>JAUCNO010001091.1:6665880-6676784 GCA_032353835.1 Enteromius viviparus | reverse complement strand
CCTCGTCTAGCCTCTGAAGGAAGTGACTTGGAAGGACCAGTCCTGCCAAGGAAGTATCCTTGACATTGAGAAACACCACATGTCTTGATTGTCTGTCGGATGTTAACGCTACATGTTTGTTTAGTCTTGCTCGGCGTAGCTTGTGCATATTCCTCGTTTTCTTTTCTTTGTTTTGTGTTGTAAATAAATGTCAAGTTCTAATCGCATTTCTGGTTCCGTGTCCTCTCTGCTTGCGAAGAAGCGCAAGCCTGAACAGCACCTTTTTGTGACAATTTTAAAAAGTGAGATACAATATAATACTATTTCTTAACCAAACAAAACATATTTTTGAACACATTTACATTAGCAGGATGTTTGTGCATCTTGACATGTGCAAATATTTAGTTTCCCATTCAGTGATTAATTTATGATGGGCCGCCACAATATCAACACTAGTGCCAGCCTCAGACCTTAATCCCACAGACCGTCCAATAAACCTCTGATGCATTTGGCACACAAAAGTGGAAACACTTCAGAATTCTAGAAGTCGTCATCGGATTGGTTGAATTAAACAGGATTTGGTGTGTGTTGCGTTCTTTAACGAAGAACTCCCTCGCAAAATAATAAAGCAGTATCCAACCAATCAGATAACGACTTCTTAATTTCTGAAGTATTTAGTCAACAGTCTGTGGGATTGAGGTCTGAGGCTCATTTTGACTACTCGTCCACATGCCAGGGTGAACATTTTTAAAAACTAAGGTTTTTGGCTTGTGACGATGTTATTTTCACCTACCGGAAACTTTTGGAGGCTTCTGATTGGTCAACATGGCTTCACTGTCACTTGAGATTATTTGCTTTTGGGGTTTCATGTGGATTTTATTTTTTTTTTAACGGAAAGGAAAAACTTTGTTGTGGATTGATCGTGGATTGTGTCCATGAGTTTCATATGTGATATTTTGTGACAATTCTTTTATTTTTTCCCAGATGTCTGTGAAAAACCACCACAGCCAGAAAACACAGTACCTTTGACAGACTTTTCGCCAGAGATGAGAAAGATTCGCTTTCAGTGCGCAAAGGGTTACGTAAGGCAAGCAGGAACGTCCAGCCTGATCAAATGCAGTAGAGATGAAAATGGCAAAATGGCCTGGCAAATTGAGCTTGCTCTCAAGTGTATACGTAAGAGTCTTGTTTGTTGCACAAATACCTGACATGACATACCTGCCCCCTTGTCAAATTATGGCCAATAGTAAAATGAAATGAAAGAATAAATTCATACATCACAGGAACAAATTCCTATTTGATGGACTGTGTTTTGTTTTAGCTTCTTAAACTACTGTAAGCGTCATTTTCATTATAGTATATAATGAGCTGTCGTTCTAAATAAGCCTTAGTAAACATGACATGATTCTGAAATGTATGTAGTTGGTTTAGTCATCATACCAGATATCAGATTATCAATGTAGTAATTTTATTGTTTCTTCTTTGCAGCTGATCCCAAATTACCAATTTCTACTGTGACCCCAAGTAAGTGCCCTCTTTCCAAATTCCTTCATCTCTTCTGTATATTGTTGAAAGGTGCAGTGTGTAATGTATGCACCTCAACACCAAATGTATTAAAGGGGTCATAGGATGCAATTTTAAAGATCATTATCTTGTGTTTTTGGTTTAACAGAATATGTTGAGGTGCTTTAATGTTCAAAAAACCCCAGAAATTTTCAAATACTGTAGATAATTTTTTTTAACTCATCTTTAACCTCGTCTTTTGTTTCCCACAATATGCGCTTTTGAAACTCTCCTAGGTCTCCTAGGTTAACAAAACTGTCCTCCATAAAATGCATAACATCTGGGTTCGGTCGTTTTGTTTTAAGCAATCTTAATGATTCATAGCTTCGTACTTTCGGAAAGCAAATGCCGTGCTTTGGCACCGAAACACAGCTGCACAAACAATCTTCTTTCTTTGAATGACCTTTTGGGCTGCATTATGCAAATTGTATCACATCTTGAAGTAGACATGTTTAAATGAGGGTTATTAGCCCAGTCTGGATCAGCCTTCTCTCCTTTTGTGGGAGATTTTGAGCTTCGTAACTCCTCAGATCTTTTACATGCACAAATAGCTACAGACCACCGTAAACAAATGAAAAAAATATGACCCCTTTAAAAGTAGTTTTTTTTTTAATCATCACACACGTTACCCTTAAGCCATATCACCAAGATAGGTTGTTGACTTAAATGTCTGGTATTATTTCTTAGCTGTAGCAGAAACCCAGAGTCCTCAAAAGCAAACCACATTATGCACCACAGAAAAAACATCCAAAAATCATCCCACACTTCAAGGCACAAGCTCACCAACCACGGGTATGTATGGGATACTATGCTTGTATATGATACTGTTTGGGTGAGCCTACATTTACATTAATTACACGCTACAGAAACAGGGCATATATCTTTGACAACAACACTTGAAGTTGTCACAACCAAAACAAGAAGAACCACCAGCCAGCCAACTTTGATGAGTACAACAAAAGAGGCTATTGCAACAACCAATGAGACAACAACCAGCTACACAAGCAGAAAATATATGACAACAACGTCGTCACATGCGCTATCAGGCTCTTTCACCACAACAACAGGTGAAGCCATTTCCTGTGATGGGTTAAGGTGCATGGGGCTAACTAGTTAACACAAACATTAAAGAGTTAGTTCACCCAAAAACGAAAATTCTGTCATTGATTATTCACCCTCATGTTGATCCAAACCCGTAAGACCTTCGTTTATCTTATTTTTGATACTATCAGAGAGCCACCCGCACTCCATAGACAGCTGAAATGATCCAGATCCGTACTAAAAACACTGGTAAAACAATCCATGTGACATCAGTGGCTCAACTTCAGAAAGGAAAATACTTTTTTTTTGTGTGTGCAAAGAAAACAAACATCTCACTCAATCATTATTCTCCTATGACTTATGTCTTACGTCATTTTTGAGAATATTACTGCGTAAGCTTACACTTTCTACACTGCTTTCACATGCACATGCTTTCACCAGGATGTAAACAAGGCTGATTTTGACAAATACGTTAAAGCTTGCATTCACAGTGTGTTGAGCATGGCGCAAGACATACAGTAGGTCACGGGAGATGAGTAAATTATGCTATTTTTGTTTAATTTGCTCCCAAAACGTATTTGAATGATGAATGAAGGTCTTATGGGTTTTGGAATGAGGGTGAGTAATCAATGACAACATTTTCATTTTTGGGTGAACTAAGCCTTTAACATTCTGTCATTATTTACTCACTCTTGCTTCCTTCCATATTAATCTTCATTAAACTAAAGCTTTCCTAAGGTATAAGAATTTGGGCTCAGACTACAGGAATTTTAAAATCCTAATCAATTATGAAATCTGGTTGCAGCACACCAATAAAAATAATCTTTTACTGAATTTCTTCCATTAAATCTCATACATAAACACACACATTAGCTAGCACACTAGCAGCTTTCAATGCTAATACGCAGTATGTTCAAACTAAGATGATTTCACATTCCTTTGGCAATGCGTGGTATGTTTTCGACTTCCACAAGCAATTTCCTATGTCCTCTGGCTATCTCCACAATTTAATAGACCTGTACAAAAGCTTGTTTTGTGGTTGCACATTGGCTATTGTGAAAGTTCTGATGTAATCATAACCGGAGTTAATTGCCTCACATTACCAGGTAATGTGATTTTTTTCTCAGATTCTTTGTAAATAAGAAATAAACTTTGTGCACATGGAACGATAGGACTGAGGTTTGAGCTGGGATCCAAGTGCAAAACTTTATTCATGGGAGGTGGTCAAGCAAGCAGGGTCAAACACCAGCAAACAGTTGGTGAGTAAGTTGGTGAGTAATTCCAATAAACAGGCAAGGGTCAGGGCAGGCAAAAAGCAACATCCAAGGTCAAAAGCACATTGAAACAGGAAAAACACAAGAACAAGGACCGAGGGTATGGCTTTGCAAGAATCAGCGTAAGAGAGAGGGCAAGGGCTAGACAGAGGGGAACACAAGACAAAACCAACCAATGAGAACAAGACACATGAAACCAGGGAAACAGTCGGAACATGACACATAAAAAACAAGAAACCAACGGTGACAAAACACACAGACAAGGGTAGCACAAGAGAAGACACTTTGTGATGGACTGCCCTCTAATGGAGCTCATTTAAGCCTTGGGGGTTAAAAAGCTGGGGTTAGACCGTCGTGAGACAGGTTAGTTTTACCCTACTGATACCACGTCGTTGCAATAATAATCCTGCTCAGTACGAGAGGAACCGCAGGTTCAGACATTTGGTGCGTGTGCTTGGCTAAGGAGCCACTGGTGCGAAGCTACCATCTTCGGGATTATGACTGAACGCCTCTAAGTCAGAATCCCGCCTAGAGGTGACGATACCGCAGCGTTCTTTCTTTGCTTACAGCTTGTACTACAAATCGCAAGTCTTTTGCAGTTGTGTTATTCCTTTAAGATGTCCGTAGATTATTTTAAGACTGTAATTGCACATTGTCTTTTTTAATAATAGACATATTCAGTGCAATAACAATGAGAGCCTCTCATTAACAACAATAGCATTGTACACTGTTTGGATTCGAGTGAGTATTACGTTTTTAGCTTGTTGACAGAATGCATATACTTTTGTACTGAATCATGAGGACATGGAAGGACATTTCAAACGTTTCGATGATTAGATAGATCAGCGTTTCTTTTATTTGTTTCCTCCCTGGGGATTCACAATAGGAAGTATCCTCTTTGTTGTGCCCCGGTCTTAACCACAGAAGTTGAGATTGTCCTTTTTTCCTATCTCCTATTTTTTCCTATATCTGAGTTAAACGGCTTCTGAAATGGAAAAAAAGTAGGATTTAAATATTTTGCTAATTGATGGATCGTTCATTTGTAGGAGATTTTGATATAGTTTTTAGTCCATATAAAGCATCTTTAAATTTTCCGATGTGATTATGATTTCAGAGGTTTAACAGACACAGCGGAATTAATCACCTTCATTTAGGAGATGTCTATGCATAGGAGATGTATTTGGGAATAGACATTTGACGCTTCACGTACAGTATACGTAATTATAAATAGAGAAAAGATTTACTTAATCTGATGTTTAAAGTGAATTAAATACCCTTGTCAGCTTTACTTACTGTAGTTACAAAGCTACTGAAGAACTTTTTTTGCTGCTGAACCTTTATAAATTTTTTTATGTATATACAGTATATACGTATATATATATATATATATATATATATATATATTGCATTTTCAATATGCATGTATGGATGTTTGTTTGTTGTCATCCCCCATGTGCTCTGTGTCTTCCCCTTATAAGTTACTCTATGTCCCTTAGTTTTCGCCCGTTCTCGTTTATGTATCGTGTGTAATGCTGTGTGTAGAGTATTGGTCATTAAATTGACGTTCATTGGATTTCTTTGTCTCTGAGTGTTCTGAAGTACAAACACCTCTAAAAAGAACGGACCATAGAGCTGTTCCAGTTCCCCGCAGATTCCATTTCGCAGTCACGGCCAGGAGTGCCAATCTCTAAACCTGAGAGTTCGGTTCCCGAGTCACGGCCAGGAGAGCCGTTCCCAACTCGAACGCATTCTGTTCCGTATTCACGGCCAGTAGTCCCGTTCCTGATCCAACACGGCAAGGAGCGCCGTTCCCGAATCCCGCAGATTCCGTTCCGCAGTCACAGCCAGAAGTGCCGTTCCTGATGCCTGAGAGTCCCGTGACCCTTCCAGTACCCATGCCTCATAGGCATGTCCTAGTGGCCGCACCTCGAGGGCCTGTTCTGCAGGGGAGTATCATGGACCTGGCCATTCCTCCTGAGGTCAATGCTCCTTGCCTCACTCCAAAGCCTCTGCTGTTCCCATCCAGCTCCCCTGAACCTCCGCTGGTCTCGTCCAGCCCCCCAAAGCTCGCACTGCAAAAGTGCCCCCCAGGGAGCCCGTGGGAGCCAGCTCCTCCCGATTGCCGGCCAGGCCTCACTGCCCCTGTACACCCACACGAGCCATGGCCCTTGTGGACTGGAAACTTCCCCAAGAAAATTAGGCTCCCGATCCACCCTGGAGGCAGTCCGTGACTTCCCCCTTCCACCCTCCCTCCCCATTTTTGTTGTTGAAGTTGTTATTGTTGTTGTTTTCAGCCTAAGGACAGGGAGGGGGGCGATATGTTACATGTATGGACGTTTGTTTGTTGTCATTCCCCATGTCCCCATGTTTTTCCCCCGTGTGACCTAGCTCTGTTTAATTACTTATTCTGTTCAGGAGTGTCATGTCATTATCCTTGATTATCTTCCTCAGTTACTCTGTGTCCCTCAGTTTTCGTCCGTTCTCATTTATGTAACGTATGTGTAATGCTATGCGTAAACTCCTCTCCTGAGTATTGGTCATTAAATTGACTTTCATTGGATTTCTTTGTCTCCGAGTGTTCTGAACTACACACACCACTAACAGTTTACAGGTTAACAAGACTAACTAAGGATATGGCATTGACAGTTAACCAATTTAAATACAGTATGTTGGCTTGCCGTCCATGAACCAGGCAGTCGCTTGCCACTAACATCTTTCTGACAGATTTCATTATAGTTAAACTTGCCTCATGTCCTACTACTACACTCATTTTCCTTCTTCTTTTTAATTTTTTTTAATTTTTTTTTTTTTTAGGACTCAACGCATCTGTGAATACTTCAAATATTTCTACAGGTAATTTCTTTGCTAGTTGTAATTCAAAGAGACAATGATATTCTCTATCAAGCATAAAATCAGTTATGGAGCTTGAACAAATATTTCTTTGATGTAGTGCTAGTGGCAATAACCTGAAATTCGAGACCAGTAGAAACAGTAACACAGAATAAAGCCATGATTGCAAACTTGCTACATTTCTACTGCCTCGCAAGATGTAATAATGCAGCATAAACAAATGAAATCTCATATAAACTCATAAACAAACTATTTACAAACTAACCTTATTAAAATCCTTTTCATTTAGGGGAAAAACAAGCAAGTGTTTTTATTAATTGTGAGTGCTTTTTATTGCTGTTCAAAAATAAAAATAATGATATTAATATTTCTCCACTCTGTGCTCATGAATGTTTTTTCCTTAACAAGTATCTTTGTTTCTTTTTTATTGTTCAACATCTAGCAACAATAAGTGGAGTTACGATTCTCATTCTCATGTTAATGGCGGCGGTGTTAATATTCTGGTATGTTTTATAAAATCTATTGTGGTTTGAAGTTTTGACTTTTTTAAGCCTCTTTTTTAATTGTTTTCACCTTCTAACCCACAGGTTAAGAAAGAGAAATCATAGAAGCCAGATATATCAACCCAATCCAGACTTTTCCATTTCCTACTCACCAGTCTGTAAATCTGAACTCAATTCAGCTCAATTAAACACGACATCTGAAAACTCCAGAGAAGGCTGTGTTATTGACAACAACTCAGGCATCCCCAATCATGTGGACACTTGTGATGAGTTTCTGCCACAAACAGACTCCTGATGAATCTTGCATTGACTGTTAGTCCAAATCAAATGTTTGTGCATATCTGATTGGAATTTGATAATATTTAGCAGAAATAAATGAAATGAAATAATAACACGAAATACTATTTTACGAATCTGTTTCAAGATACTTTTAATTCAAATCTATTCAGATCACATTTCTGGAAATCGGATTAATGTCCGACCATTTTTGACTGGATTTAGTCATTTTCTCAAGCCATGTTTAATATAAATACTTAAGACAATTGTTGGTAGAAAACTCATCAAATGTCTTTTAAAGACCAAGGTTACGTTGTTTTGAAGTATAAGGCAAGCAGAAATATGCTTCTTTGAACTGAGTCCAGTGAAGACATTAACATAAAGCCACCGCCTCGTATGAGGGTAATAATCCATTAATAATACATAATAATCCAGAACAGATAATAGGTAATAATCCAAAGCAATGGCACCAATGCCATTTTGTAAGACAATATCTTTATGCAGATATTCCGTTAAACAAAGAGCATCTGAACAGTTGTGATATGCAGTTTAGATAGTAATTTAGATCAGATTCCAGTCAGATACACAAATACCCATCTACTGTACCTCATCTCACTCTCTGGTCTTTTAATGTTATCATGAATAAAGTTTTTATATTGTTTTTAACACATTGTCTTTTAATGTATATTGTTAAATGACGAAACACTGAGGTTCTCAGTGGCTCTTCTCAAGTAGTCAAGGTTTAGGTTGCTAGTATCAGCTCTTAATGCTGCAAATGAATAATAATAGTAATAATTCTGCACTGGTCATTCAGTGGAAATCATTTGTATGCAAACACACTTGTGACAGTACATTTGGTAATCAATATTATACATTATACATTATTGTGCATACTAATCAGGGTTTGGAAACAGATATATTTTGATACCCTATGCAAGAAATCTTTTTGTCGACCATTCATTTTTCTTCCTAACAACAGTTCAGCTTGAATCAAAGGCAGGGTATACGATTCCTGGAAGCCAGTGTTGATATTTGAAATCTCCAAAACAAACACGCCCCTGCTCCAAAAGGGTCTCGCCCCTTTGATAGCTCCGGGTCATACTTCTTGCCTCATCGTTCCGCAGACATTTACTCTTTTGCTTTTTATCTCTCGGTCACTCCATTTGCTGAACACCGTCTCCTCTTCATCACGAATAGACACTCCAATTACTGCTGATTGGCTACAAGTTTGTTTTGCTAAAAGGCCCAAATCTTTTTCTAATGCATTTACTCATAGTTGCCAGACTCTGAGGTGGTAGTGCCTAAGTAGCGCCAAAATTAACCTGTAGGCGGTAATGTGGTATATCTTTCACCAGCCCAAGTCAGAACGTTCCAGGTTTACAGTTTACGAGTTAAGGAACACATGAGGGCTTTTTGTTGAAACTGTTTACACAGAAACACATAATTTAGAGAATGTCAGGTGTTGTCTTTCGGGAATTACAACATGGCATAACATCCACATTAAAAGGATCGTTCACCCAAAAGTTCTCAGATCCTACTAGAAAGAGTTTCTGCATAATCATGCAATGGAGACATGTCAGTGGTCACAGGGTCTACAGCCATATAAAATTACTCTATAATTAGCCCTATATAATTAATTGCATGATGGAGCTAAAGTGATGCCCACAATGAACACAAACCACACCCATATTTTATTTTAAAGTGGTACCTGAACCCGTGAAGACCCAAGAAATACCTTAAATGTACTTGTTGGACCCAAACCAAGCTGGATCTAGGATCTAGTAGACCCCTGCTTTTTTATCATTACAAATAATAATAGAAATTGTTTTTCTTCTAATAGGAAATATGCTGTCTCCCGCATCACATACATTATCAGTAATATATGGTTTTGGAGAGGATAATTTTTTTTCTCTTATTTGGACTTAGTCGCGACTTATGACTCTTTGGACTCGGTCTAGACTTGGGCTTGACTAGTCTGGTCTTGGACTCGACAAAGCTAGACGTGACTACAGCTCTGATTACAATGCACATTAAATTTAAAAGGGGAAGTGTTACCACATATACAAGTCCAGATTATGAAATCATGTTATGTTTATTTACAGCTCTTTAAACCATACAGACGGCATCGAATCAAGAAATTATTTTTATTCTATTAGTAATTATTGCTAATTTTAACGATAAAATAGTGCATTCATGTTTTTATCTGTAGTTCTCTTTGCCTTGACAGATCTAGTCTAAGGGAGAAATGAAGGGAATAAGTCTTAGAGCACACACGCTTATTGCGTAATTGCAATAGTAGTTTGAAGGGGTTTGTAAGGTCCACCCACAGGAACAAATGTGAAGGAAGAATCTTGCCTATGTCTTAATACACTGTGTGTCCATACATTTTCATTTGACAATGCACCCTTTTCTCTCCACACTGAGACACTTTTGTTGAACATGAAGCAATTTTCAAACTGGATAAATGCTGTTTTCACATTGTGTTGTGCACAGCGATGAAAAGCGATGACGCATGTTTAGGCATGCAATGCATTTTTTACAGATAGGTATCATGGTTTGTTTCAGTGTTTTGTATCTTTTGTGCAATTCATTCATTTGCTCCTCTGCTATAATATGTCCTTATTTATACACTTTTTATATTACAGTCCTATAAAGAGGACAAAAAATTTACTCAGAAAGCAGTTGTAATAATCGTGAGTCGAGGGCGACCCGGACATGTCAGTGGACATGTTTCTCATCAGTTTGGATGAGAAAGTTTACATTATTTTATGAATTTTACAGTTTGCCATTTATGTGCTTCTAGTGAGCTTCTTTTCTACTAAAATCCCCGTAGGTTCGGTATGTAAATGCTGACTGGCAGGTAATAGCAGAGCTGAAGATAAAACACTGTAAACCCTAAACAATAGAATATGAAATTACTTACTGACATAGTACTGCATGACTCTGCAAGACTCTGATTCCTAAATAAGGTAGCTATCAGGGGTTGTGAAATAAGATCCAAGAGCAGATATGCCAGATTTATTATTACAGTAAATAACAAAGTAAACAACAAATCGAACTGCTGACACTTCTGTGAACTTGATTAAACCCGTTGCCAAAAGAGTTGAGCCAGAGATTGTTTCCCTTTTCTGCCCAGCCAGCTTCTTGATCTACGATAGACATCTTAACATGCTTCAAATGTATTGAAAGAGTACACCATGAAGAATAAAAATAGAGTACCATGCTGTCTTGACTATACAGAGTGTCCTGGCGGGGTATTCCAGAATCTATTTCAGATCTACGTAGTTGTATGATATGTGAATTATAATTAATAAGATAAGTAATATATATAGCGTTCGGGTTTCAGACACACTCTCTCTGTTTAAATCTAGATTAAAGACACATCTTTTTAGCCAAGCATTCGAATAATGCATCTCAA
>JAUCNO010001091.1:6654065-6665780 GCA_032353835.1 Enteromius viviparus | reverse complement strand
TTACTTAAGTATATATTTTGCAGGGTAGTTGTACTTTTACTTAAGTACTAAACTTATGTACTTCCTCCACCACTGCTTTTAATGAATCTTTGCAAATCGCCTTTCCTAATGTGCTAATTAGCAAGTTTCACTATAAATACGGCTAAAAAAAGATCCTCTGAGAGTGCTTCGGAAAAGAGGGGCGGGGTCAGTGGAGCTTGTGAAGATTTAAAGGGGAAGAACACAGAACATAGTGATTTCTAAAGAGCGGTTTCTGACAGGATAAAATTAGTGTTTTTTACACTATCTTTCAGAAATTTTAAAACAAACTTTCCATTAAGACCCTAAAGAATCATATTAGCTTGTGTAAAATTGGCTTTGTATGACTCCTTTAACTTTTAGCCCCAGTGCTGTGTGTGCTTTAGTGGAAGTCACCAGATTCCTGTCAAGAAATCGCTCTTTTAAGTCTTTGAGGAGAGGGAAAGGTGAGACAGAAAGCACATGGAAAATACAGAAAATATGTTGTTATAAACATGTTTGCATTTATTATGTTACACAGTAGCTTTGATAAATGTTGATAAAAAGGTACTGTACAATCTCAACAGCCTCTGCACTGTGGGGCTTAAGAGAGCAGATTGTTCAGCTCCTCCCACCAGATCAGAGTCACTGGAATCACTTTTAACTCGTATCTCATGGAACCAAGGTTACGCTAGTAACCGTATGCGTTCCCGAACGATACTTCACCTGTACTGCATTTGCTAAGACAACCAGTACAATCCCGCCATGCTATGATAGAGGAACGACTTGCCAAGAGGGTCCCGAAAGGGACCAAGTATTTCCCAGGGAACCCCACAGGCACTTAGAATTCCAGTGGTAAGAATTCACTAGAATTCGAACAACCTACACCGTATTTAATCAGTCACTTTCTATCTCACAATTGCCTGGTCTCATTGTTCCCTGAGAACAACTTACCAAACTCTTCTATGATTAGCTACCTTCCATCCTGTCTACATCCCTGCCATCCCTGCTTAGACACCAGCAAGTAAACCCAGCTGATTGTACTTACCTCTTGTTTGACACACATAAATGGACCACAAAGTTAGTCATAAGTCACATGGGTTCTGTAATGGGACTTAAGGTGACGATGGAATATCGAAATGCAAGCTTTATTACAATACAGCATGGTCAAAAAAGGCAAGGTCCAAAATTACAGCAAACAGGAATACCCAAGGGTGAGACAGACGTGTTATCCAAAAATAAGCAATAGTCAGGCAGGCAACAAGACCAGTCCAGAAACAGTAAAAGTAACAAACGTAACAAAATTAGACAAGGCAAAGACAATGAACATGAAACAAGACGTTTTTACTCTCTAAAAACATAAAGTGAGTGAGAAAGGTTTTTTCTTGCTTTAGACCTGTTTAGATATTTAATTGTATTTAATTAGCAAACTATAAGACACACCTAATGCCAATATGCAACATGCTACTCAATTTTAAAAACTTCTATCTTATATCTTAAAACTTATTTATCTTATACAGAAACTGATTTTCAAAATTGTGAGAGTCAAGCCTGGCTTTTTAGAGGCTGAAAAGCAATTTTGAATCGCTGAAAAGCCTCTCACAGGCAACCGATGTGGGAAGAGGTGTCTTAGTCTTGCACGTCCTGATTCTGCCAAGTTCGATGTGTCCATGGGTCAAAATGTTAATGCAAAAATATAGTCCTGATCATATCTCTACTAGAGCCCAACCGATTTATCGGCAGGCCCGATATTATCAGCCAATATTGGTCATTTTCTAAACAATCGGTACCGGCATTATAATGGCCGATATATTTTCTAAAAATAGAAACTTTTATTTTTATACATTTTATTTTTTCAGAACTTTAATATATTTTGATGTTCCTCTGTTCCGTTGTGACAATAATATTTTAGCGAATACACAACTACAAATAACTATTCTTGTACTAAAACCTGCCTCTACTGGACTGGAGCTATTGAAGATTGACTGATTCGGTACACTACCTTATATACTGTTAGCAATTTAAATTTAGCTGTTGTTATTTATCGGAACTTAACAGAATTAGTCTCCATTCCTATTCAAAGTTATATTTATGAAGCTTACCAAGTCTTTTAAAATTGGTAACTTTGATTGGTTGTTGTCGTTTTTGTTCAAAGGACTTTACGTTTCATATCTTACGTTTGTATTTTTATACATTTTATTTATCAGAACTTGAATATATGTTGATGTTCCTCTGTTCTGCTGTGACAATAAAAGAAACAAGTTTCCTTTTAAAATGCGTTATCATATTATGTAAGTTAAAACTCATAACTAAATATAAATAACTAATGTTAAGGAAATATTTTAATGTTTTGTTGTGTGTTTCTGAAATAAAAAAACAAACAAACAAACAAAAAAAAAACTAATATTGGCCGATATATCGGATTTTAAAACCAACAAATATTTGTATCGGTATCAGCATTCAAAGTCCTTCATTGGTCAGTCTCTAATCTCTTCACCTAAACTTAACCTCATCCACGAGTAATGGTTAAAATCAGAGGGAATGCTAGATGACTCAGTCCACATTTACACATAGCCGTGTATTTATAGAAACAAATATTTCCTCCCCTCCATTTTCAATAATAACATTGTGCACACAACACTGTTTTCAAAAAACTTGTCATTTATATCAACTCAATTAAATACGCCGTTGAGCGCCATAATAACAATGCCAAACCTATGGACGGCATACTGTAACTGGCGACCGCATTACAGTAGTCTGACCTTCTATGGTGGGACGCAGTAACTCCGAAAGCGACAGTAGGGATGAACGTGACATTCGGAAGTTCTCATGGCACTCCCCCGGGAGGACGACTTCTTTCTCTTTTCCCACCAGACTGCGGTCCGCCCAGGTCGGATCCAAAACCGGCGACGGCGGCATTGGGAGGCAATGCAACTACGTCTTGGAAGAGAAAGCTGCAGTAAAAATGCTGACCGTGCACTCCTTCGCCTCTGCTCCTCCTGCAAATGCAAACAGGCCAAAAGCATTTGCACAAAAGTAAAAATTAGTAGAACCTTAATAGCATCCAGGATAATCCTGATTTACGATGATCCGTAGCCAAACAAACTGTAAATAGGGCACTCACATGACATTAAGCAAATTCTTTGAGGTATAACGTGACATTTCAGAACCTAAATCTGACACGGCAACACATAACCGGCGTTATCAGAAATCACTTTGTCCAGAGTTTTTAGAAATAATCGGTTTCTGTGATAAAAACGGGGGTTTTGTGTAAATGAGAGGCCAAACCACAGAGAAATATCTGTTTCTTCTTCTCATGTAAACGGGGCCTGACACTGATGTACGTATCTTTAAATCTGATTGGTTAATCCAGGGTCAACAAAGTTGCTGAAATAGAGACACGTTGCACTTGCTGAAATCAGGCAAATATGCTTTCTTAAGTTAAATGCCAAACTTTTAAAGGCCGGTATTTCCTTGTTGAACAGGAGACAAAAGATAAATGTCATCTTGTATGAACCCTTACGAACACCACTAAAAGAAAAGAATTCGCTAAGGTATGGTCACAGGGGGAACTTGATCCTGTGGCTGATTTTGTGCTGTGTTCACTGCTGGATCACATTCTTTCTTCATTTTCTTCCACTGATTGACTGTTATAATTTCTCTAATTTTCAGGTCAAGGTGCTGTGCATTGTGACACTATGTCACTCCTGAAGGACCAATGAACATGTCTGACCAATTTCATGAAATGTGAAAATTAATCTCATTGCCAGAATAAATAGCATTTAAATTAAACTGGGCATCAGGGCAATTTAACTGGTTGGTAAAAGCAAGGGAAATAGAATGAAGTGATCTTCAAAAATCAGTACTTGTGATTACCATTACGCTGAAGAGCAGACCACCACACTACATTAATTCTATGAGCAATGACTGGCCTAATGTCCAAAACCATTTTTTTACTTGTTCAATACAGTTACATGCTACATTTAAATAAGTTATGTTTAGTATGCTCGTTTTTCTTTTCTTTTAGCTCTGCTCTAGAACTCCAATGTGCATTGGACTGTTGGTTTTATGCGCAAATGGTAAATAAAAATCTTGAAATTAAAAAATCTTGAATCTGATTGAACCACCATACTATAGCGTTCATTCAGCAAGCTACTATTTAACCTGGAAAAAAGGGGGGTATGCATGCATGATGGCTCATGTTATTTTTCATGTTTTGTATGTTGTTAATTCTAAGCTAGGTTTAACTTATGATTGTGTTTTACGTGTTTATGTATGTTGTTCCTGCAGTTGTCATGCTATGGGGTGGATAAACCAAACCGCACGCATATAACGCCAGAGGACGCATGATTAACATTTGCCTCTATGTCAGCTCAGTGCCTTCTGAAGTGGAACTTTGTTGCTGTTGAACATAGAAAGTGTAGCATGCAAACATGTCAATATCCGATTAGAGAAAACACATGAAGTGACCAGGTGAGTACACTGGAAAGGGCAGAAATATAATACTTGAAACCATGATCAGCGGTGCAGTGAGTGGATAGAATAGCAACTGAATGACAACAGTTATAATCAAGAAAATTATTTATTTCAATGATAAATATATAAATAAATATGGGTCCAATATGTCAATTTTTTGCAAAATGTATCTACTTTTAAGATTTTAGATACGTTTTTGAAGAATAAAATGTTACATTGTCATTCAGTGTAACATTATTTACTTAAAAATGTAAATAACATGCTTATTCTGACTAACACATATTAAAATATATAAAAGGGAGCAATTATATAAGGGAGCAAATAAAATGTAACTGTGTTTTAAATTAGTAAAACATTTTTACTGACAAATAGGCAAATCATAGAAAACTGGAAAATGTAAAAAATGTCTAATTACAACCAGATGAAAGTAATTAGTCTTTTAATGTCATAAATTGATTTTTGTTTGCCCAATGTAACCGTTACACTGAATTATTTTTTTAGTGGGTGTTTTCTGTAATTCAGGGAAAATTTTCATATTTATTTTTTATGGAAAAACAACTATTTACAGTAAAGCAGTATTACGCTTATAGTAATTATGCCCTTTTTCGTCTTTGTCTCATATATATACACTCATATATGCAATTTTATATCACCATTTCTAAAATGTATACAGGCTTTGTATTTTTTTTATGTCAAGAATATTGTAATTAACAATTAATTTAATTTTGAAATGAATTTGTTATTTGACAGCATTAATTTAAAGACATAAGACTTAGTTTATTGAGATTTGAAAAGTGGTCTGTATCTCCTGCGATGCATAAAGCTCACCATTAAAATTATTGTGTGGCTCAGACAAACAGTACGTAATGTACAGTATGAGTACAATAAACTTATGAGATATTTATCTGTTAAAGATAACACATTTTAACAAATATCTTCTAAAGCAGATCAGTGGGTTTTTCTAACAAAAATATTTCAATTTTCTTATATTTATGGGCATTTTCAGCCTTTATTGAAGAGGACCGTAGAGCTGCCAGGAAAGCATTGGGTGAAGAGAGAGCGGGGCAGGATCGGCAAAGAGCATAAGCTCAGAGGAGAATAGAGCGAATGAGTACAAAAATAAATAAATAAAAATTATAGTGAGGCTTTCACTATAAGAACGAATGTACAGTAGCTTATACATCATACGTGAAGTCAGAGGTCAGCCAAGAATCTTTTGATCAGCCTTTGATCTTCTTCAGAAAACGTGTTAATCCCCTCAAGGCGTATAGGTTAGTCTTATGATGTATGTATACGACTTATTATATATAAGGCTTAAAAATAAACTATCAGACTTTTTGCCAAAATCTTGTGAGAGGTTGCAGAAAGATTCTCAATGCATGTTAAACAATAATTATATATATATATATATATATAATTATATTTAGTCTAGGACTAAAGCTTAAGCCTTGTCTGTGAAACCGGGGATCTAGGTAATAAGTAATTTAATTAAGTTGATTATCTGAACATGTTCCTTTTGATTTTTGGGTGAACTATCACTTTAATTAGAGATATAATTAAATACTTAAAGACTTAAATGTAGAGAAATATTTAAGTCTTTTTTGTCATTATTGGCTTTTGCATAAAAACTGCCAGAATTGCTGACTGCACTATTGATTACAGTGTTTGCCTTCTTTTATAGCACTGATCTGTAGTAGTAGTAGAAGTAATTTGAAGTGGATCAAAAACATTCATCAAACCAAAATGTGCTATTGTCTTAGGACAATTTAAATAACATTTGAATTGGATCATCAAATTGACTACTTATATATATATACATGGTCTCGATAGCAGATCAGTGCTTTATACATATTGTAAGCCCCTTTTATATATTTACACTGAGGGGTGGGTGGGTTGGGGGTCTGCGTATCTGCATTGTCAATGATCCCTCATCCCATAACCATAATTTAGCTTTTTCTCAAAGAAAAGAATAGGGACAAGCTGAGCTAAGCTTTAACCTACACTGAACCAGAGCTATACCTTTAAACATTTACACATTTTTCTTTGAAAGATCAATGCCATTCGTCATCACAAATTCGTCAGCTTAAGCGGATATCCGCCGAATCTGGCAACCCTGCAGTTGTGTTATGCAGTGAGTTAACACTGGACTCAAATATAGGAAAACTGGACCAGGACATAAAAACACGTGGATTGAAATGACGTTGTTATGGTATGCAACCGATCTTTTTATGAAATAGTGTGCAAATAGGTGTAATGATATGGACGCGTTTTCTTTGGGTTATTGTCATATCGTGGTGGTGGAGAGTGTTGCAGTTTTTAGGATGTCTCTCTCCTAAATAATAACAGGCTAAATTACGATATCTAAACCTAAAACATTCAAACAGAAAACCCCGGAAAAAAAGTTCTAGACGACCTTTGCTGCTGCAAGCACATAAACGTGTCAAAGGTAAAATTTCGTCATCAGCATTAGCCCGCGAGCTGCACGTAAAGTTATTTCTACGACAATCTGATAGCCAGATCAGATTGGTAAGATTTAAAAAAACTTATATACACAACACACAAATGTACAAAATAACTGTTACAGTTTGCAGTTTGCAACACGTCTCTTTCTTCCGGTTGGGTCTCATAAAAACACCACCGAGCACAACTTTAGCTCGTGTGTCATGCTAAGTCGTTTTTGGTTTAATTCAGATTTCTCTTGTGGTAACATGTTTTTAACGTTACATTGGTTTTCCTTTTTTGTTGTTGTCGTTGTTTTAACAGACATTCCTGTCCCGGCGCTGTGTGGATCAGTCTAATATCTAAAATCCTTCCCAGAAGAAACACCTGGTCTATTCTGTATCATGTTGGCACCTGTTAGGCAAGTTAACGTTACAGGCATTTTTCACACGTCCCTTAACAAAGAGTTAACATACATGTACTACAGTAAAATTATGACATTTTTTGCTTTCTTTTTTAAAACAAAGATAGTAATACCAGGCTAAAGTATTGCATAATGTTGAGGCCAAAAATTTAATACATACGGTGTAGTTAATTTCAGAAACACAAATCGTATCATCGTTTATCAGCCTTTACGATGTTTATTATTTAGTCACCTTACCATTAAAGTTAATTGTTTCAAGTTTTTCTCGCATAATTCTTTGACAATAAATGCCACTGTTTATGATTTACCTCAAAAAGGACGAGGAGCATATTTCGGAAGCCATATCATAACATTTGTTTGAAAAACGATCACAAATTCTCGAAATAAAAGTCGTTATTGACTGAAAATTCCAACATCCATCCACCTTAGCTCTTCTTGACGCTTATTTTCCTGAGTGATGCCCACATCGTTTGCGATTCGGATCTTTTCAATGAATCCAATCAGAACAGATTTGAAAAACTCGGTCAAGTTGGTTATTTACATACTAATTGCTTATACACAACCATGCTGAATACAATACAAAACATTGGTTGTAGTTTTCAATCTCTGATTTATTTTGTATAGGACCGTGGGCACTGAGAGGAGGGCATGTCCCTTGCTGACTGTTCAGCCCAATCGAGCACTGGTGGACGAGAAATTTCAGATCGTCATAATGAATTTACTGCCAAACCAAAAGGTGACGCTACACTCTCTACATCAGTCCGAGGACAAGGATTTCTGGGAGGCATTTGGACACTACATCAGTGATGTACATGGGACAGTGACAGGTGCACAGTCTAATGCATGGCCCCTACAATAGTTAAATTCTGGTAATATAGTACCTGCCAGCAACATACATAACCATTTAAAAGTTTTGGAACAGTATGATTTTTTTTAAATGTTTTGAAAGAAGTCTCTTATGCTTACTGAGGATGCTTAAATATAACAAAACAGCAATAATATGAAAAAGTACAATTTAAATGAACATTTTGCCCATTTAAAATGTCATGCTCATCAAGTAACGTCTGTTACTATAATAAATATTGAAAATATTTGTGCTGCTCAAATTTTTGTGGAAACCATGATACATTTTATAATTTTTTGAAGAATAAAATGTTCAAAAGAGCAGCTTTTATTTGTAATAGTATACCGTAAAAAAAGTCTTGTCATCTTTGATCCATTTTGATTATTCCCACCGAATAAAATCCTCTTAAAGGAAGCTCCATAACATAACTATGTTTACTATTAGGAGATAATTCAAGCCTGGCCAGATGGTAATCTATCTTATCAACTACCTAAACGACATTGAATAATGAAGAATAACCTACTTAATAATTTTTTTCTTTTGAAATTTAGCAGCCAAAGATGAAAGTTTGGGAGGCACCTATGAAGGCACAGAACAGATGGGGCTGCTGTGGAGCATGAGACCCGTGCCAGGAAGTCGATCTGGACTTAGGTAGGGTAGGGTGGCAAAATCAGATGTTTTTTTTTTTATTGCTGTCTGCCAAATTAGTCTGGGAAAAGTCATCCATTTAAAGCATTTTCCGTCCTGTCTCTTTTATTTAAGGCTGCGTAAAACGAATATCCTCTCACCAATGGTAGTTCACGTCTCGGTATACGGAGGGCATCTATCTCAAGGATTCGGGCAGCAGACACCCCTGGCAACCAGTGTCATTGAGCGCTGGTATGTTGCACCGGGTGTGCAGAGGGTAAACATCAGGCAGAATGGAGTACGAGGAACTTTATTTCTTCCTCCAGGTAAACGCAACCATCCATTGATGTAACGATTGCTTAAAATACAATTTGATTTGAACAAGCCTCTGCTGAGATTACAAGGTTGATTCATTTCTGGATTTTATTTAGTATTTTGATGGCAGGATGTTTTTGTTAATCAATTATACTTGATGTATGTCACAATACAACATAGTATCTTTACATTTAAATGAAAACATCTTGAAAAGCACATTTGGCTGTTATTGTAAGCTGTTAGAGGCTTTTGGGTCCTGTAAATAGTTTGTTAATATCTTAAAACGTGTGGGTTTTTTAGGACCTGGGCCGTACCCAGGAGTGCTGGACCTATGGGGAGGAGGTGGTGGTTTGGTTGAGTATCGTTCTGGCTTGCTTGCTTCTCATGGCTTTGCATCCATGGCACTTGAGTACCTCGCTCCAGAAGAGCTGAGAACAGTTGATGTTGATGCGTCGTACTTTGAGGTAATGGAATACAACACTTTCGACCGTCTCCTAAAGTGTAGCAACTGTGTAGCATTTCCATACTTCATATTCGTGTTTGTGCATATTGTTTGTTCAGAAAGCATACCAGATCCTGCAGAACCATCCAAAGGTACACAGGGACCGTATAGCAATGCTTGGATTGTCTTTTGGAAGTGCCATCACACTCAGTATGGCAGCCTACTCCAAAGTCATCAAGGTTTGCTTAACCTACACACACACACACGTACAGTTATGTACATTTAAATACAGCTTTTAATGTCACTCTACCGTTTTGTAGCCCCAGTGCTGTGTGTGTATCAGCGGAAGTCATGTGTTTCCTGTAGATAAATCCATCTTTGAAGTCTTTGAGGACATTAAAAAGTGAGTGAACATTATTCGTTTACAACCTGAGCCTCATCTAAAGCTATAGTAATTCAAATGTCTTAATAGTGCACTAGGACAGGAAACTTGGAGTTTAAAGAATGCTTTTTTTTTGTTGTTTTTATTAAAATAATGACTTTAGTTATCCAGAGCATCTAAGGGAACTTTACCCGCACATTTAATTGATAGATTACCTATATAAGTAGATTTGAATCATTTTATCTACCCAGATATAAAATAACTTAAATTATATATATGACACATTTACAGTAAAAGACTGATCCTAATGATTTGCCAAATGTTTTTGCAGGTGTATAGATAGAATACGTGTTAATGAGGAGAACCAGGTAGTACACAGAGACATCATCTTGCCGATTCCCTCAGACCCATCTCTCAAAGTGGATGTGAGTACAATTTGCAGGTTATATAGGTTTGTTCATACATAGTCTTTTTCTTTGCCTGTTGTTGTTTTTAAAGATTAGATCTGGGTTTTTTTTCACATACACACAGGTTGGGAGAATAAAGTGTCCTCTTCTTTTGGTGAATGCTGGTGATGATCAGAACTGGGCTTCTGTTGAATCTGCTGAAGATGTGAGTCACGTATATTTCAGCTAAACTAGACCGCTTAGCCTAAACCGGGATTATGCCATAGCTTAATAAGGACATTTAAGTAATTTTTATAAACATGGCTCAGAAAAAAGCATTACTTGGGTGCACTGTAAGATAAAACAATGGCAATGACATGTTTTCAGATCACTCAGTGCACGTTTCTTTCACTTGAAACACCTTAGATTAACATTTTAGTCTAGGACTAGGCTTAAGCCTTGTCTGTGAAACTGGGGGATAGTGTTTTGTTCATACTGTTCATACTGTATGTTAGCCTAAAGACCAAAACAATAATTTCAGGAACTGACATTTCTGTGCATTATAATGAAGGCTTTGTGAAACTGCACAGTGTTTTTAGCTTTTTAAACATACTGACGGATTATGATCTAAAACGATCTAACCAATCAGAGAAGTGCACGTATCGCCCCGCCCCAGGTTCAGCCCACCCTGATTTGCAGGCTGCAGGAAAAATATGAAGACAATTATCGTTTTAGTTACCATTGTCTTCCAGTGAATGGACAAACATTAAATGACTTAGACAATTTCCAAAATATCTCAATATACTGCAGGTGTGTGAGAGTGACTATACATTCACAAAATGTTCATTTTTGAACTGTTCTTTTAACATGCAGTATCAACCTTGGCCACCAGGTGACACTATTACTATAAACATGAAATCTTAGGACTTTAAATGCATTTATAATAAATGGGTGCGTTATATTTTTCAACCTTCAAAATAACAAACAATGCAGTATCATTAATTACTATTAATTATTAATACGAACAAGTTATGACATGTCATTTTTGGGTGAACTGCCACTTTAAATTATTTAGAGCAGTTAATCTTGGTGTAGTGCTCTCACCTGCTGTGACTGAAATCCTCTGTTCTAAATTGTATCCTTGATATGAGTGTTTTACCCTCAGATGGAAATGATGATGAAGAAAGCAGGAAATCGACACCTGCTGACGGTCCTGACGTATCCTGGCGCGGGTCATCTGATTGAACCTCCGTACTCTCCTCACTTCAGAGCATCTAACTTCATCCTGCAGGAAATGAAGGAGAAGGGTAAGTATGCATGAACTGCTATTTCTTTTCCTTTCTGCACAGGATCAATATATTTAGACCTTCTTAACGAATATTC
>JAUCNO010001091.1:6615796-6626099 GCA_032353835.1 Enteromius viviparus | reverse complement strand
TATCCATTATAATATCCATTATAATAATTATGGATATGCAGTACTGGTTGATGTTTTTCCATAAATCCAGCAATGAACATGTAACAAGGAACGTTATTGAAAAGAAAAAAAACAGCCATTACTTCGACACAACTACACAAGCATTATTTTAACCTTTTTAACCGAACGTTAATAGTATATAGTATAACTTATACATAATATATAAGTACATAATATACCAAATATTCACATTTTTATCTTGAAAACAACTATATGTATAGATTTAATTAATGCGGTCAAACAATTCATCCAAAATTAAAGTTTTTTAGGTTTTGTTTACATGCTATATTTTTGTGTACTGTGTATATTTATTATGTATAGATAAATACACGCACATACAGTTTATATTTTAATCATATTTACATGTATACAGTCCATTTATATTACACATAAATATATTTAATATATAAACGTAACATGCGTTATACATGCATGGGTGTGTATTTATACATAATAAATATACACAGTACACACACATACACAACTCTAACTATCAATGCGTTTACTAGCACTCATTTATATACATTTAAGGTATAAGGGAATATTATTTTTTAATTGTTATTCATACACCACAGGCATTACATATACATATGATTATACTCTCTTTCGACCCTCACAGGCTGCATTTGTATGTGTGTGTATTTTAGGAGATTGACTCACTCGTGCAGCCTAGGTACCAACTGGCCAGTGGTCTGATAGATCACAAGGCAGCAGGTGTAGTTGATGCACGTCAGAAGGCCGAGCAACTACGTCAGGAAGCAAAAGATCTATTAACAGATGCAACAAACAAACTACAGAGACTAAGAGGTAAAACTGCTCCCAGATTTGAAGATTAGATTCTAGATTTACCTATGATTCCTCACTTTTCTTCCTCTTTAATCTTTTCCAGAGCTGGAGAGATCCTTTGTGGAAAATCAGAGCATTCTGGCGGGGAAAGCTCAGGAGCTGGATGGACTGGAAAATGAAGCAAGAGATGTACTGCAAGAGCTCAGTCAGAAAATCGCCATATACAGCACCTGCGCTTAACTACTATGACAAAGAACTAATAAATATTGTTATATACTGAAAATATAATCAGATGTATCAGCTTAATATTTAACAAATATTGCTCGGAGTGGAATAAGAGGAAGCCCCCTGCATTGTGAACAGCAAATCAGTTTGGATTTGCTTGATAAAACTAATGGTGACAAAAGAAATGGCAAAAAAAAGTCCATGTGATAGTGAAGCTATAATTTTAATGTTTTAGTATATTACTTTAGTAAAACATTGTAAACAGCAACATGATGAAAGGAACTAGGCCTATTGTGCGATGTTTATTAAATATTTAAACGCATTAATTGATGATACAATGGGCATTTAATCATGGTAAAGCTTGTGAAACTGAATATATAAATTCGTGACGCAATCTTTCTTACGGTTGGTTTCATTTTATCAACTTCGATGGTGATGTTGCTGTCATACACATGGATACATGAGACACGAAAGCCCGCGAAAATGTAGCAAACGTCAATTAGCGACGATGTAAGCTTAAATTTACAAGCAAATTATAATTACTTTTCCTAATAAACCAACCAACAATTTTACAACATCATCCGAATAACTAGTCCTCAATATATTTCAGCAGTGTCCGTTTTTTTGTTTTAGAAACGGTAAACTAACGTATCCATAGGTCTGTCTGAAGCTCAGAATAAGGTTTATCCAAAAATTAAAATGACCTCATAATTTACTTACCCCCCAAGCCACCCTGGCTGTATTTGACTTTCTTCTTTTATACAAACACAGTCAGAGTTTTTATTAACCCGGTGCTATAGAAACAATCAGCATTCTGAGACATGTGCCACTGCGCATGCGCACTGACTCATCTCGCCTGAGAAATACTTTTTATAACGCTATTTGAGCAAGAGAAACAACATTTATTACACAGTTGTTGTCAGATTTCATTGGTAATTTCAAATATGAAATTTAATCATAAACAGTAAACAGTTTTTGGAGAATGTTATGTTTCCCCATTCAAAGAGATGCACTTGGGATGCCCGAGAGGCGTGATGGCTGGTCTTAGAGACTTTAATACAGCTGCCTGTAACAAATTAAAATATCAGAGGATTTCATTATAATAACAAATGCAGCTTACGCCCTATACAAGACATTACAAGCTAGGTGTGTGCGTGAAGCCCGGCGTTTTGTTAAATATAATGAACTGTAACGTTAGCCTACTGTAGTGCTTCGTTTGTTGTTCCACTGAGTCTGACATGTTTCTTCTGGAGTTTTATACCAGAGTTATCATGCTCCGTTTCCTTCATCAACCACAAGAGGGCGACCACCATCTTAAAACCACGGAAGCAAAGGCGTTATCACTGACCTTTGCAAATAATGAAAGGCATTTAACGCTTCAGATCTCGCAAAGGATTATCTTCCAGGTAACTAATGTCAAACAGCACATGCAACCTAATATAAAAACAAACCGAGCAACTATATTTTCACAAAAAAAAAAAAGCTAGTTAGAAGAATGGTTCCATTCACTTAGAAATGCATCTGGTGCTTGAGAAAATAAAGAATCAACAAAGTCAATTTCAGTAAAAATGAGGCCTAGGTTTATTTTTAGGTTTAATCGTATTTAAGACCAGACCAGTCTCCTACAACATGGACACTGAAGCATGTGTAAAATAAAATCACTTTCCCCATGCTTAAAGGTAAAGGCCTCTAAAACTCTATTTATACACCACATTTAGGTTGATGGGTAAATTAAAATGTTGTGGCTTATACAATCTTCAGTCAAAACCACAGGCAGGCACACACTCAAAGGGACAGTGGTAATAATGCTGAAATCAGTTTGCATTATGGAAATCATTAAAGCATACATTAAACAAAGCAAATAAAAAAAATTGATATAAAAATAGTATTTCTAACTTCCATGAGAAATGGTTCAGAATGTGTTACATAAACTTGACAGAGACATTTGTTTCCTTCTCATGTTCTAGTTTCTATAACCCCCAAGGCATTTCTATTACACAACAAACAAAAAGACGGTGTTTCCATCTTTTGTGGTCAGTACAGAGCACCGCTGCTCAGACTAGAGAATAAAAAAAATAACAAATAAAACAAATCCCACACAGAATCTCATAAACCGGGGCGCTGTGTTTAAAGTGCCAGTCAAAAGAACTTCAGGCCATGTCAATAGTACAAACAACACTAGAAAACAGTAAATGGATGCATGTCTAAAACATGTGCGTATTTGTTTGTGTTTCACCCAAAATGTAAAATAAAAAATAAACATACATTTTACTGCGTAAAGAAAATCAAGCATTATTTAAGACCATAGCCTTTTTTTGTATTCTAACATTATGATCAAACACATTCCCCAAACATTCTCATTACTGTGATAAAAGGATTTAAAATGAGAAAATTTTCTTCAACTATTGCTTTCAAACTGAATCAAATACACCACAGTAATAAGAATCTGAGAATTATGAATATTTAAAATAGTGAGGAGAATTACTCGAAAGTAATCCACCCACATGGTGTTTTCTTATGCCTGTAGAAGGAAATATTACCGCCACCTAAAAAAGCACATAAAACATGTAAAAAGGTGGTTAACCTTTACTTTTAAGACACAGCTAACAAAAGTTGTTTAAAATAACATAGATCGTCATAGATGGACCCGTTTCTGCTACAGTACATCATGAATACTCTTTTATACACACAAAAACACAACAGACCAAAAAAAACGAAAGACAGAAAAAAAGTGTTAAAGCCATCATCTCGTGACAGTCACATTATAAGGGGAACATCCCAGGAGGAGCACTTTATCTGACGAGAACATCACTGAACATGCATGTTTCCTGTGCCTCATCTGGGCAGCAGCATTCGTTCTATTGCACACTGCAAATGCTCCCAGTTGCTCCAGCTATACAGCAGTAGACAGACGCATACGAAGGTCCCAAACATGTGTAGACGACTCCGCATCAGCGGAGCGGAAAACTTAGCAGCAGTGGACACGCACACCAAGATCACGGTGACGATGGCCAGCATGATGTTGATGCATTTTCCCAGCAGCACTTTGGCGTCGGCGCTTTCCAACTGCAAGACCTGCTGCTGCTGCTGTTGTAGCTCCAACTTGCTCACTCGCGTCTGACAGACTTCTAAAGCGTCCTGCAGAGAGGAAGAGACACGATTTCACTTCTCAGATCTGATTGGCCAAGATCTGATTTGGTGATTGCAAAGTTCACCAGGCTGTTTTGGGTCACCATTGACTTTCATAGTATTTTTCATCCCTGCTATGAAAGTCAATGGTGACCCGAAGCAACCTGGTTACAAACTTTTTTTTCAAAATATCTTTCTTTGTGTTCGGCAGAACAAATAAATTCATACAGATTTGGAGCTACTTTAGGGTGAGTACATTTTGACAGAATTTGTGTCAACCATTCCTTTATGTGTGCTGTTAGTAAACTCCTTTCAAACTAAAAATAGAAAAAGTATACCTTTAGTCTACTTCTCAGTAATGGGCTTTATATACTTTTTGGAAATATACCTAAAATTACATTTAAGTATACCTGACTTACACCAACTGACTTATAACGCCTAAATATATTTAAACTATACCTTGCTAGAATCAGTGTTACCATTGTTATACTGTAGAGGGCGCTAATACACATCTGCTGTACTAAATAAAAAAAAATAAAAAAAACACAAGTGAAGAAGAAACCCAAAAACAACAGATGCTTCCACGTGCAATCTAACAGGGTTCATCTGACATATAATAGGATCAAAATCGTGTGACGTTATGGAATAAAATGTTGACCAATAAAGAGGTAGTGTTGATCGATAAAATAATATATATATAAAATACTATATTTCTGTTTACAAACAGATACTTTCTTTTGATGTCTTGTATGTTTGGATATTCATATAACAAATATATACAAATTAATACCTAAACAAGGACATGCTAGTAAACGTAAAATATGATGTAAAGTTCACTAAAAGAAAACGTACAAGTGTACTTCGCAGTTTACTGAGATTATACAAAGTGTACTAAAAATGCAACAAGTATTTACTAAATTAGTAATCAGTATATCTATAGGCTGACTTTTAGTATAGTTGCTACATACTGATGTATTATATATGTAATACATGAATTATACTTTAATATATACTTTACTCAAGCACATTTAATAAAATTAACGTGAAATATACTACTTTTTTTAGTAAGGATAGGACTAAAGCTTAAATGAACTTGGAAAAGATAACTTCATTACTTTATCAAATTGCATCTGTTTAGAGTAACATTAGGCTGAAACTCCTTTTATTAAGCGTTTTACGTAAGTTTAGGATAAATTCTGTTATGTTTGTAGTGCGTGTAAGTGTTTTTGTCAAGTTCTGTACCTGGATATCTCGCGCTCGTTCGTTGGCTTGATAGGCCATCTTCTCTTCAATGCTGGCTAGCTCCAGTTTAAGGTTTCCGGTCTCGTTTTGATGGAGTTCTGTGAGGTCGTTCAGTTGTTCTTCCAACCGCTCACACCTTATAAAGAAAGAACAGCAACTAGTGAGTGGGTGTGAGAAACACAGAGAGAGGAAATAAAAGTTGAAGAGACCAGCCTATTTTGGTCTCTAGCTTGAGATGCTGATGTCCCCTACGAATGCTCACAAGACATATGACGTTTGATATTCAACCTGATATTTACTTGCATGATACGGCTGATAATTACAAATAAATGGCCAATATTCTAAAATGCTATTTTTATAAATAAATAGAATAAAAGTGTTACGAGTGAATTTTCGAAACAATATCATGACGTGAAGTACAACATTATAAATCCAGAGTTATATGGCGCAGGCCACTCAATCCAATATAATGACATTAGGGTTTGGTCGATAGACCTCGTCCTTCACGATGCTGAGCCGGCATCGCGTTCCTCCGCAGGAGCAGCTACCAGCTCGCGAAAAACACATTTAATCTACGGCAGCAAATCTATGCCATTAATAAACGAGCGCGGTAAATAATTTCCATTAAAGGAAAACAGATGTACATGCTAAGAAACGGGGCCGCGAGCTCATATTAAACCCTCACGCACGGTTGATGTGTCAACCTGCTCGCGCGAACACTGTTTTGTCAGTCGTGAGGCGGGGCTTGTACAATGCCAAATTGGTCGACATCTCCCAACCCTAAATGACATCATTATTCACATGGCATAGCTGATTGGTTCTCTCCTATATCGGCAGCTAATGGCTTCGCTCCTCAACATTCAAATGCTCAGCTAGTGTTTGCTGTAGCACGCTTCAGTAACCCTCCACCTTCCCCAGCTCCACCTGTATAGATCTGCTATGGGGTGATTCATGCATGTTAGATGTGGGAATTATATTTCTTACATGCTCACAGCAGCATGTCTGAGCTTCTATTGGCAGAAGCAAGCCTTGGTACTTGCTCTGCCACAGCAGGGGCATAGCAGATCTATTCCACCAAGACAAAACACATTAACATCGCCTTGTATATAACTATGCTAAACTCTCTGAGAGTTGTCATGACAAAAGTACAATATAGTAGTGTTTTTTTTGTTTTCAATGAACATTAAAAGAGCATTAGACAATGGTAACGTTCATCTTAAATGTAACAAAAGTGTCTAGTGTTGACAATGACGATTTACCTGAACCGCTCCTCTTGTAGTGTTTGCATAATACTCTCAAATTCACATCTAAACTGGGTCTTCAGAGTGTCGATGTCTTCTGACAGGAGATGCTGAGCTTCCCTCAACTCCCTGATCTCCTCCCAAGCTTCCACCAGCCGGCTGCTGTTTTCCACTTGACCTCCTTCTCTCCCAGTCGCGCTGTGCCGCCCCGTCACACCTGATCCAGTCACATGACCGTTACTCTCAACAGACACCGACGTCTCCGTGGAGCACTCGTCATCACTCGGGTATTTGGGTTTAGGGGATATCGTGGCGCTGCCGCTAAGATTTCGGGCTCCTCCTTCGGCCTGCAGCCCACCTCCCGTCTCCATGGTGTTCTTCAGGTGTGCAATGTTGTCCGCGCTGCCAAATTTGTTGCGAATGAGGTTCGCAATCTCTCTGGATTTGCTGAAGAAGAACGGTGGCGACAGCGACACTCCCGGACCAACAGTTTTGACTTTGTCCAAATGTGGGTGGCGGCCGCTTCCTGTGACCACACTTTCCTTGAGGTTGTATTTCAGCAGCTCGTTTTCTTTGGAGTGGGGTGGCGTGTGTTTGGTCCCGTTTGAGAAGTCGCACTCCTTCATTTTGCGCTGATACTGCTCTAGCTTCTTCTGAAGCTGAGCGATATTGTGTGCCGTTTTCTGGTTCTTCTTCTCAAACACCTGCTTGATGCGGCTGCTCTGTTGCTTGTCGGCGCTGTTAATGAGTTTGAGATACTCGGCCACGTTCTCATCCTGTAAATTTTGTTCGATTCTCAGCTGCTCTTTCACTTTTAGCACTTTCTGCTGCAGGGTGTCCAGACCGGTACGTGATCGTGGGCCGTCCCGTACCACCAGATCAGAATCTAGATCTAAACACGTCTCCGAGCCTCCTCGACGCATGACAATTGGCACGTTGAGGGTGTTCACATCACTACCTCTCTCCGCCTGAAAAGAAACAGATTCAAATGAGCAAAGAGCTTGCATTAAGCACTGGACAAAATTCAACAAATAGGCTACATTTGATATTGCATTATTGGCCATACCCCATATATTTATTATTATTTTGTATATATTTTAATGTTACCTATTTTTCTATCAACAAATAGCCTTTATTTTACTTTATTTCATTTTTTCATATTTTAATAATTTCAGTAATTTTATTTTAGTTTGACGGTTCAATTTAAGTAAATTTCAAAAGGCTTAATAGAGAATATAATTTCCAACAGTAATTAAAACATTAGTGTTTTAAATTTTTTAAGCATTTTAATACAGGTTCATAACAAATAAATCAGTCCTTGATTATTAACTGCATTTGTCTGCTATATTATTTATTTATTATATTTTACCTCTTGCTCTTAGCTATGCTTCAATATTAAATGAAATTATTATTATTTATGCATACTTTTAGGACTTCTACAATAGACACAAAAGGCATAACGTTAGACAAGAACAAGAAAACAACTATTAAACTGCTTAAGCAGCAACATGACAAAAGAAGGCATACTGTATTGGAGGAGGAAATAACCCAAGTAGGCATTTTGTTCAGTCATGCGGTCATATGACGAAACTACCCAGAACTGAAAACTAGAAGTCATGAGCTACATAACGATTCAGCATTTTTTCAACGCAGAGCTAGAAAAGCCCTGTCATGTGATTATCCTTTGGCCGGGTAAATCGGTCATTCACTAGCCAGAGTAATAAAATATTTACTTGCCCAGACAAATTTGAATATTACTACAATAAAACATTCTAGAGCTGTTACCATTAAAAACTTGTTACTGTCAACACATTATCCATAATCAACCACCATTTACACTGAATGTAATAAAATCAAAGTCATTCTTGCCAAAGTTTAAGTGCTTCTCAAATTTATTTTTTTTATTGCTAGAGAAGCACAATGTTTTATTTAGCCTACCAAGTACCATTCTCTTTCACTTTCCCCTTCAAAAAAACAACTTGTCCTGAAAAAAGAGTTAATGCTTATTAATGTGATCTAAAGGCTATGGATAAAGAAAATGGCACCTAAGTAATAAATAAAGATTTGGGTCAACAATTTATGGACTTAAATAAGCCGTGGAACAAATGAAGTGGAAGGAATTCCTCTCAGAATGAGAAAATGAATAAAGCCCTTTATAAGGTCACATTATGAACCTGTGCAATGGGCTGACAATAATAAGCCATCCTCAGGGTCCTGAAAAACATAAATTCACTCAGGCAAACTAATAGGGTACTTCACCCAAAAAAAAAGTACATGTCAATCCAGGTTAAAGGGGCCCAGTGGACCTGCCATGTTCTGCATACACCCTGTACTTTGGTAGTCTCTAACAAAAAAAATGATAGGTGATGTGTGTAATTTTTTGACTGTGCTATTCACAGATAATTACAAAACATGCCAGGTTCATATACTTGTCTGCTGAAAACTGATGCTACATACTAAAGCTCTAACCTTCCGTGTTGGAATATCCTTTTTTTTGTCTCTGTGATTCCACCCACTACCAGTTTGCCCGATAGTATTTGGACACTCTGGGTTGCCAGTTGGTGTTAAACTCAGCCTATTGCAGCCATGGAAGTGAGCAATCAAGCTCTGTCAGAGATCCCAGTGTAAAAGTCGTTAACACAAAACACATTTTTGCATCTAAAATTGCACAATGACCACTGGGTTTCATTCACTAAAACAAGCGTACGCACAATTCTTTGCGTGAAATGTGCATAAAGGCGTTTTTACGAATAAATCATGAATCATTGATTCAAAAACTTTTGTACTAAATTTTATTCTTAATGTATGAAAAACATTCAAGAACAACCACACGTATGCAATAATCATGTATGTTTGCTGAGAGTGACGAATGGCTGGTTAGTTTACACCAGTGGCGTCCACCTCTGACAGCAAAACCTAACGTTCATTACCGTTTAAGTTCCTTTTCTTTGGCTTTTGCTCATGTGCCTATGCACGTTTTGTGAATTAGGCGGAAAGTTTTCATGAGAAGCTGCAAATTATTAGTGAATGAGACCCAATGATTGAAAAAAAAGTGCAGATATTCACTTTGAGACTTGATGCAATAACAGTTGAAATGCCAACTTGCTAATGTAAACAAAAGTTTGCGAAGCTTGCCCCGCATTCGGGTTTTTCAAACTGATCAACTGTTTTGGAACTGGTATCTGGTGCATCATCGGAATATTTTTTTATTTTTACTTGATGCACAACAGAATCCGTTTAGCATATTTACAAAGAAATACAATGTGCAAATGTAGTGCACTGAAAAAAAAAAAACACCCTATTCTATTCTGTGTAAACGGCCCCAAAAGTCCAACAATGCAATTCTAAAGGCGGGCTTACACATTGCAATTTTTGAAGTCGTACGAGCTCGTATGCGATTTTTTTGGTTATCATGGGAAATCGGCTCTTCTCGTATGGTCGGGGCTCGTATGGTGGGTGAGAAATTACGAGACGAGCCTAGTGCCTTACGAGCACTTCATGACCTCACGATTATTTGACATGACAAAAAACTTCGGGAGTTGTCGGTTGAAAGCGTGACGTGTGGGTAGGCATGTGCCGGTATCACATTTTCATGCTGCGATTAATTGATTGAGCTTTTATCACGGTATACGGTATTATCA
>JAUCNO010001091.1:6593573-6613109 GCA_032353835.1 Enteromius viviparus | reverse complement strand
GAATCGTGGGTCAAAAATCGTGAAACGAACCGAATCGTGGGTTTGGTGTATCGTTACAGCCCTAGAAATGATATTGCGTGGGTGTCTGAATCGAGATTGCAATCTTTTAACAATTAATCGTGCAGCTCTAATCTACGTCACGCATCTGACTGCCAAACAATTATAAATGTTTCCAATCTCTTCCAGTAATCGGTGTGTCGGTGTGTGTCTGCGCACGGTTAAGTCATCAGACAATCGTTCTCGGTCCTGGTTCACAGCAACCATGCCTAGTGTGAGTACACACTAAGAGCATCTCTCTCCGCTCTCCTGTTAGTTTGCATATATATAGCACATAATTTGTTTTCTCTGTACAACTAACACCCTACAAAATTAAACAAGGAATGTGTGTACTGACTACTGAGATCATATAATCCAACACTGGATTATTACTCGAGTGAGAAAGTGAGAGAGAGAGGGTTAAGATAAAACGATTAGAGTTAGCATGCGGCCAGTGGAAGTGACCTCACAGCGGGCCTATCATGTGAAGAGCTCTCAGCCTTAGAGCACAGAACAGCTCTGCACACAGAAGACTTGTGAGTGTATAAGATGCTTGTTCACAAGCTTTACATAATGCTGATGTCTATGAGAAAGGATTCTGTTGAAATGAAACTACATGAAATTGAAATTAAAACTGAGGGAAACTCCTTCATGACACGCTCAGCAAAAAGCATTCGTCGTTTAAAATTCAACATAGTTTAAGTGCCAAACGGAGAAAATGAGGAAATGAAAGAAGACATTTCAGAGTTAAAAAAAACCCAAAACACACACACACACACACACACACATGCAAGGGCTGAGATGGCAGTTTCTAACACAATGCTTAAACTACATCCCAACTGCAGCTGCATACACACTTATTACCCAAACACACAATAGAGTCAGAATAGTGTCAGTTTTCAGCTCTCGCAGGAAAGCCAGTGTTTTGTAAACTCAAATGTAATCTGAAATCAAACGTTCAAAGGCCGGGACTGTTGTAGTGGAACAAGTTTTTCTATTGGCAATCCCCTGAAGATAAACGATAAGCTTGAACTGGTTAAACAGCATACGCAGGCAGTGACTATGCATACTTCACAGGGTTTCCTACACGGACCTGCATTTGCATCATCCTACATACTGAACAAAACAACCGTGTTTTTTTTTGTTTTTTTTAAATACAGTTCACTTTAAATTGTAACAAAAACTTAGTAAGGTAGCGGTTAAGATTAGCTATTGGGAAGGATTAATAAGGTCATGTAGAATAAGGCATTAATATGCTTAACTACTATTAAAATATTCTAGTAATATGCATCCTAATAAGCAACTATGATAACTATTAGACCCTAAAACAAAGTGTTACTTTATTTACTTTGCAACAGTTTAAATAGTATAGCTGTAATGGTTAAAAAATTGTTTTATACAGTGTGTATGGCTGTAGTACAAATAGACAAACGGACTCCTTCCACATTTGTTTTTTGCCTATAGTAAGGAAGTAGGCAAATCCGTATATACTCGTCATATTTAGTATTACCCAGTTGTGAGGAGTTGTTGCAGTTATTCACAAGTGCAGTATGGCGGCAAACAAGGATTGTATTCATACAGTAGCTAGGCAGTCTATAACATAAACCCAAAAGAGACGTGTTCACTCGCTTCCTTCTGACTTCTTTTCCCCCCTGAGTAGATTTATTCTCTTTAACTTCACTAGCAATGAGGCACACACCAAGCGGGAGAGACTTGCGCAGTTGTGTTTTAGTGTGTGTGTGTTGGCTAAGAACTAATCCAGTCAAAAGAGCCCTGCTTTAGAGGTAATGTGATAAAACCAATAGCAAAACCGCAAACAGCCAAATCCTTTTTCCAAGCCTAGGGCAGCAAGCATCAGCCTGGTTTATATCAGCTTGCATTAAGCATTCGGAAAAGTGTCAAATTCGAAAAAGTGAGTAGTTGAAATGTCTATTTTTGTGGCCGCCAGCATGTCTTGGTTTCTCCGGGGCTTTCTTCTCCAACTGTGGAATTTGCCGCAGGAAACAGTTAACCTATGTTGTAATAAGGAAGTCACAAAAAAACAAAAACAAAGCCGTCTAGGAGTTCATTTTAGTGTAACAGGAAGAAACATTACTGATGTCTTACAGTTACAGTAAAATCATTCTAGCCAACTGGATGGTTTTTTGTGTGTTAAAGCTGCTCAATGAACAAGTAAGTAACAAATAAGTCTAATAATGTCATCTCATTTAATTACAGTATTCCATGCCACTAGTATTAGCGAGTTTTACTTCTACACTTGAGTGGAGTGCACAAAAATCGCTGACATTTCTGGCATATTTCTGACGCCTATTTTTCTCGCTTTGTAGGCTTTGAATGGTCAAATACACACATTAGTATGTGTTACATACACAAGAATTGACAAGTATACTTGTAAACATGAAGGTGTTAAGTGAAAGCAAACACATGTGGGCAGTTCTTAAAGTGACAGCAGTCTAATATTCCTGCGGTCTGTCAATCATGTTAATCAACCACAGAAAGAAAATCTTGCTGCTCATCTAAGTGGCAATATACATGTGTGATTACTTTAAACCATGTATGTGTAACAATGGAGTCAGAGGCGTGCGGATCCGAGTGCAGCATTTATTCAGGATCAGACAGGCAGCGTCAGGAACAGTACAGACAATACAGTATCATAAACGGTATACCAGGCAAAGTCGGTGCAGGCAGCAAACAATCAGAAAACGAACCAGGTGAGGCATGGGGTGTTATGGGAAATGGAGTTTCTGAGATGATGGTGATGTTCTAGAAGGGGCTTGTGGGCGCTGTATGTGTTTGCATATATATATATATATATACACACATACATACACACTATATGTAATGTGTGCATGTGTGTGTATGCACATAAATACTAAATATCAACTTAATTTGCAAAATTGAGGATTTTCAGTTGAAAAAAGTCATGACATCTAGTTTGGTTTCTTCAAATATCTAGTTAATTTAGATTTTTAAAACACCACTGCATGTCTCAGTTCTTGCACAGTTTAAAGAAAAGACAGAAAATAAAATACCAAACAGTACGAAGCCCTCCCACGTGTAGTTCATCACACTTGTAAATGAGGTCAGTTCATCTCATATCAGGCTCATCAGGCTCAGACACCGATACCCACAAGGCTTGTTTAAACTAAAGAGAAATGCTCACAAACTAAAGATATCTCTTAAGCTTTCGACTGTACAACTGCAATCTCAGAGGCACGTGGCACTTCAAATGAACTGTAAATACAAAAAAGAAAAGCCCTGAGAGACACAAGAAAATACACAAGTGCAGGTCACAAGCTGTCCGTTATCTTACTGTTGTCGGCTAACACATATCTGCATGAAGACACACATAAACTCGGGTGTGTCCAGCTTGTGAGTCCTGCAGTAACTTGCTCGGTCTGCTTGTCATGTGACTAAGTACATAGAAACTCAAGGGCCAGGGGGCAAAGACATGTTTTCCTTCAAAGCTGACTGTAGATCAGTTTGACTGTGCTCAGATTTTTAGAAAACACACATGCAAATGTATTATACACACAATGGCCATTTAAGCACATAGACATGATGACATAATGTCATGATCAACTTCCTGTACCTTATTTGTATTTAATAACTGTCTGAAACTCTGAAAAAGTGACTTTCATTCAAATAGTTTATTTTCATATAATTTATAAATAAACTTAATATATAAAAGTTAATATTTAATTATTTTGACAACTGTCTTTGGGGTGTTCGCTTTCGCGTAAACATTACATGCGCAAATCAGTGGGTGGGGCTAAACGGGCAGCGCTGTAGAAGCAGGTGTTGAACATCTGTGGAGGTGGTGCTTATCCACGCTATTACATCATCGAGTGGTAGGACCCACAAGCTGACGTTTTGGCAGACTGGCTTCAATTTAAGTTGTTTTTAGACTAACAAGTAAGCATCGAGTCCTCTTATATGTGACCATAAGTTGGACTGGTATATTTGTAGAAATAGCCAACAATACACTATATGGGTCACAATAATTGAATTTTTCTTTTATACCAAAAATCTTCAGGATATTTAGCAAAGATCATGTTTAATGAAGATACGTTGTAAATTTCCTACTGTAAAAAAACTTACATTTGTATTACCAAGAACTTCATTTGGACAACTTTTCTAAATATTTAGATTTTGTTGCACCCTCAGATTCCAGGTTTTTAAATACTTGTATCTTAAACTATAAATCAATAGAAAGCTTTTATTCTGCTTTCAGATGTTGAAAAAAAAAAAACCTTCTGACTGGTTTTGTGGTCCACGGTCACATATGTCAGAAGATCAAGGGAATTTTGATTTCTCAGTTATGACCTTTTTAAAACACTTGCCAAGTTCTTAAAGATGTATTCAGGTTGATTTAAAATAAATAATTAAATAAATAAATAAATAAATAAATCAGATTCCAGATTTTCCTAAAGTTGTATCTCGGTCAAATATTGCCCTATCCATCCAAATCATACATCAATGGGAAGCTTATTTTTTTCAGCTGTCAGGTCATATATTAATCTTAATTTCGGAAAAATTAACACTTACCACTGGTTTTGTTGTCCAGGGTCACATATACATATATATATATATATATATATACACATACACATACAAATAATTATAAAAATTATTTGGAGTGTCACACCACAAGACATTTTAATCCTGAATGAACCACAGTGTGCAAATTTGTGTAGTTGGTGTCATTACATGGCCACAATACGAGTTAAATTAGTTTTAAATGACTTCAATTTTACACTCATAAATCAATTCACAAAACACATATTTTAGCATTCCAAAGGAATGTTTTGCACTCTACTCCTCCATTAATTCATTACTGCAAAGCCCCCTTTTGTTTGCATTTACAAACTCCGTGAAGCGTCACAATTGCTTTCTGTGCTAATCAACAACGTCAGACGCTGTCAGGACAATTTTATTAAACCCAGAACATTCCTTACATTTGTTTTTCACCAATACACATCGTATATCAATTCCAATATTAGTAGGAAGATAAAATACCAGATCCACCCTCAACCCCAAATCTTCTGTCTGTCTTCGCGGAGAGCACTCTAGGGCACAGCCTGTTCCACAATCTTATTTGTGACACACACACACACAATAATAATACAGCAGTAAGTTATGGCCACATCGGACAGTGTCACAACAGGGACAGAAACACTAATAACTCTGACACACTCTCAGCACTGCAAGCATTTGACATGAACAGCACCGCTGATGGGAGCGCTCTAGTTTTTTTTAGCATTGCATCAGTGCAATATCCAGACATGCTTCACATGCTGGTGAGGGGGTTGAGGGGGGGATTCTACGGGTTACCCTGGAAACAACAGGAATGCTGCACACCCGTGACCGCCGCAATGTCCTCGGTACATTCTCAAGTGTTTGCGGGCATTTAATGACTATATTTTGGGGACAACATTGTCCCAAGAAGTAATGATAACATCTCCTTTTGGAGAAATTCTCAAAAACTGATTTTCAGACTTAAGCAGAACACAGCAATAAGGATTTTCTCTGCTTACTAATTCAGGTTAGTAGGCCAAATTCCTACACGTCTGCCAATATTCTCACTGCTCCAAACACCAAAATATTACATTTCTTATTTTAAAATGTATTAGTCTTGTATTTAATAGCCAGAATATATTTTAAGGTCCATTTCCTGCTATCAACAAACCATTAACTATGATTTTACCACAGTTAACCACTAGTTTGCTGCTTATTATTTAGTTTGTATGGTAGTCGTTAAGTATTGGGTACGATAAAGAATGTGGAATACTGCCAGGCAGAATATGTGCTTTATGATAAACATCCAGTATGTTAATAACAGACATGCTAATAAGCAACTAGTTAATAGTGAGAATTGTTCCCTATACTGTTACGTTATTATTCAACATTTTGTGTCTGGTTATATCACTTTCTGTTACCCTAATATCACCATGTATAAAATACAAATGCACATATCTGCCAGCTTTACATGATCAAGACTAAATTTAAAGGATACATTTTTATAACACATGCATAACACAATACATATTTTGTATATTGCAGAAAAATATCTTTTTTCATAGATATCCATCTCTAAGTGTACACTATAATTAAATAAAATATATATATTAAATATAATAAAAATATTTTAATACTTATTATTTTAATGATAGTTTTAAAATATATTTATTTATATATATTTTTTAATGTATATATATATATATATAAAATATAAATTTATATATTATATAAATGTATAAATGTTATTATATTTATATTTTATACACAGTTATTACATATAATGTTTTTTGTTTTTGCAATTTTCAGCCAGTTAAGTAAATGTATTTAAAACCAATAGGGGTTGGTTACAGTTCTCTAAATATGTTTATGTTTGTGTTTTTAGTATACTTGCAGCATAACTTCAGCACTGACTGTATTAGTCACATGAACTCAACATACGTTTTCATTTGATCTGTCATTTAATCAATACTCCATCACTTCATCCAATGGGGAGATCCATAAAAGCAGCTTCACTAACGCAACATGTTTCCGATTCATCAAAGCGTACACGTAAAGCAATTCAATCACGAAAGGCAAATCGAATGTGTTTTACGTTCTTTCTCTCCATTAACGCCAGGCCTAATAATGCACTGGCAGACACATTCAAAACAATCAATTAAATCTATCAGCGACCTCCCCCTCCATTCTCCAAATCATGTAAACGAGTTTCCTCCAAGAACCTCATTTAAACACACAGACTGATGCAGTGCTGCTAATGCGCTCTTTTTTTCACTTAAAAGACTCTTGAGGTTTAGCATAAAAAAAACCAACAAGGTCTTTAACAAAGTGGCAACAGCCTCAGTCTGGCACATTGTCTTAGTGCCAGGGGTCTGCATACGCACGTACTGTGGACACTGAAGCACTTGTTCTGCTTACAACAGCCCAACTCAAGACCCGAGCACATGCCCCAGCACGCCACCATCACCCCAGTGTTTCAAATGCATCTCAATGCGGTTTAGGCGTGTGTGCAAGAGATACTTGGAATTTAGATTTTCATTTATGCTGAGGAATCGCCAATAACTTACGGCAAATGCAAGCAGAACCGGTCTAACTGCATGGGGTTAAGTATCATTTGATCCAATGACCTCTGAACACACTTACGGGAAAGTCGCAGTTTCAGTAGTACAGTTTCAGCATTACTGAGGTATATTCAGCAAATTTTTACAATGTTGTTGCCAGATCTAGTTTAAAAAAAAAGCTTCAGTTAAAATCCCGGATGGCAATTTTAAAAGAGATTTTGAACAAATAGTAAAATCCAATCTTATCCTTTTAGGGCTGGTTCCAATTTATGATCCAGATTCCACAAGCATTCCTTTTTGTTTGTGCTCGTGTAGCATATCATGCAAATAACTGAATCGTCTCTGACACAAACACCACTCTTCAAAGATTTGGGGTCGATAAAAGACTTTGAAAAGTGCTCTCCAAGGCTGCATTGAGGTTATTTGATGAAAAATACAATAGAAGTACTACTGTAATATTTTTACTGACTTTTATCTTCTTACTGACCCAAAACTTTTTTTTTTAAATGTAACGTTAGCTACCATGCCAGCAAGTTACGGTCTTATGGGATGTCAGCCAACCTAGAGGTAAATATTATTATATGAGCAATACAAACTACAATATCTGAACTAAAGCACTATTTTGAAACATTTGGAAAAACCAAGCCCTAATGTTATGAAAAATAGCAGTGAATTATTTTTTTGAGGCATATGTTGCCATTTTTTAGGGTTTAGGTGTACACAGCACTACCTAACATTAATAAAAGACTGCATACAACCGTTGTGAAACGACAGTAATGATAACTAACGTTATTTAAATAAAACAACAACACGACAGTATTAAATGTCATGCATGTAAACGATAGTAAAATCGCGGTACGTGACGAAAACCACTGTAACAAAACCATTGTTTACATCGAAACAATGCTGGCTTCTGTAGTATCGCTATAGTAAAATTATAGACGTTTCGGGGGGAAACAAGAGACGACAAAACAGGAAAAACAGCATCTTCACAGCTACAGCAGAAACACATTTGATCAAACGGTGTCCTCACATATCATGCACGGTGTCAGGGTTAGATAACATGCTGCACGGATGGATTAAAAAGATTGAAGCATAACTACCATTTCGCAGTGTAAGAAAGAGTTCCTCTCGAGTTCGGGTAAAGTTCTCTCGGCGCTGGGCATAGTTCAGTTCACTTCGGTCCGGTCAAACTGGACTCTCGTGCGCGATTACGGCGGCTCGGTTAGCTACATTGTGTAGCGGGTTGCGGTGCGCCGCCGCGCGCTCTCGGTCCGTGGATTCCTCTTTGTAATCTGCGCGGCACACACATTCACTCACTCAGTCACTCACTCAACCCTCGTGCGCATTTATCTGGAGAGAGAGAGAGAGAGAGATAGAGGGAGGGAGGGAGGGAGGAGCGGGACGCGAGATCATCATGACGTCACAACCCATTTGGGGAGGAACTACAGGTGGTCAAATATTTTCTTTACATTCATCAAAATAAAAATGTCATTTTAAAGTATATATATATATAGTAAATACAGTGTGCGTGTGTATGTGTGTGTGTATATATATATATATATTTTTTTTTTTACAAATTAGTCTATATAGATGAGACATCCATATTTATATTATGGATATTTATTTTATATATTTAAACGTGAACTTAGGTTTAAATTTAGTTTTAGATTTTGATTCTGTATCCTGTGCAGCATGGTTATTGTAAACATAACATTTCAAAGGAAGCTGAAATAAAATATAAGGAAAAAACTTTACCCAAAATTTGTAATGTTGCCTTAGGAACTGCTAAATAATAATCGCATGCAAAACATAATAATAATCTAGTTTTAGTTCCTAACATTTCCAAAACTACAGAGAAAAAATGAAGACATAAGAAGTAATAGAGATATAATAAAACTAATAAAAAAACATAAATTAAAATAAAAGTGAATTAAAATGCGTAATACTAAAGTAACACTGGTTCTTTGTCCATCATGCATCAAATTAATTAAAATTAATTAATTTTAAAAAAAGTAAACCAACATTAAATACTAAAATACACACGCACACACACACACACACACATATATATTCAGAAATTATCATCAAAACGTGTTAAACAAAACAAATTTTCCATTGTCAAGACGTGACAACTTTTCTACCCCAAACACAGTCTCATGAATAACCTCATGAATGTACAAACTATTGTAAGCATCTATTAAAACTTGAGTACAAAATGATAAACAAGAGTAAGTGATTAAACTAAAGCTGCAGCATCTCTCAATCAACGAATTATTTATCTGACCTGGACAGTAGCGGCAATTCACGACATGCCACCCGATAGTCCCGACTCCCGACCCATAAATAACTATCATATCTTACAGCATTAATGTTTCAGAGGAGAAACCTTTTCAAATGAGTGCTGAATATTTAAACATCTTCTGGTCTGAAAGAGTTACGTCAAACTCGGTCAGGGTGTATCAACATCTCTATCTCTCATAGAAACACACACACACACACACACACACACACACATACACACACACACACACACACACACACACACAGAGTGTTTTGTCAAGGTGAAGGGTCGACACCACAAGGTCAGAGCTATTGTTTACTGAACATACCCACATTTAACTGTTAACCTATTGCTTACTGCATGAGTTAACAAAGAAGCAACATTAAAATATCAATAACCATATCATTTTAATGTTTAATAATAATAGGTATGCTTAGAAAACTGCCCAAATTCTAATGACATAATACACATCAGAGCTACTTTACTGTATGGGACTGTCATTCATTTAATGGGTTTAGTAAAGTGTTCCCCAGAGGAACTGTTACAATTATTCTCATCTGCCCTGCTGTGATGCTAAATAATCTATTTATATGCACAAATCCCTGACTTTGAATTGGCCCTCATCTAATCGCATTTAAGAGCAGAGTTCTGATAGTTGAAGATAGTTGATAGTTGATAGATCCAAAAATTGTTTTAACATCGCTTAGGGCACGAATAAAACAACACAATGTTTGTCTCATAACTTGAATGATGCAGTTATTGCTAAAGTGATATGTGTTTATGGAAAAAACACTGATCATTGGATTATGTTTTTGTGATGGTAATTGCACATTTGAAAATGCGAGAATGCTTAATGTTGCAAACAGCTATCCACAGTGCCACAAAAACAACAGCATTATGATATAAAGGGAACGTTGCAATTTTAAGCATTTTCCCTTATTAAAGTTGTTATGCAGAAACAGAGACATTTTGGTGAATAATAAGACACTGGCCTTGGAGGAGCTGGGATTCATTTTGTGAAAAGTCAAGAATTTAAATCAGTTCTTTCAAAAAGATTGTTTTAATGAAATAGTTCATAAAGTAGGCCTACTGTAAGCGTAATGTTTCGTGACATCTTTACATGGCAAGCTACATTTTCTAAAATATTCCAGTGAAACCATATCAGGCACATATTTTCTCATTTGTGACCCTGCACGAAACGTTGCTGGGGTGAATATGTAGCAATAGCCAGAAATGCATTGTAAGGGGCTAAATTATTGATTTTTCTTTTTATGCCAAAAATCATTAGGATACGTACAGATCATGCTCCATGAAGATATAGTGTAAATTTCCTACCATAAATACATTAAAACTTCTGATTAGTAGGCTACTATGCATAGCTTAGAACTTCATTTGGACAACTTTAAAGATGTATTTTTTTGCACCCTCAGATTCCAGAATGGTTGCATCTAACAAATGTTGTCCCAACAAACAATACATCAATCGAAAGCTTAACTATTCAGCTTTTAGACTAAAAATTATTCCAGGGTCTCATTTAATTAATCACATCAAGTCACATTTTTAATTAATGTATATTTATGGCATTATTATTTTTGTTGAATTTTTTTAATTTCTCATATATACAAACCAGACAATGATACAATATTTTGTCAGGAAACTATAACCCTATTTTGTATGTCAGTATTACGCTTACAATGCATCAAATATGTTGTAGCATGTACACACAATCTCTTTAAATGCTTTTAGTTTTGTATTTAGCCTGCGGTAAATCTACAGCAAAAGACTTTCAGGATGGAAATGGTAATAAACCAGTTTTAGGACATCTCATCTCTGGGTGTTTTTAAAACAAATAGAAAGCATAAAATATTCAGCAGTAGAAAGTATACTGCTCTCAAAGGCCTACTTTTCAAGTGTGTGAAACAGCCCTGCCTGCAGCTATACACACACACACTCACTCACAGACACTTAGGCTGATACATTTGAACTTTATGTTCACCGAACTGAACAGACAATGTAATAAGATCTTCACAAACAGAGTTCGAGACACACACTCCACCTTACTCTTCATGCACAAGCACCTTACACAACCACACCGGCATTTATCCTACTTGTGAGAGCTTGTACATACATTCATACCAGAGCCAACTGTGTCTGGAGTTCAACCGTTATGTCTTCTGAGCAAAAATGCACAAGGATTATTCAGATGTTTTGCCAAAACATTACATTAGCGTTTAGACACACAGAGGACTCTATTAACACGTGACGTAAACCCAAAGAACAGCAGACACCCCCCAATGGTTGAGTCCTCAAAACACGTTGATCAGTGTGACAGCAATTAGTGATAGTTAAGAGTAGTATGGTAAAGAATGATAAGCCCCTAAAAAGGTCAGCGCAAACCGTCTTTTGGCATTAAAATAGTACTGTCAGATTTACTAAAGATGCGCAGTGAAAAATTAGAGCTGAAAAGGCTTGGACAGTTATTTTTGCGCCTGACATTATTACAAATGCATTTGTAGTTTCCTGTTAGACGCAAAATTGACTTACTGTGAACTGTATTTGCGCCATTGTTTAATACCCAGAAAGCATGTCTTCAAGTAGGCTGTAATTTGGTAGATTGCTCTGTTCTTTAATGTGTGCATTGTTAGTAAATCACTCGCAGAATTTTACCAGCTCTTTTACTGAATTGCACTTTAACGCTAATTTAGCATTAGTCTTGGCCATGTGTGTGAAAAAATACATACATAAACTTGTTACATAGGCCTTTTTGTTGCTGTGTTATTATTAATACTAGATTTTTTACATTCTTCGTGTTGTTATTACTTTAGCCTTTAACCTTAAAGGTGCTCTATGCGATGTTGCAGGATTTTAGCTCAATTTCATTTTTATCTCAAACCGTATGCATCACCCCTTGATCGTCTTGCTGTCTGCCCTCTGAATACACTGGGCAAAAACCCAGTCTCAAAAGACAACACAGAGACTGCAATACCGAGACAAACACCATGGCAAGAAGAAGTGGGGATAATGCGAGCGTTAAACCCCACCTCTTCTTGCCAATTGGTTGGCCGAAGTTTGTTTGCACGCAGTATTCCCACCTCTTCCTGCCGATCGGTTGGCCGAAGTTTGTTTTTGTTGTGGTGAACATCCTGTGCCCCTGGTGTTTGTTTCGGTATTGCAGCCTCTGTGTTGTCTTTCGAGACGGGTTTTTTCCCAGTGTATTCAGAGTGCAGACAGCAAGATGATCAACGGGTTATGCATACGGTTTGAGATAAAAATGAAATCGAGCTAAAATTCTGCAACATCGCATAGAGCACCTTTAACCTTGCTATTATAATTTATTATGTGGTTGTTAGATTGTTGTTTTGTGCTTGCTAAAGCATTCTGAGTGGCTGTTAAGCCCGACGGCAATTCGCACATATTTTATGAGGTGGCTAATACGTACAAATTGAAATTCATTTGATTTTTGCTAAGGAGGTGAGGTTATAAAAATTTTTACGAAATTAGCAGAAATTTGCCAATTCGTGAAATATGTACGAATCGGTCGTGTCGGGTTGTTAGTAGGGCTACACCATATTTTGTATGTGATAGTCATGCGCATCTAGTCAGTAAAGCCGGTTCTTTGATTAGCGGTAAATCTCCATCGCCTGTTTTCAAATGGAGCGCCATCTAATACACAGAGCCGCAGATCACTGATAGGCTACACAATTCGTGCATAATCACAGGTGGATTGTGAACGTGACATTGCGTAGCTTCACTGCAAACTATTAAATGCCGCTTCATCTGAAAACAGGTGATAGAGATTCATTACTAATCAAAGAACCGGCTTTACTGACGAGATGCGCATTAATATATCATGCAGCCCTGGTTGTGTTACTGATATAGTGTCATCATTTTTCTGAATCGTCTTTAAGATCTATCCATTTTTGTTCGTTCCAGCATAAGATGAGTTCTGAAGCAGCTGTATTTCTCACCCAGCCTCTGCTGGAGCAGAGCTGCATTTTAATATCATGACCTAAATCACTCATTTACAGACAGATGGAAATGAAGCTGTTTTAGTGACCTCCAGACTGTATCTGCCAAACATATTTAAATGAATGAATCATCGCATCTGCCCTTCCATAAACCTACAACTGCTTCTGAGTCTGTGGATGTTTCTAAAATGCATTGATTTCACAACGCCCACAGCATCAATTTTAAGTAACTGGATGTACAACAGTACTATTCCTAAAAGGAAGCATGCATTTAAAGCATAAATACGTAGAAGATGTTTTATATAATTACCATATATTTTAGGTCAACTACATGCACTTTTATGTGCAAGAGGTTGATTTGTATTAACAATGTAAGATGTCAACTTTTAGGATTAGAACACATATAGAGTTAAATATTTATGAATTGATATTTATGAATCAGTTTTTATCTTTGATGATGTTCCCAAAGGGAGGTTTAGACCGATTTAAGTGACTATTTATAAAAGTCAGCCCATCAGTGTTACAAGTCTGGTTTGTTCCCTTCCACTTCCGAAGACACTTTTGTTTCTGTTCCTAAATTACGTGTCCCCACCCGTCCCAACCCCCCGTAACACACACACAGATGTCAAAGTGTGACAATAGGTGTTGTAAAGGCCATGACTTCTATTTTTAACAATCAGTGGAAAACCTAATCCATGAGAATGACCACAGGCTGTGTCTAGCTGAAAGCTTTTCTGTTAAAAACAAGCCAAAACCGATTGAGTCTAACAGATTGATTGGCACTGATCACGGAGAAACCAAATTAAATGAAGAAATAAAATCAGGGTTTGAAATGGAAAAAGGGGAACAAAGTGGGGTTCATTGTCCTGGAATGAACACTTCTATCTATTTCCATGTCACGTTATGCAAATAGTCCAGGATCAAATAAGCATTCTACTTTCTACGTTCACCCAAAATGACTGAAATCTGTTATGATTTACTCACTCTAATCCACATTCTAGTTTCAGCATGTTTGCGCAAATTTGATTCGATGCCCAATGCCTTGAATACAACTCATTGTAGAGCTTTAGATGAATTTAAATACAGTGTGGGCTATTAACATGGTGTTTTTTGGCCTTTTGAAAGTATAGAAAATGGAGACTATAGAACTATAGTATGGAAAAATGTCAAAAACACCCAAACAACCCTAGTCCCCATTCACCTTCATTAAATGGGAAAGAGCAGCTTGAACATTCTTCAGAACGTATCCTTTTGTTTTCCTCAAAAAATTAAAAGTGAGTTTGTGCGAAATACTCCTTTTGCAACAACTACCATAGGTCAAGCGAGCTTATTAGTTACCCATCTTGAAATATCACTCTGTTACCTTTTATCACAACACTCCCTTTCTCTCCCCCTTCTATCTCTATCCCTCTTTTATTGTCCTTAGTTCATGCGCTAGTACTGTTAGTCTCTCTAACACACCCACTTAGGTCTTCTTTTGTCCTTTCCCTTGTTCTTGTCGGTGAATTAGTGCTGTGAACTGCAAAACAGAAAGACAAAGAGACAGAGTACTGACAGATAAAAGAAAGAAAAACGACCTTCGCCCTTTCAGTTCACTCAGCCCCCTGCAGGACATGACATCACTACTGTGTAGTTTTGATCCTCTAAGGATGAGATGAAAAGAGCTGGTATACGCACACACATGGGAATGCATCAGTTGGCCATCCTTTTATCTCAGGCAATAACTGCTTTTTCTTTTATGACACATGCCAGAGTTAGCGCCAAAAAGCTCATTCCTTATGACCAAGCTGCAGAGAAACGGTTTTACTTTCCACCGACAGCTATCATTAAATCCTCCTTTATTTATTTATAAAGAACAGAGCACAACAACAGGGATCCACTTTAAAGGCATAGTGCACCTAAAAATGGCCACCAAATACCTGGAACACAAGAAAGAATTCGAAGAACATGCAAAGATCTTTTCCATATGACTGCTGCTGTGAAACTTTGTTTCGGAATAATATAGGTTTAGAATAACAAGAAGATGATTTTTCATTTCAAAATGTTAATTTTGGGGTAAACTAATGTCCTACAGTTACAGGGACGTATTTCAATGCTTTTGTGTTCCCCAGAGAAACTTCCCTCTATACACTTTTGCGGTAACACTTTAGAATACTGTATCTTACTTACTGCATAACTAATAAGAAGTTACTGTGGAACTAATAGGTTGTTCTTTATTCACCCTCAAGTCACTACTATTACCTACTAAGGAATATGTGTTAACTACCCAGTATGTAATAGCATTTTAAAATTGTGTTAGGTAATAATTATTTAATCAGTAATTATTAAATTCAGCCAGGCCTCCTGAGGAACTACGATTAAGTAACTACTTATGAACAGTGAGGCACCATGTCAGGTTGTGGCCCTTTCTTCTTCTTCTTCTTCTTGTCTGCAACCAGAAGCTCGGGATGGGACCCCTTACCACTCTAAGTGCTCTGCCAAGATACCTCAGGTATGTTTATGATTTAATATACATTATGTGTGTCTGTTTTCCTTAGGACACTTCACATCTCTACTATAAAGTCATGCTAAATGAATGACAACGACTGAGGAGAAATGAGATTACAGGGAATCCATGAATAATTCATAAAGAATTACCACATAAGTAAAGGAATTACTTAGAACCTGGAACAGTATTCTAAAGTGAAAACACTGGGAACCAAAGAGTTCGAAGGAATTAGAAGTACTGTAGAATATTATATTTACAATATAACTGTGACATAGGCTCAGAGTCGTGCACCCATTTGCATGGCTTCATTCACGGTTATCAGCAGACAAAGGTAATCACCAGCAAACAGAAACAATTTAGATAATCCAAAAGACAGTGCAAGCAGTGGTCACAAAGGCAGGCAGCACAAATCAGAATCGAGATAAACAGTCCTGGATCATACACGAAAAAACAAACACGAGAAAGAGCGCTCAGAAATATCTCCATTGAACGATAAGACTTCGCAGTGCGTTTGTTAAAGTCCGCGCCTTTTAAAGGCGAGATAACAAGGCACAACCTTGCACGAATCAGCCGAGGTGCGTGTGGTAAAAGAGTCCGGGTAGGAACTAATACTCTGGCAAAGATTCCTGCTGCTGGCGGTCGCAGAGAGCCACAGAGGCACCGCTGCTGACAATAACAATGAATCGTAGCATATTTTTTTCTTTAATACATTATAAACTTAAACAGCTGTTTGAGAAGAGATCAATACCAATGAGAATGACATTTTACACGTAGTTTTTTATTAGTTTCAATAATTTTTTTATTTTTTATTTATAAATTAAAAATGCCGGGGCTGACTGGCAATTACTTTTTTGGTTTAAATGTTAGCAGGAAAAGGGTTCCCTGTATTCTTATTTCTCCTCAGTCATTGTCATTCATTAAGAATTATTTTATAGTAGTGATGTGAAATGTCTTAAGGAAAACAGACACACATAATGTATATAAAATATATAGTGTGACGGCCGCCGATCAGCGTCGCCCTGGAAACAGACGAGCTCCGGCAATTACACCTGGCCTAGAGACCGACAAAAAGGACAAAAAGCGCAACGGGCTTATTTTTCACTTCCCCTCGATCAGTTGAATGATTACGACAGCCTCCACGGCGAGATCATCGCCCGCCTGGGGCTATCGTCCACCGCCGCTGCCCAATTGTTCCAGGACTGGAGTTACCAAATTCGGCTGCCAGTCAGAGCCCAGGTGGCCGATCTAAAGCGGCTAGCGGAGCACTGGCTCGTGTAGGATCGCACCACTGTGGGACAGGTCGTGGAGAAAGTGGTGGTGGATCGAATGCTGCGCGCTCTTCCACGCTCGCTCAGGCAGGCGGCTGGCATGCGTGGACCCCGGACACTCAGCGAGCTGGTGAACGCAGTGGAGCTCGCTGAGGCTGCGTTTCATCGAGACGCCGGGGAGAGAGTCCCGTCGTTTCCCCGGAGGGTGGTCCAGGAGCGGCGCTTGCCGGAGGGCACCCAGCCCACAGTACAGAGGTCAGGAAGTCCCCGGGATGAGCCGATGCCCACGGAACCACCGATGTCCAGCCCCACGACAAAGAAATGGATGGCTGGCTGCGCTGTGCACCGGGAAGTACCCAGAGAGGCTCCCCGAGTGTCCGTGGAGGTCCGGGGAAGAACGTATGGGGCTGTCGTTGACTCGGGGAGCAGCATCACTCTAGTCTGGCCGGAAGTGTTAGGACCCCGGCCAGTATTCAGAAGTTCCCTCCCGGCCACTTGTGTCCATGGGGATACACAAAACGTCAAGACGGCTTCAGTATACATCAAGCATGGATCAGCCAGCGACACAGTGGAGGTAGGAGTCGTTTACGACCTACCTGTGTCTATTCTTTTAGGCAGAGACTGGCCGGGGTTCGAAGGAGCTTTAGCCAACACAGCGCAGACCAGCTACCCCACACGGAGAAGACAACGGCGGCCATCCCGGGGAACGAGAGCGGCCTTGGCGACCTCCGACAGCGGGAGAGAAGGTGAGGCCCCTCCCGTGATACTAATGTGTTCTTGGATGTGTTTCAACAGGTCACGGGAGGGGGAGCTTTTGGAACTGCGCAGCGAGAAGACGATCGCCTCAAGCACTGCTGGAAGCAAGTCCGAGTGCTTGAGGACACCATCATTCACCCGCCTCCTCACCCTCTCCCACACTTCATCGTCCGGAACGGCCTTCTGTACTGTGTGGCCCAGAGGCGGGGGGAGGACAAACAGCTCCTAGTCGTGCCCCGGAGCAAGACTGAAGTCATCTTGGAACTGGCGCACGCACATCCAATGGCGGGGCACCTAGGAGCTGAAAACACTACCCAGCGCATCAGGGATCGCTTTCACTGGCCGGGACTGGAGGCCGAGGTAAAGAGATTTTGTGCTGCTTGTCCAGTATGTCAATTAACCTCTCCAAAGAAGCCTCCCCCCAGTCCTCTCATTCCACTTCCCATCATCGGGGTGCCCTTCGAGCGGATCGGCATGGATCTCGTGGGGCCGCTGCCAAAATCCAGCAGAGGCCACGAACACATCCTGGTTATCGTCGACTACGCGACTAGATACCCCGAAGCGATCCCCCTCAGAAAGGCAACATCCAAGGCCATCGCCCAGGAACTGTTCATCCTGTCTAGTCGCGTAGGGATTCCATCAGAGATCCTGACCGACCAGGGGACCCCGTTCATGTCCCGGCTAATGGCTGACTGGTGCCGGCTGCTGAAAGTGGAACAGGTGAAAACTTCTGTGTATCATCCCCAAACTGACGGGTTAGTGGAAAGGTTTAATAAAACACTTAAACAAATGCTCCGCAGGGTGGCGTCCGAGGATAAGCGTGACTGGGACCAGCTTCTCCCGTACGTTCTCTTTGGAATCCGCGAGGTCCCCCAGGCGTCAACGGGATTCACTCCATTTGAACTTTTATTCGGACGCCAGCCCCGGGGATTACTGGATGTGGCCAAGGAGGCCTGGGAACAGCAGCCGGCACCCCACCGCACTATCGTGGAGCATGTGAGGGAAATGCGCGAGAAGATCGACCGAGTCATGCCGTTAGTCCAGCAACACCTGGTCCAAGCCCAGCAGGCCCAACAACGCCACTACAACCGGGCGGCCCAACCGCGGGTGTTCCAGCCGGGAGAGCGTGTGATGGTCCTGGTCCCCAGCGCCGCGTGTAAATTCCTCGCACAGTGGCAAGGGCCCTACACCGTGGAAGAACAAGTCGGGCCCGTGAATTACCGAGTGAGACAGCCGGGACGAAGAAGAGTCACTCAGACTTACCATGTGAATCTCCTGAAGCGATGGGTCGGGGACCGGGACCAGGTGGCAGCACTCGCTCAAGCCCAACCCGCGGTTGTTGATATGGACCCCAACCTCTCGGCCGCCCAAAAGTCGAAGCTAAGGCACCTGGTCGGTCAGTTCCAGGATGTGTTCTCGGAGTCCCCGGGTCACACGGAAGTCATCCAGCATCATGTCACACCGACCCGGGGGCCATCGTCAGGCAGCGGCCCTACCGAATCCCGGAGGCCCGTCGGCAAGCTGTGGAGACGGAGGTCCAACAAATGCTGAAGCTGGGGGTGATTGAGCCATCTCGGAGCCCGTGGTCCAGCCCTATAGTCCTGGTCCCGAAGCCAGATGGAACCCTCCGGTTTTGCAACGATTACCGGAAACTCAA
>JAUCNO010001091.1:6570888-6593473 GCA_032353835.1 Enteromius viviparus | reverse complement strand
CAGAATGAAGTGTTTGAGAATGTAGAAGTGTGTGTGTTTCCTGTAAGGGGTAGGTTTAGGTGTAGGGTCAGTGTAGGTCATCTAAGTCACTGGCAGATTCAGAGATGTTCATGCTCATGACAAACAAACTGAACCGAGAAACAAAAGCATCCTGATCTCTGCCAGAGTGACTTCAAAGGCATCTTCTATCGCTAATTTTCCTCGTTCCTGCGGAAGAGATGCATGTAAACAGGTTTTTCTTGGAGACAAAGGTGGCGTGTTGAGATGAGTCCCTCCGGAGCGCCAGATAATCCCGTCTCCTGCAGGAACGCCACCGCTCTGTTCCTCTGGCACACAGTGAGAGAGTGTGTGTGTGTGTAGCTGTGCCAGGCTGTGTGTGTGTGTGTTGGGAGAGCAGGGCGCGAGCGGTGGCTGGGTTCCGGTGGCTTCACCTGCTCTCGGGGCCGGATGCTCGTGTGTCCAGCAGCACTGCATTAAAACACACAGCGAGAGCTCGCTCTGATCTGCGCAGGTGATCCGAGAGCGTCTGAAAGCACAGCAGATGGTTTGACTTGGACTCACACATGATCTGATGACCTGCACACACACACACACACACTCGCGCAGCAGGACATGAGCTGTTTATTTGCTCCACACACTCATGCTGGTTCAGTGGAATCATTTAAAGAGAGTCATTTAGTGCTGCAGAACAAACCTGAGACAGATCTGAGGAGATTGAGATTACTCTGTCTGTGAGACTGTGTGTGTGTGCACCTGGTATTTATCACCTTATAGGGACCAATTGTCCCCACAAAGATAGGAATACATTTTCTGTAACTCTGACTACATGACAAAAAAAAAGATAAATGATATTTGATAAAATCTAATATTGTTAAAGAAGCTAACAAGCAGTGACCAAAAAAACAACAAAGGTTAGTCTTCAAATACTGTAGCTGCGCAAATAATAATAATAAGGCTGCTATTTATGTATTCATTTATTCATATTCAAGTCAAAATGTAATGAAATGATGTGGTCTAAGTGACAAAATACATACAAATATTAATATAATTGAAAGACATCTTAGCATACCAAAAGTGAATGTTTCTGGAGAATGATAATTGACTGTGATGACTAATAATCATTCAGAAAGATAAATATAATTCTTATTCAGGAGTGACGTCATACTTTTGGATCCATAGTGATCATATCTCTGTTGATATTTAATATAGTGTGTTTTATTTTGTCAGAACATGACGGTAGTTTGTTTCTTCTCCTGTATTGTAAAGCTAGTGGGGTCTGAATCAGCGTCAAACACAGAATCTCTCTGATACTGTAGAAGCGAGGCATTCTGGGACTGAATGACTGTACTTCAGTGCAGCCTATGAGCCGAGCCTGTTGCCATGACGCCGCCGTCAGCCCGCCCGCAGCGCTGTGTGAGTGACGCTCGCGCCGACCAATCAGAGCGCAGGACGGAGCGGCTGAAGGTGAACGCGCGGCTCGTTCCTGCAGAGACGCGTCACAGCGCTGCCGCTTCTCTCGCTCTCTCTCTGTGTCTCTCTCTCTCTGTCTCTCCTGAAGTCTGCGGCTCGTAAAATAAGTCTCCAGGCGACGCTGCAGCACTATTTCACAGCACACTGAGCCTGTCGCTTTGTAAAGGCGGTTAAACATTGTTGAAATATTTGTTTACAAGGTTCAGTGCAGTTTAATTTTCTTCTGATCAACTTTTTTTTTCCTGATTCTTTGCTCGTCTCAGCAGTCTCTGTCTTTCTCTCCTCCTGCGCTAGATTGAGCTTCTTTATGGCCATTTTCTTTCTGAATGAATTTTTATTCTAATTATTATTTGTGTTCATGTCAGAATTACTTTAAGTATCACTGAGAATTTATTGTTTAAATATTCTTCACTAATATTTTAATATTATTTTCTTAGGGTTAGGGTTAATATGATGAATGCTTTTATATTTTATATTATGAGTAAGATATATTATTATTTAAAATGTTGTGTTATGTTTTCATTGAAATATTATTTGATTGTCAGTTTAAGTCTGTTTTACATACCTGCATATTTTTTATTATAAAAAAAAACAAAGACAGACAAACAAACAAACAAAAAAAAAACACAGGGAAGATGGATTAAATAGATAGATAGATAGAAATGTTCTTCTGTTGTAATGTTGAGTTGAATTGAGTGGAAATGTTGTTCTTCTTTGTTAAACAAAGCGCTGTTTTCGCTCGGGACTCGTTCTTCAAACTGACGCGTATTCTCTGAAGGTCACGATGTTTAATTAATCTGCAGCCGGGGTGAGAAGTATGTTTTATTAAATCGCTCTCCTTCGCTGTGATTGACATCTTCAGAGAGGCCTGCTCCTCGAGGGAGCGTTCAGGCGTCTTCACTCCAGCGCTCAGGTTTACGGAGAGTCGCGCGTTATCGCCTGACGAACGCTTCTCTGTGCTTCCTCTGGAAACATCAGCATCTTCTCAAGTTTTGTTGAGAGTTTAGCGTGCTAATTGCTCTCAGCTAAGTTCTGGTTGGAGCGTCTCTGCGTGAGGACATTAGTTTCTCATTACTGTGTGTTTGACGCTGTACCTGCTGCGCGTCGCGCGCGCTCGTGGCGCGTTCAGGACATTAAGCATAGCTTCATTAGCGCCAGTCTAATGAGAGAGTTAAAATATAACCAGCGAGGAATCATTTAGATGAGATATTAAACACAAACGCTGCAGGCCCTGGGCTGATCACATTCACGAAGCGGCTCTTTTGTTTCCTAAAGAAGTGAGGAGCCCTGGAACGTCAATGATGTTGATGAACTGAATGAAATGTGAAAAAAAAAAAAAACTTCACCCAACATAGTTGAGTAATTTTAAAATCAGCTGCCTAATATCCTTTTAACATTTATTCACGTAAAATTAGCCTTTTTTCTTCAGTACAAAACTTAGTAAAAATATTTTATTGTGTGCATCAGTACTTTTTGAACATTGCCAGCACACTTCATTTATTATTATTACCATCATCATTTATGGTGTCTCAGTGCCTCTCCATCTACTGACTGCCGTGTGTTTGGCTCCGCCCAGCGCTGCAGCTCCAGGCACGTGGACAAAAGGGCATCAGCTCATTGGTTGGCCAGTTTTTAACTTTGCGTCTAACCAAAATAACAAGACAAACAATTTATTATTATTTAATGATGCTTTACGCTTTGTGTTTTATGCATCGGCATACACACTCACATTAGTGCCATCTATGATATTCATGTGTGAAAATCATCCCGGTGTGCACGAGCCTAAATATTGGTGTTTGGCCAGAGTATTTTCTTTATATTATTTTATTTTATTCATATTATGTATTTTTCTGTTAACTCTTTTCAAACAATCAATCAATCTATCTATCAATCAATCACTTTTATTTCTAGAGCTCTTTTAACAATACAGATTGTGTCAAAGCACTGAACATTATCAAATAGAAGAACAGAGTAATGAATAATGATTAAATGAAAAACTCAGTTTCCAGCTAAAGGCTTTTCATTATTGAATGCAGAGACGTTGTTGTCTAGATCAGCTCATGAAGGGTGTTAAGAGTAGGGATGCACCGATAATCACCTTTCCATATGTGTGTAGTGTATACGGCTCAATGTGAAATCATGCACATGATGGCATTTACAGCTGATTACAGAACCGGCTTCACTGATAAAAACGTGCATTACACATCAGCTGTTATTTATAGTTAGGAGTCTGAAATAAGTGACATAGCTGCAGCCTGTGACGTCTGGGCGCTGCTTTCGAGGGAAGGATGCTTGTTGGATTTGCAGCTGTTTTCCAGGTCAGCGCAGGAGAGAGCTGTATCTGATCTCTAGTGGCATGAGATTCGTGGTCAGTTGTATCTGATGAGCAGACTTCCCGGTGTTTGCGGAGACACTCCTGGGTCATTATCAGATGTTTTCTGAGTCTCTGTGATTCTCTTCTGCTGAAGGTTCAGAGACGAGCTGAAAGGCCGCAGATGTTCAGCGTTTGTTGGAGCGATGGCGTCAGGATGGAGATTATGGGTTTGAGATCCAGAGGAAGCTGGTGGTGAATGCTGTTCTTCTCTCCGTTGATCCTCAGCACACGTGTGGACCCTTGAAGAACACAGCTCCTCAAGATAACTCATTAACATGCCATTAGATGTGAATGCGGTATTTCTGTTTGATTGCAGCCTGTGATGTGCGGCTCAGGAAGGCCGTGAGTTATAATAACCTCCACATCATGAATATTATATGAGAGAGCAGCGTGTGACGCTGGCGTGATGGAGATCATAATCCGCCTCGCTCCACATTTACAGTCTCACACACTGTAATAAATACGCTCGGCTAATTGATCGTTTGTTTTATGAAGTCACCGTGTTATTAATGCGTTCTGCCGTAGGTTGATGTGTTGGGTTCCTCAGGCAGATGAGAAAAAGCTGAAACTGCTCAGACGGCAGATGGAGGCTGAACTTATTTATGAGCGTTTTAATGAAGATGAAACGAGTGTAAGAGATCTCTCCTCCTCAGCCGCTCCGCTCAGAAGATACCAGCCAAAATACAACGCATGTTGCTTTAATCAGGAAAATGTGAAACATTCAACGATTCACTGAACTACTTCAATTTCATTATATAATTATCCTTACAATACAGGCAAATTGCTTTTTTCTGCCTGAGAGACTCAAAAGAGCATTTTATTATTTTGTGGGTTTATTTATTCACACAGCACAAGCAGTGAGGCTGTCTGTCTATCTACGGTTGTTGAATTATCTCTACATTTAGATTACGATGTATAATAGGGAGAAGATTATTTGAATCAATTAAATAATTGATTCGTTGGCTCAACTTATTGAATTAAGGACCAGGAGAAAACTATATTGTATTTCAATATTTGTATTTTAAACGTAGCCTTCCTCTGATTATAGTCCCCTCTGTTATTAAGACAGAAATGTCAACAACCATGGAAAACTGGGTAACACTTTAGAATACTGTATCTTTCTTACTGCATAACTAATAAGACGTTACTGTGTTCTTTATTATCCCTCAAGTCACTACTAATAGCTACTTAGGAATATGTGTTAACTACCCAGTATGTAATAGCATTTTTAAATTGTGTTAAGTAATAATTAGTTAATCAGTAACTATTAAATTCAGCCAGGCCTCCTGAGGAACTACGATTGAGTAACTACTAGTGAACAGTGTGGCACCATGTCAGGTTGTGGTCCTTTCTTCTTTGCTACTAATGTTACAAGCTAAACGTATTACTTTTAGATCTGCAATGTAAATATTTATGAAATGTAAAGAACTGCTGATACTACATTAATGAACTGTTAAAGTGAGAAGAAAGTTGTGTCTGAAATCTGCTTTATTTTTTTGGTTAAACGAATGATGAATAGCTCATGTTTTTCCGTATTTGCTCGACCATTTCCAAGAGTGTCACTCGAGCATCCACTGTTATTAGGTGTTGTCTGCCACCAGAAGCTCGGGATGGGACCCTATACCACTCTGAGTGCTCTGCCAACATACCTCAGGTATGTTTATGATTTTATATACATTATGTGTGTCTGTTTTCCTTAGGGCATTTCACGTCACTGCTATAAAGTCATGCTAAATGAATGACAATGACTGAGGAGAAATGAGAATACAGGGAACCCTTCGTATATATCGTATATGTCGACAAACCAAGTGATCTCAGACCTTTTCATCAACCACTTCCCTCTTTACGTCATCTCCAAAACTTTCCATTTCAGACACCAGTTGCACTATAAAGTTGTAGCATGAACAAGAAAGGGTCTGAGATCAAGTCAGTGATGAAAACAACCGAAACAAGGTCCACTATACTCTGAACATCAACTTAAGTTGTTGAACTTAATGGAACATTTAAACAAGTTAAGAAATTTCTTGGAAAAAGAAGTTCAATGTTGGAGGTTGTGTTTATTTCAGTACTTTTGGGAGCAACACATTTGCATTTATTTGGTGTTTGCAAAAGCAAAACTGTAGGAAATGATAAGAGGTGGGAGAAAATATATTTCAGTGTTACTGCAAGTGCATGCAGAGTTTCTTGGGAGAACACAATGGTTTTGCAAGAAAACTCAAATGAGCGCAAAGTTTTTCGAGGGGAATATAAAATATTTTTTCAAGAGACTACAAATGAGTGCAGAGTTACCACAAGAGCATGCCAAAGCATTGAAATATCATTTATTTATATTTTATCAAATATACTTCCATTGTCAACATTCTGCTCTATTTTGCGAATACTTTGCCAATTTTGAAGGAATAAACTACTCTCATCCCATAAAGCACTGCAGATGACAATATCAAATATACTAGCTACAAATTGAATCAACATTATTTATATTTTTATGCATAAGTTGCTTATAAGTACAGATCATGATCAAATGAGTCCCTAAATTTCAGTGACTTCATGTTAACCGTGATGCCAACACAGTCTCACGACCAATTCGTACGTATTCGTACGAAGTGTCAAATTTGTGCCAATTCGTACTAATTTGTACAATCTCACTCGTAGGGTTTTGTACGATTTGTCTAAAATCCTGTGATGGGGAGCTTTAGGGGCTGGGTTAAGTCATTCGTACAAACTCATACAAATTCCCAACTCGTAAAATACGTACGATTTTAGAAGAAATGTGAGGTCGTATTTGACGAATTTGAACGAATTAGAACGAATCGTAAAATATGTACGAATTACTGTGAGATCAGGTGATGCCCCTGTTGGATCTATCTTCAGCATTATGTAGAAGAATAATTATGAAGAATTTTATAGTCTTATTTGTTTGATTTATTTCATTTAGAAATATTTTTTTAATTCTGGACCCCTGCCGTTACACTCGTATTTACACGTATTGTCTTTAAGATCAAGAGAACTAGAATAAAACTAAAGATCTGACATGTCACGCAACCTTTCGCTCAATAACTCTAATAAACATCACACACAGTCTCTAGAGTAGATCTCATTGGAAGTCTTGCTGTCACATTATTAAAGATTCATCTTCCTGACTACCATTCAGAAGTGAATTATTGATGAATACAGTCTGTGTGTGCAAAATGACCAAATATAGCTCACCTTTAATTGAGGAAATTAACTTTTACAAGTCAGTGGCATTGTGATGCTTTGAATATGGAGGGATCAGCTGTCATTTCAATGCTGACAGAAGGTCTAGTCTCAGCTTACATAATCTTTACAGCGGAAAAAAAACACAACAGGAAGTTTCCACCTATGCTGCCCTGAAGATTTCCCATAAAAATCACAGCATGAGCCTGTCTCCTCCTTTCATCAATGCTATTTCTGAGACATGCTGTCCTTTCTCAGTTTGTACTAAACAAGCAAACATTGCATTCACAGAAGTCTATAGGGAAATACATTCTGGACAGTTAAAGAGCAGAAATATAAAGCTTATATATTTGACTACTGACCCTTGTGTTATGTCAAACCTGACATTCTTTCTTTTTCTTACTATATTTATCTCAAATACAAAACCTAAAGTAGCCCCATAGACTTTCACTGTAAGTGTGTGAGAGATAGGAATGAGTCGTGATTATTTTCTGTGACAACATATTTTCAGTACAGATACATAACTCAACCCGAAATGTGAATTTTGGTACATTACGTACCAACAAAACAAAACAGCATGCAATCTAAACAGACCATAAACAGTGTGTTCCTTTCACTTCCTGTGACTGTGCAAGGCGGTGTGGGTTCTGGAAAGCAACTGTATGACATACAGTGTACAGTTTGCATCTAAAAGCAGTCTTTGTGTCACACTGACAACAACAACTACTCTGACAAGAGTGTACAACTTTACTTTAATAGTATATCTTTCAGATGTGTTCAAAGACTTTTGAGTGTATAGCATCCATCAGTCTATTTCAACAGGGGAGTGGTCAGACTGGAAAAGCTTTTTGTTTTGCGCCTCTTCCTGTTGATAAACCTCAACCCTATCCTACAGGCTTTGTCTTCTTCTCTTCAAGCCCTTCAGTGGTGAAAAAAATAGAGATGTGCTTTTAAAGATTATCTGGGCCAGCGCTAAATTTATCACATTAGGTGCCTCAAAATAAGGACATATGGAAACTCTCATAACATGATCCAGCATTACAGTGAGATTCAAAATATACATGGCATAATAACTGCTCTGTAAAACTACACCATTCTGTCTGCACATTGCTGGAATAATACAGGACCCACTGCGTTTTACCATTCGTAGAGGTTTACATTTATTATGTGAATATGAGTGGCTGTAATTATGCTTTGAAGCTCTGGGTGGCTACCAAAGTGTTGCTATGCAGCTACTAGGGTGTAATAATATGGGGTTGCAGTGTGAATGCGTGTTCTGAATAGTTGCTGAATAGGTTATATTAAGGAGTTAATATGATGTGTGTCAGGAGTAGTTGTCAGGGTGTTGTAACGTTGTACTGGGTGGTTGCCAGGGTGTTGCTAGCCTGTTCATATACAGTTACTCAAGTGTTCTGGTTGTTTCTAGAGTGTTGCGTGTGAACGTTTTTCTGAGTCTTCTCTTTCTGGTTGCTAGGGTGTTGCTATGCAGATACTATGATGTAATAAATTGGTGTTGAGTGTGCTGTATAGTTGCTTTTAGGTTGATAGGTGTCCAGAGTAGTTGTCAGGGTGTTATAGGTGATTGCCTGGGTTTTGCTAGGCTGTTCTGGTGTTGGAATTGTTGATGTACAGAATAATATACAGTTGCCCAAATGTTTTGGTTGCTTCTAGGGTATTGTGCGTATAAGGTTTTCTGGGTCGTCTCTTTTTGGTTTCTAGGGTGTTGCTATGCAGCAAGTGTGTAATGAATTGGGGTTGCAGTGTTTTTTTGTTCTGGATAGTTGCTATGAGGTTGTGTTATGAGAAGTCGCTATTAAGTGACATGAGTAGTTGCCAGGGTGTTGTTAGGTATTCTGATAGATGTCAGGACATGGTTCTGGGTGCTTTTTTGGTTGTTATTGGTGATTGTCTGGGTTTACAGCCCAAGTGTTCTGGGTGGCTCTGGGGTGTTGCTATGCCATCTTTCGGGTGTAGTTGATAGTTGATGTAGGTGTTACTGTGTTCTAGGTGGATGACAGATTGTGGCTAAGGTGTTCTGGGTGGTTGCCAGGGTGTTGCTAAGGTGTTCTGGAGTTGATATTGGTGATAAACAGGGTGACATATAGTTGTCCAAATGTTCTGGTCATTTCTATGGGTTATTTCTAGGGTGTTGCTATGCAGCTGCTAGGGTGTAATGAGTTGGAGTTGCAGTATTTTTGTGTTATGGATTTTTGCAATGAGGTTATGTTATGAGGAATTACTATGACAGGTGTCATGAGTAGTCACCAAGATGTTCCTAGAGTGTTCTGGGTGGTTGTCAGGGTGTTTCTAGAGTAAAATACAGTTGTGTTAGTGTTGTTGTTTCTAGGATGTTGCTATGTGTTGCCAGGATATTATACAGTTGGGTGTTACTATAAGAGATTTGTAAGAGAGTTATTTGTGACTGTCAAGTTGTTATGCTTTTGTTGGGGTGTTGCTAGGGTGTTCCACATAATTACTAGGGTAATAAAATAACAGAAACACTCATCAAACAGCACAGCACAGCACAACACGGCATAATCCAATAGCAATAGTGACAACCACTAATTGCAAACAGAGCTAATAAAGAAAAAACATTATACATAGACAGAATTAAATATTTACCAACGACAATAGTAAATGCATATGTAAGTCCTGACATTTATCTGACATACGAATACACCCTATACACTACTCTAACAGCCGCTTATTCATGGGGATATGAAAATTTAAACCACTTGGCGGTGTGAAATGACACCATGCTAATGTGCGTATCCATAATTCATTACCTCAATCCATTTTGCATTGAACTTGTGTGTGTGCGTGTGCATGTGTGTGTGCGAGAGAGAGCTTTGGATAACAAAACTAAACATTGTAAATTACCAGTCTGTTTTACACATATGAGTTGCAAACAACTTTGACCTATTAGTGTGTTAACCATAACCTGCTGCTGGTGTCATGCACACATTGATGTCCTCTGCTGACAGTACAATTTGCTGTTGTTTTTCTTATGTAAACTTTAAAGGTTCACAGTTTTTATTAGAAAACATGGATGAATTAGTACTATTTGTGTGAAAACGAAACTACAAAATGTGCCTATAACCGTTTACAGTGTCACATTATTTGACACTTGGGGTGATAATGCTGCAGACCATATTTAAAAAGTACTGTGTTGATACTATGGTAACTTAAAGTGATGGTATCAGGTGATCATGGTACTTTGGTTATTGATTCACACATTCATGGTATTAAAACAATATTCCAATATACTCCAAACAATAAAATAATATGTACCACGGTACGTTTAAAAAAGAAAAAAAAATGTTTTAAAACCATTATAGTAGCATGTACCATTTTGTTAGTGGTGATGGGTAGACAAGCAGTAACATTTTAAATCGACAACCCCGTTGGAGGACCTATGTTTCTTAATAGGAAACAGCTGTTACAGTTTGCCCACTGGTTTCAGTTTTCAGGATGAACTATGGGGTGGACTTTACTTTTATTGCCTCAAAAACCTGAGCAAAAACCGAAAAACACAAAACCAGCGCCCTCTGCTGGTCAACCTAACTCCTCTGTCTAAATTCACTCACCCTTCGTTTGGAAAAAGATACAGTCACGAAACATCTTCTCACTGGACTACAGCTCCTAAAAAGAGGCTTCACGTTAGATTTCATCAACTATATATCTAATTATTATGTAAAAACCAAACCTCTGCTTGTTTTCGTGTCCATTGCTTTTACCTGAATATAACAGTGGACTTTGGTTTACTTGTTTTGTTTTGAAAACGTACAATTATGATTTGTTTTTTTAAATGACCTTTCATGCAGTGTTACACAGCTAAGTGAACGAAAACACAGTGCACCGTGTATAAAGTTATTATCTCTCAAAAGAAAGAGTCGACTTTGCTTGGCGCAGCTTTTGGAGCGTTAAAAGCTCACATATTGTCATACTATCAAGCGAATGTAAATCATGGAAGCAATTAACATACTGTATAATGTGTTATATTAGTCTAAAAACTGAGTGTAGTGAAGTTCACATGAACCGTGCTTGGAAATTTCATCACATCACCTCCAAGGGCTACAAGATTAATGGTGGCTAACCACTTAGGCAGGATGAGCTCAGAATAGTGGCCTCTTTGATAGAGATAAGAAAGGGTACAAAAAGTGGTGTATGAACAAGCAATAGGGGAGAGACAGTGGATGTGGTGGCTGTTTTTCTTGGCTTTGCTATTTTGAATAATAAAATATTTTCTTTGACATCTGAAACCTTGCTGTTTTGAGCCTGTTGTAGAAAAATTCCTGAAGATGATCTCTGCATACTTATGCAATATACCTTTAGGGCAGGTGTGATATACTCTTGCGGTAAACAGCAGGTGGTAACTGTTGGGAAATTTCCCCTTTCTTGGAATTATTTCCCTCCCACTCCTTGATTCGAGTCCAATGATCCAATGATGAGACTATACAATGAAATAACTCTAAAAGTTATTTAATAAGAATCAGAATAATTGAGTCTGAGCTCAGAAATTCAGAACTGTCACGAACATGGCATCTGGGCAGTCCAGAATGCCTTACAAAGCAAAAACACATGTTTATAATCTTGGTCTTCAGTGGATCCTCCTTCCAGTATTCTTCCACCAACACAGGTGCTTTGTATGATACTGGCAGTTCAGCCTTGATACAGACAGTTCGTCCTTGGGCCCTCTGTTGCAATTTCTGCAGAAATGATAGTGTCCAGAGGGAAAATAAACAGAGAGGACACACGCACATACACAGAATACAAGGGCCCTACAGTTGCTGGTTTTAACTAAATTAATTCTTACAGCTGAATATTTTGATTGAGCTGAATTAATATGAATATAATTGCTGAATCTATTGATTGAGCAAATTTAACAAAAATATAATTCCACATCACCTTGCTGATCATTATCTCCTGTAGGGGGACAAGCGTGAGTTGGGGTCCCCATTGCGTGACAAGTGATGACCTAGAGGTCAAGGGAAACCTGAAATATAGATATGTATCGAAGTGTTTTTCTGTTCTTTTTCCTTTCATGGAACTGCCAACTGTCTTTAGTTTTGTGACCTTGAGTGTACAAAGAGATATAAAGCAGAGCTGATGCCTCTCTCCTTCACACTCAGCAGGGAGCGAAGTCTGTTTGACTGGGAAACTTTCTTATAAGAAATAAACCTTTAAAAGCAATTGCTCAATTTGTCTTTCTTGACCGAGAGCCTACTAGCAGATTTTTGCCACAACAAGCCCTTCCGATTGCACCGACTGAGATCCAGACAGATAACAACTTCTTTAGCTTGGTGTCGCGCACAGGACTGGATTGGGGTCCAGCGTCCTGGAGGGCCATTGCGGGCGAGAGGCCTGGTTGACACAAAAACTAATCAGAAATTAAAGGCGCCTAAGGTAAGCAATTTTTACTTATAAATACTGGATATAAGATTGCTTGCGTGGTTGGCTGTGCCTGTAATGGTAATCTAGGATAGGGCCTCACCAATAAATGAATCTAAGTGTGTATAGATTAAAAGAAGATGCCCATTTGTAGAATAGAATAGAGCACAGGTAGCTAATGTAAATGCTTGAGAGGGGCATGAGACCTGTGATATCGCCTCCAAGAAAGGGAGGGGCTGCTTGATCCAAACCGTGAAACAGAAGTGTTAATAAATAAATAGAAAGAAAAATTGATTGTGTTCTTCAAAAGAGAAGAGGCAGATTGGCTGTTTAGCTTCTCTCTGTTGAGAGAGTGAGACAGAAGGAGAGAAAAGGTGGGGGCTGGCTGTTTGTGTGTGTGAGCGCTCATTGTGTGTGAAAAGATACATGAATTGACTGTGTGTGTGTTAGGCAGAGTGTAGGGGAGTGTGAGAGAAACTGATAAGGAGGTAGAGAGAACGAAGGAGAGAGAAGCAAAGAGGGATTTACTATTATTTTGTGCCTGAAGCACCTTGCCTTGAACCAAATGAATTTGACAGTATAAGAGAAAATCAGTTTCAGGAAGCTTTGGTAAAAACACAAGGCATCCACAACCATTTTGGTTGGAAATTAATTTTTTTTTATTAAAACTTTAATATAACGATTCAACAATTGACAACTCATTTATTTAGGCTCTGTGCCCCAGCATCTTCCCAATCTAAAAAAAAAAATAAATTTAATCAAATTGACATTCCAGTTAAACCAGCTGTATCACCCTATCTTAAACACAACTGCACAGGCCAATGGCCAATGCTCGAAAGAGGAGCTGCAATTCTTGGTGGTGTCCATCTAAGAGTGTCGGCTGACACAAGAGAAATAAAGCGGACATCTAGAGTTCTGTTTGCATCTCAAGAGATAGGAAACGATTGAGCATTTTAAGACCAAACAATGACTCAGTGCAAGCTTTTTCCAGTTTAGACAGCTCTTAACATTTATTTTAATCTAGGACTAGTCTTTAAAACCTGTTCGGGAAACTGCCCTTAAACGTTTACTGGTGATAATCAAGCAGAAACAGTCCTTGTGGAGAGTCACAAGGATCAGGAAAGAGCAGAGTTGTCACAGTCTGACCTGTTAAGAACAATACTTAATTAATTTAGAAAAAGATAAGAAGGAGAGACAAAATGACAGAGAGAAGGGGAAAAAAGGAGTAGAAAAATTCTAACGATGCAGGAAAAAAGCTGATTTCATTGTGTTAAGGAAAAAGACCAGGTGTTTTGTTCATTCAAAACCAGGAGTCAGAGATATAATTAATTGAAGAAAAATTTACTAAAGAAAATTAGTTGCAGTTTCATCCACAGAAGTCAGCTTCGATACTCTGTATGAGTTCGTAAGGCTGCCCTGCTTACAAGGTCAACATTTGCGTAAATACATGAATCGCTTCTTAATCAGTCCAAAGCTAGACATATTAAAAACATTTGTTGCACAATTCAAGGTGAAGATGATGATGATGAGGGACACTCTGCCTTTACAGAGGGGAAAAACACACACACATAGCAAACTTCTACTCAAGGCTAACTAGCATCATGATCTCAAGGAAGAAAAAATAAAGACACAGAGTTTTGACCTCAGGCCTAGTCTGTAATAATGGTTTTTATACACAACCATGGGTTTCAAATTTGGCAGGATGGACTGAGGGGTTAGGGATGTATCCTTCTTTTCCACGAAAGGGTATAGTTTCTCGCCAGGGCCCTTGAAACAAGCATTTCAATATATATACAAGGTATATGGAGATCCTGACTGGGATTATGCCTATAGAGGGGGATATGAAATATGGGTACAGATGAAGACTTTTTGGGATCAGAAACAGAAAATTTATACTCCAAATAAGGTCCTTAAGACAATATCAAACCCCCTAAGGCTGGGTGTGGGGAAAACTCAGTTTCAACTACTGCAGAGAAACTTCCCCCTCCTGTAAGCGCTAGGGTGCCCCCTTCTTCTGATCATTTCCAAAATAAACAGAAAGGGGGTCACTGTAAAGCCACTGCTCCACCATCAAATGAAGCTTTTCTGTGGGTTAACAAAGCAAAGGGAGCGGAAATAAACTCCCACTTCTATATTCACGCACAATCTAGATTCTTGATTGTACTTTCACAGACGGTGAGTGAATATTGACAGAGAGGAATTACTGAAACCTCGTTTTAAACCCTTACAATTAGTATAAAAGGGAAATTAATAACTGGAAGTATATTGTCTCTCCATATGATTTCACTCCATCGTTCCCTTTAATTGATTGTATGGAACCTCTATACCCAATATGGTGTAAAAAAAAAAACGAATTGAAAATCAATATATCTAAGGCAACAGAGTTTTGCATAGAATTAACGCCATCTCTCATTTACTTAAATTGGACAGGAGGACTGACGGCTACAGGACGCAGGTTTTATGAGAAGAGACTGTGGAGTTTTGAAGCTTTCAGCTTGGTGGAAAGCATCATTTGGATAAAAACCAATCTTCTGATAAAAGAGTTTTAAGGTTCTGGGTTACCCTTTAAATTATTGACCCGAAAACACATTGTGATTAATTTTGAAATATTTGAGACAAACGAACCAGATTCTATAAATAGGGTGATAAGTCCTCAGCCCAGTAAAAGTCCAGGTGTAATCAGGGGTCGGATACTTTTAGTGGTCCTCGTCTGATGAGCTTGGTGAAGATTACCTATGAAATTTAAACCACTGGGATTAGAGAGGTAAATCACTTAGCAAAAGAGAAATAATTAAATGAGAACAATTCACCAAGCCAATTGATCATTGAAAATTTCACAATGTCTACTCCAGTAGAGTTACTGGCCTCTGAGAATCCAGCATGTAAAGAAACAATAAGGGGGCTCTCAAAGAAATGGGCAGAACGAACAAAGAAATTGGCCACCAAGTGGCCAGTAAAGGGAACTTTTAATGTGGCTATCTGTAGAGAAATGGAGGTTTTGATTAAAAATTACAAGGCCAATGATACATCTAAAAAACTAAATGACAAAAGGGAACAAGAATTAGGGGTGATGACTCTATTCAGACAACATGGGATCAAATTATTGAAATTGGAAAGGGAAAATAAAAAGACTGAATTAAAGAGAAGAAATCAGATGCAACTTGAAGAACTCCTCATCAAAAAGAAAAAGATCCAAGCAGTCCAAAACAAAGACACCCCAGCAGTTATGGCAGCTGTCGATACTTCAGTGCCTGTCAATCCACCAGCACCAATGAATGTGGCAGCACCAGCCAATCAGATTGTGACAGCACATGTGCTACCTGCTGGACCAAGTAATGTACCACAGGGACAGCCACCAGTGGTCATATATCTCAAGCAAGAGCAAGCACACAACAGGAACTGGAACAGACCACAACAAGGAGCACGTGGCAGAGGCAGCTTTAACAACTATCAGCATAAACCAAAAATATGTTGGGGATGCAATCAGCTTGGACACTTCAGAAGAGACTGTCCCATCAATTCTTGGCCACAGAATCAACTGATGATATCAGGAGTCAACTATGAACAACAACCAATCCAGACCCAAGCTCAAGGACCCATCAACCCATGGCGAGGTCCTTATCAGGGTTACTAGGGTTGCCCAGAGAATCCAGAGGGGAGAAATCAGCTTCCAGTGATATCTTCTGATGCTGATCAAGAACCAATGCTGCGAGTTGATTTTGCAGGAAAACCCATTATTCTCATGTTTGACACAGCGGCTTCATATTCCTGTTTAAATCCAAGATATGCCTCGCACCTCCCCATGTCTGGAAAATATATAAAGACGGTAGGATTCTCGGGGGTTACTCAGCTACTTCCTGTGACGGCCCCTGTGAGCATAAGCTTAGAAGACACGGAAGTAAGATTACCAGTTTTAGTCTCTGAACATACACCTATCAATTTGTTGCGTAGGGATGCCATGTGTAAATTAAAAATGCAAATGTGGTGTACTCCAGATAGAATTTATGTAAATAATAAGGCAGCAAGACAAATATATCTCAGAGAATTGGGGTTGGAAAAGATTGCAAAAGATTGGAAGGGTATCTGCACTAGAGTAAGATTGGTACAAGGGATAACAAAACTTGGAGAAGAGTTAGGGGTAAAGGACTCCCAACCACAAAGAACTATTGTAAAAAGAGCTCATGGAAAAGACCCAAATGTTTATGTGGATGCAATTGGCCAACCTAGAGGGATACCAGAAAAACTGAAAGCGAGAAATGAGATAAAGTCTGCTTTTGAGTCTATATTTATATGGATAACTCCAAATAAAAATGCAGAGTTGATCAATTATATTTACTACAATCAGCAGAGATTCATCAATTACACTGATGATGCCTTAAATGCTTTGGGAGAGCAATTAGGTCCCACATGGCCTGGCAAAACAGACAAGCCCTGAATTGGCTCTTATCGGAGAGGAGGTGACCAAGAATGCTGGAACAGATAAGGAGATTGGAGACTGGTTACATTCAATCTTTGGGTCTTGGGAGGAATGGTTGATCAGAGTGGGCATCATAACAGTTATTGCCATTGTTGTGTTTTTTGTACTGTTCTGTTGTGTTGTCCCTTTCATCAGATCAGTGCTGGCCAAGGCTGCAGCCAAACAGATGTTACACATATCAGTAAAGCCAACCGGAGTTGACATTGACTATGCCCACTGTGGGCCCTGGACTGGACGAACTGGATGACTCCAAACAAGTGGAGGAGTGGTAGGGAAGGGGTGCCTTTTGATTTTTTATGATTTTCTTATTTTTAATCTTTCATTGATATATAAGAGAAACTGGATAGTGTAGGGAGAAAGACAGGGTTACTATGTATTTTCCTTTGGCATATGCCCCTTCCTGAAGTCATTCACTCCTCATATCCTTTATTTTAAAAGTATTAAATCGATTGTAAAATGTGATTAATGAAAGAAAAGGGGACGATAAGGGTCTTAAGCAGGTCATTGTTCATGTTATGAGACAATGCAACCAGAAAAAGGGAATGATAAAGAAGGCTTAATTGGTATCTGAAAGGCGACTGAGGTCTGACCCATGTCAGGAGTGCATTTTATTCATTCAACCCGGCCTTCAGGGATCTATATGTATTTTTTTCTCTACAGGGTGGGCCATTTATATGGATACACCTTAATAAAATGGGAATTGTTGGTGATGGTGGCCGTTTTATTAAGGTGTATCTATATAAATGGCCCACCCTGTATATCTACTTCATTGTGTGTGCTTACATTGATTAAAATGTAATTGATTACTATAACGTTGATTGTTGAGAAATGTCATCAGAAAGAAGGGGATCGACGAGCACTTCAGTGCTTAGCAACATGAGTAGATTCAACCTAGGTAGTAGGTTTAAAATCCCTTCATCTACTCCAACACCAGATAGGGCTGGAGGAAGCTTCTCTGGCAACGAAAGATGACATCACCAGATAGCGCTCTGGGCTACCGGAGATGCCTAGAGTTCCTCTGGCCGCGTGGGACAAACCAGTGTTTCATTTTATTTACTAGATGTTGATTAATCATTCATGTATTCTACATTACCATGATAACCATGGGCAAGGCTTCAACATTTTGTGCACATGCGCTCACACACATTGATGATTGAATTATTGACCTTCAAAGAGTGGATAGATAGGAAGACAGATTCTTTTACTCTTCTCTAGTCAAGGGTGAGGAGAGATGTTTGGGTCTGGCTTCCTCTGGAGTGCAGTGTCATGAAGAAACCATTTGATAAAAGGTTTTGAGGAGCAATTATTTGCTTGAAGAAAGCACAGAAGGATGGGTGGACTTATGGAATTGCACTCTAGGTAATGGATTTGATGGTAAGACTTACTAAAGTTTCTGAGGGGGGAATATATTGTGTAATTTAGCAGTAAAATATAGAAATGATATTGTCATACTAAGCAGAGAATGTAAATCATGGCAGCAGTTAATATACTGAATAATGTGTTATATTAGTCTAATAACTATCTGAGTATCTGAGTGTGAACTGTGAAGTTTACATGAGCTGTGCTTGGAAATTTCCATTACCTCACTATCAGGTACAGACACCAAGGCCATACAAAAGGATGAAATCACCTCCAAACAAAGAGAGGCCTTATAAGTTTAAAAGGAGGGTAACTTTCACAAGCTGCCACCATTAGATAATAAACAAGGAGGGCTACAAGATAGTGGTGGCTGACCAATTAGGCATAATGAGCACAAAATAGGTCATAGCAATCTCTTTGGGTATAAAATGCGGTGTATTAACAAAGACGAGAGGCAGTGAATGTGGCAACTGCTCTCTCAGTTTTGTTATCTTGAATAATAAAGTCTTTAACATCTGAAACCTTGCTGTTTTGAGTCTTTCTGATTGCACCGACTGAGACCCAGGCAGACAACAACCTCTTTGGGTCGCGACAGTTACAAAAAATGTAGTTTTAAATCTATTTAAAGTTTTTTACTCATCAAATAATAATATTAAAAGCATATTTGTTTCCATTAATAAATATAAGAGCAGCACAACCGCTTTCAAAATAAAAATATATAATAGTAGTGTTTTCTGATCCGGTGATTTTAAAAGGGCCATGTGACTACTGAAAATTCAGCTTTGCCATCACAGGTACAAACGACAATTTCAAATATAATAAAAAAAATTTTTTTTTTAAATGTTACGAATATTTCACTATGTTTAATAAATGAAAAGGAGCTCTCATGCTCACCAAAGCTGCAAGGTGATCAAACCTCTGGCTCTATACAAGGTGATACTAATACTAATTTTTCCAAGTGTTTTATGAACATGAATTTTGAAGACACTCAAAAAAATACAGACATAAGTTTTAATTTATTGATGATTATAAAGCTACAATTTACAGAATGTTCCAAACAGCAGAACCGTTCAGAGGTGGTGAAGGGAACACAAACAGGATGAGGGGTTATTTCTCCCCGGCTTTTGGTGGCACCCACTCATGGATCTTCTTGCGAGTGGTTGAATAAGGTACGTAGCAGTTAGCTGTGCCACTGTTGTTGAACTGATGAACTGTGGCCAGGAACTTCTTAGGCTCTGGAGGGTGAGTGGTGGGGGGGTCATCCGTCATGCAGTGCAGCCAACGGTGCCTGAGGAAAAATATCAAAAAGAGAAAAACTGAAGATATATGATGGCACATTGGCGAATTTCTGCGCAATTCTATAAATAAATAAAATATATAATATAAAAATATCCAAGTACCCAATAAGTTGGTCCAACATTAAGTACAAAAGACATAATAAAATCCATTAAAACATTACCATTCGGCAGGGACCATGCTGCCATCAACTTCCCACAGAGTATTCTTGCCATTCATCTCCATGGTGTAAATCACCCATCGATGACGGCCTGCACATCAGAAATTGAAAAATGCGCATTAATAAGACATAAAACACAGTACATTTGTGTACAGACAGCTGAAGTATGTATGCTCATACCGAAAAAATATCTGTTGTCCTCATAGTATTTGTTGCCATATTTGTCAATACCCACCAAGGCTCCGGTCTTTATATCATTCACCCTGAGAAAGACACAGTTTAATAAATTATTAACGTGTTACGTCTGTGTAATGTAAAAACGTGAATAAAAATGAATGTAAACATCAACAATAAATCCCCAAAAATAGTTTCGTTCAATTTCTAATAATAATAAAAATAACGATAACTAGTATAAAATAATTATTACATTATAGCACGTTTTTTAGTTCTAATTTGGACGATAATGATTACACTTCAATGCACTATTATTTCTATGTACATGCACATAAAGATCTTACTGTATAAATATATTTTTCGCTAACATGCCACGTTGCATTATGACACCAAATGCAAATACGCGTATTAAAATTACTACTCATGGTAAATATATATCTGACTGATATATGTAGCGTCACTATCAGAGGTCATTGCTTTGGCTTCACAATACATTTTGGCACAATACATTTTACAGGACTGTTTACCTCTAAAGCTATTAAAACAACACATTTACTTGAGTGACCCACCTGAAAAACTGCAGCAGGAAGCCTTTAACACCCCCGTGACCGGTGAGCTGACCCACGGCCCGCCGAGCTATGTTCACGTACTCCGCCATAACCGACGGACTCTAAACACGGACGGACTGCCGCGCGACTTTACCGTTCCCCCTTCACACGATCTCAGGCGACGGGTTCCGCCAGCACTCTCACAAACTATCATACACCAATTGTAAATTCATGCCGGCATCTTCACACTTTGTCTCTCTTTTTACTGAATTGCAGACTGATAGTAATTTGTGTGAGATGTATATTATATGTGAACCTGGCCCGCAAAATCAGTCTTGCATACTTGTATGGGTTTTTCTTTTCTTTTAAGCCGAAAATCATTAGGATATTAAGTGAATATCAGGCTCTATTTTGTACATTTCCTAACGTAAATATATCAAAACTGAATTTTTGATCAGTGTGTATTGCCGAGAACTTATTTTTTGGACAACTTTATAAATATTTTGATTTTTTTTTGCAAGCTCAGACTCTAGATTTTTAAATAGTTGTATTACACCAAAATATTGTCCTATCCAACAAACCATGCATCTATAGAGAGCTTATTTGTCCAGCTTTGTATATAAACCTCAACTTTAAATAGACCCTTATGACTGGTTTTGCAGTTCAAGGGCACATATATAAATCCCTCAAATAAATTCAGACTGCAATTAAAACACTACCTTAATCTACCTAAATTACATTTATCTTTAATCTGAAGAAACGAAACGAGCAGCTTGTTATGCAGTACATATGTCCCCATTATATCGTCATAATTTATTGCATGGAAATCATATAATTGTAATTTTGTTTGCCACAATATCACAATTACACTGAAGCAAATTCCATTGGTTTGAGCAGATCGCGTTTCTGAGTGATGTGTGTTAGCAGACAATAGCAGTTTATTAAGAAATATTCCAGGTGTTCAGTAATAATGATTTATAGTGCTTTCAAGCGTCCGGGCTTGTCCAGAGCAAGTCTTGTTTACACTTTAATAAAAATGCAACACAACACGAACATATTCATTATTTAAACGTTACATAGCTCGATCATTGACCAGACTCCCCCACACTGAAGATTGCACTCATAGATTGATTTTTTGCCAATTAAATACAATAGAGCATAAACAGAAACATTTACATGCACTACATAATTTCCAGGAATGAAAATAAGATTTTCCATGACTGTGAGAACCCTGTATAACACATTTAATGTGTTCATAAAAAAAGGAACAGTCTCCAACAAATACCAAAATACAGACATTTCCCCCTTGATTTATTATTCCTATATACATCATTCATATACATACAGAGAACGTCAGTGCTTGGGGCGGGGGGCAAAGTTCTCTTTGGAACAAGTTCTTAAGAACAGATTCCTTGCACTTCCTGTATCTTTATAGACACCTTTTCTAGTAATAAGTACACTAGTACAATAAAAGACAAATATTCCAACCGCAACTACATGACCCATAGATACAACCACTGACCAAATGAAAAAGCAAAGTCAGAACATAATGATTTCCTCATTCAAAATTCACTTGATTATATCTTTTTCGGGGCTCAAAGCGAGCAAAGCTGATGGGTGTGCCCGTGGGCGGGGTTTCTGTCACTCAGCAGTGCTGATTGGCTGGCTGTTGTAGTCGGTAGACTCCATTTTGAGGATGTAGGGAATGATGCTGTCGATCTGAACGTTTCCGATTAGACCGGCGAAAAAGAGCTCTTCGGTCACCGCAGCGCTCATGAGCCGCAGAGCAGGCAGACGAACTAACAGTTTTGAAAGACTGAAAGAGAAGTTGTAGTTTCGTTTAAGACCCATTCACATCAAGTACGATAACAATAAAGATATAGTTAGAAAAATATCTTTCATATATATATATATATATATATATAAATAACAATAATGGCACAGAGGAACAATATCCAATATCCCCCCCCCCAAACATTGATAGCCAATCAGAATCTATCTTGCTGTAACAAGCTCGAAAGTGGATTTATAGTAGGGGTGTTCGGTTCCGTTTTTTTGGAGTCAACTCCGACTCCCGACTCCTAATTTTGGAGTCGGTGGAATCGACTCCTCGACTCCATTTACTTTGTATTAAAATATAA
>JAUCNO010001091.1:6508885-6564250 GCA_032353835.1 Enteromius viviparus | reverse complement strand
TGATTAGGAAAAGGGACATCAGCTGTGTATGATTACTCGTTTCAGCGATCCTCTCGAAATTATGTTTAAACATTCATATAAATTAATGTACTTGTTCACAGATAGTCATGTGTTGCATTCCGTCATTATCGTGAGATCATCTTGAAGGGATTTATTTTGCGAAAATGACTAGCTGACGGTACATTTTCCCGCTTTTCACTTAGATGCATATCATAACGATGAATTTATGACTTCTGGATTTTATCATTTAAATTTCAAATGTATATGTTTAATGAATTCTTCCATTATGCAAATTAAAGAAACATTCAGGTTACGCAACACACATAAAATTCACCATAATGAAAAGCATTTGTGGAATGCTGTCAGTTGCTACTGAAAATACTTTCAATTTCACCTCTGTTTGTATGTAAATTAAATACATTTAAAGGGTTAGTTCACCCAAACATTCTGTCATTATTATTCACCCTCACGTAGTTCCAAACGTGTAAGACCTTTGTTCTCAAATTAACACAACACAAATTAAGATATTTTATAATATCAGAGAGTTATCGGCCCATAGACAGCAGTACAACTGAAATGATCCCAGATCCAGAAACGTAGTAAAAACATCAGTAAAACGATGACATCAGTGACTCCACTTTAGTTTTTTGCGACACTAGGAGAATACTGTTTTTTTGCGCAAAGAAAAGAAAAATAATATAATTTAACACCATTCTTCTCTCCTGATTATGTCTTCCACCATTTTGAAGAATATCACAACACAACGCATATGCAAGCTAAAATGTATTTAACATAATGAGCCTTGTTTTAAATTATGTTATTTTAATTTTCTTTGCGCAAAAAAAACGTTTTTTTCCTAGTTGAGCCATTGATATCACATGAACTGTTTTACCTATTTATTAACTCACTGCATCTGGAATAATTTCAGTTGTATTGCTGTCTAGGGAGGGTCGGATGGCTCTCCAATTTCATCTTAATTTGTTTTCCGAAGATGAACACAGGTCTTACGAGTTTGAAACGACATGAGGGTGACTAATTAATGACAGAATTTTTGGGTGAACTAACCCTTTAACGTATTTAATCTGGAACATTACATAAAATAGTAATAAAGTGCACTTAAATATTTTGATAAAATAATAAATGTGCATTATTTATGGTCTTTTATATATATATATATATATAAATATATATAGATAGATATATAGAGTTGCCATTCCTGTTAAGCAATCGGCCTGGTTTTTTGAGTGTATGTGTGTTTTCGGAAGAAATAGATAAAATCTGTGTTTGCATTTCTAAGATAAGATGCAGTCTGACACCATCAACAACAAACTCTGAAGCAAGATTGGGTTTCAAAGAAAGCTCTGTGAAATAGTCACTGAAATGGCACCGCAGTCCAAAAATGCAGGCCTTTCTAAAGAACCCATTAAAATGGTTTGAATGGTGCAGTTTATTTGCCGGCGTTGATGGTCTGAAATAGGAAGCTGGGGCAGGACATACAACAGCACTCCCTCCCCTTTCTTATATAACAGCCAATAGCCTTTTAGTTTACATCATAGCCAAGTAAACCACACAAAGTTACTTCCTTCTCAAAAAAAGAGATAAATAAAACTAAATAGATAATGTATTAAAATTAGCACCAATAAACCATAATTTGGAACTTGTTATGGGAGGCTGATGTTTTATGATGAAGGGGTATTTTAATCTTTTTAACATATTTATTTATATGTTGTAAAGGTTTATTTGGCTGTGTTTACATTAGCATATTAGCCTCAAAGCTAACACACCTGAGGGCTTTAAAATGATTAAGGGTTTAAAATCACAACAACTTTGAATCATTTAGCCGATGAAGAATGTGTAACGTTTAATACTGTAATTTACATCAGAAAAATGGCTGATATTTAGCGTTTTATCAAATGGTTTAAGGATTGTCATCATGACCCATTTACATTAGCAAAGTTAATTTCATTGAGTGCCAGAAGATATATAACTTAATTAAATGACTTGTGCAACTGCAAGTAAACACCATTAATTAGGTTTTATAGTGTGTACAGAAGCTTAATTAAAAAAAAAAGTGTATAGGTTCAGCCAGGAATACTGTTTGTTTTACCATGTTTAATTTGCGCCACAAGTAGTGTTTTGTTTGTATGCATACCTTTATGAGTGTGTGCGAGTGTGCATGTTTAGACAGTGTGTATTTGTTGGTCATCTTTGTTCCTGTCTGTTTATTTCTCAGATAACATTTACCTCAGAGCAGGTAAGCCGAGCCTACTTCTCTCTCTCTCTTTCCCCTTGTCTGTCCTCTTTTCTCTCAGACCAAGGGCATAGGTTTGGTTTCAAATCCAATAATCAAAATCATGTTTTCACTGTATGATATTGCTTGTTATACTGTAGCTAAACAGTTATTTAGAAGGAGAATATAATCAGTACAAGTACTCTGTAGGTATTTGTAGAATACTTTACTCATCCTTTTGCTCATCCAAAACGTAGATGAGTTTGTTTCTTCATTGAAAAGAGATTTGGAGAAATGTAGCATTACATCATATGGATCCTCTGCCGTGAATGGGTGCCGTCAGAATGAAAGTTAAAATAGCTGATAAATACATCAATTGGCGCTCCATATGGATTTGTTTCCTCCAGAAACAATTTATCATTTAGATTTATTGACTGGTTTATTTGTGAGGGGTGTTTTTTATCAGCTATTTAGACTCTCATTTTGACGGCACCCATTCACTACAAAGGAACTATTAATTTAAGGCTATTTTATTAATAGATGTGCAAAACCCCCTGTTTTTTTATTTTATAAATATTATTTTAGATACAACTTTAAGAATGAACATTTTAAAGGCATTTGAAGTCACTAAAATTATTTAGTAATTTAGTATTTAGTAAGTGAAAAGTGTCTAAAATTATGCCTAAAAATTATTGTGCCTAAATCTGGACAGTCCTACTGTTTCACTTCCCTTAAATGATTTACATTGAACTGCAAATTCAGTCATCATCTACCCACTCTTGGTGTTCCTTTTCTAACAAGAAATTCAGAGCTGCTCATTTCCTGGCAAAAAAAAAAAATTAAAAAGAAGAGCATAATAAGCAGCTGATAAATTCAGTTTTGCTTGTGTTGTAAAAATTTTAACATGGTTCTACTTTCACACTGAATGAAAACCACAGTGTTAAAAAAGTTGCCTTAAAAACTAATATAATAATAATAAACTCCTGCAAATCTACAAAATGAGAAACTCTAAAGAATATTTCATAACTTCAAGTTTGTTTTTTTCTTTCTTTAATGAGCAAAAGTCTTATTTTTATTTTAAATTCTCATTACTGTTCCAAATATATATTTATTAATTTTTTAATTTAGATTTGCCACAAGCTTTTAGCATTTTTGCCTTCAGTTGCGAATAGAAAAATTAACTGTTCGTATAAAAAGTTTATATATATATATATATGATAGGGTTTTTTTTAATTCATTGTACATGCATGAAAGAGCAACTAGCAAATTTTTTCTTTCTTTAATTTCCCCTTTTGTGTTTCACGGAAGGAAGTATGTTGTAGGTGATTGTAATAAAGGGTGAGTAAATGGTGACAATTTTTTTTTTTTTTTTTTTTTTGTAAACTAGTTCTTCACCTATGGTAGATACATGTCGTCCTACATAAACCCAAATCTACGCCCACGTTTCAGACGCATGCATTATCTGTTTTTCTGGGTCTTTTCTTTTATCTCTCACTTCATCTTTCTCAAACATCCTCCAAAATTCCTCTTCCTTCTAACAATGTCTTTCTTTTTAGTCCCCCAGTAATTTCTGTTTATCTTTCTTCCTTGTTCCTTATGCTTGTTTGCTCAGCCCTGCGCAGTAGATTATGAGAGTACGAATGAAAGTGTGTGTGAGAGGTGTGAACGTTATGGTGATGTCAGCGCCAGAGCTTGCGTATTTGCATGCATTTGTGTAGCTGAGACATACAAAGTTAAGGCAACTCAGGAGGTCATATGTAAAGCTACTTAGCCTGGCATGCTTCTCTTGGTGCACGCACATGTTTGCACGGATATCATGCTATGTGAAACACATTTTACACATTCTTTCTGTTTCTGGGAAAAAAACAAAAACAGTGTTCGATGAATGCCACCAAAATGGTAATTTACATTTTAAAAATAGGTTACGCACAATTAGAATTTTAATTTTAATGATATAATCAATCAATATAAAAACAACATTTTAATAGTGGTGGACTGCATGCATTCATTATTTTAGTATTATCAAATAATTTATTTTATATTTTAAAATTTTCATGAATCTTATTTAATTCATTCATTATTACTATTATTATTTTAAAGATTTAATAATTATGCTACTTCTGCTTAAACTTGACAAGGCAACATTTCAAATTTTCATTTACATTTTTTATGCAAATTTTTTTTTCATTTCATTTTATTTCATTTTAACTCATTTTAGTTGCAATTAAAAATTAACTCCGTTCATAAGTTTAAAATTGCAAAATTGGCAACACATTTCTATTATATATATATATATATATATATAGTATGTATATAAAATTTATTCATTTATATTCCACAATAAAAAATAACAGTTTAAGAGGTTTTGTTGACCATTCTGTTTAAACGCTCACATATTTGGTTCTTCTTTTCTGTTTATAGTCTTGTGTGATAGTTGTGTGTGGGTTTCTCCTGAGTAGTGTAGCTGCCCACTGTTCTTGACAAAAAGCCTCCAGGTCCAGTAAGTTCGTTGGTTTCCCAGCATGCTCTGCACGTTTGATTTCTTCCCCACAGTGACTTTATGATTTTGAGATTCAGCATTGGCACTTAGGACAATTGAGGAGCTCGTACACAACGGTTACAAAAGGCTGCAAGCGGTCATTGATTCTCAAGGAGACGCCACATGACATCAAGAACTGGGTGAACAAGGTTTCGCAAAATGATCATTTGTGTAAATTTGACTATTTTTTAAGTGCGTGCTCATTTGCTTCTCCGTTCATTTAGACTAGCATGAAAGTGTCGACATACAGTAAAAGTCTTTAGCCTGATTAGTGAACAAGTTTATTTTTGGAAATTTTCTTTTAAAAGAACAGTCATAAGAACCACAAAGAGCTGACTTTTTTTAGTTACGGCACTACTAAATAAAAATTACGGTAACACTTTATTTTACAGTTACACCTATTAGTTGCTTATTAGCATGCATATATTTTTTTTTATATTAGCCATTTATTAGTGCTAATGAAGCACATATTAATGCCGCCTTCTACATCCCTATTTCTACCTAGTACCTAAATTTAACAACTACCGCACTAACTATGAATAGCGGCAAATTAAGAAAAGTCGTAGTTAACTTTTTAAAACTATTTAGAGTTTCTTTAGTCTGCTGAACACAAAAGAAAAGATTTTGAAAGATTTTGGTAAGCAAACTGTTGATGGTAGCCATAGCATTTGGAAGTCAATGGCTACCGTCAACTGTCTGGTTACCCATATTGGTCAAAATATCTTCTTTTGTGTTCAGCAGCTTAAAGAAATTCATTTGGAAAACATGAGGGTGAGTAAATTATTCATTTTTGGTTGAATTACCCCTTTAAGAAGTTATTTTATTTAAATATTTTAGCACTGTACCCCATTTCCATTGGTGGAAGAACCAGTTAACGCAACCGAGCATCATAAGAAAATCATTGGTTCTGGTATTCTTTTAAGAATACAACTGCTTTAGAAGTGCATTTGGCATAAAGTAGGGAGGAATTTGAAAACTCAACACTGACATAGGCTTACAGTAGTATGCCAGATTAACCATATGGGCATTTGGGCACGTGCCCGTATGGGCATCATGCACAGCAGTATAAATATTTTGAATTGTGCAACAGCCAAAAGCTAAGAAAGATGAATACTTGGAAACTAAGAGGCATCAGCCAACAACAAAAATAGTTTCTGGAGAAATTATTTCTACATTTTCTCTTTGTAAAAATAAGAATACCTACTGAAAATGTACACAGAAACATGTTTTTAAAATGTAAACTGGGTCCTTTTCAAGAAATGAGGAACAAGTCTTTCTCTCTCTCTCTCTCTCTTTGAGGCAGCAAGTATGAATAGAAATTCAAGGAATAGTTCACCCAAAAATGAATATTCATCGTCATTTATTAACCCTCATGTTATTCAAAAACCTATATGAGTTTCTTTTACAGTATATGTTGAACACAAAAGATCATATTAAGTAATTCGGAAGAACCAAACAGTTATTGGTCCCCATTAAATTCCATACTATGTAAGTCAACTGTTCAATTACCAGCATTCTTCTTCGTCTTCTTCCAAAAATGAAAAAAGAAACTCTCACAGGGTGATTAAATGATGTAAATAAACAACAAATGACTATAAAATATAACTACAGTATAGCGATGACTCTGCTAGCATCCTCACCAATATATGTTAGCATTATGTTTATTATAATTGCGTGATGCAGATCTGTTATCTGCCGCTTCAAATGAGGATTCTGGCTGTCAATGTTTTTATCATTCATCAGAAAACTCGTGCTGAAAGTGATGCCAGTGATATCATTGCCGTGTGCTGTTATCATTACAGTTGTGGTATGGAGTTGGTTTGACCAAAACTTTACAGTCATTAACAGGCCTTTAATCTGTATTTAACTTGAGTCTAGATTGGCCAATGGTATTTTATGAATTCAATGAATTGTTCATTTGTTAAGTTTAATAGTCAATAAACATAAAAGAAGCTACTAAACAAACACCCGCGCACACACACCGAATAAAAAAGCCCCAGGGTTAATCGCGTAAGTATGTGTTGAATTTGATTGTCATGAGCTAATGTGATGAAATGATCCCGTTCCACTGAAGAGTGTCGAACGCACGGCCTGAGTAGAGTGCTTAGACGCTGGGGGGTTGTTGGCATGGCAACGGCCGCACACTCCCGTTCTAGCGCTACTTAAGCGATTAGCGTACACACTTGTGCTGCAGAGATTACACGCTGAGACACAGCGGCATTCTGCTACAAGCACTCATTCACACACACACACACACACACACACCTTCAACTTTTTCTTATTGTATCAATTTGAGCTGAATTACGGTGTTGTTGGTCTTTTATACTACAATAATTCAGGTCAATACCATATATATATGTGTGTGTGTGTGTGTGATGGCTTTATATAGTGATATCATGGTTTGACACACTAATATATTTGTCAAATTCAATTGTCAAATTCCATGCAAAGTCAAATGGAGGTTCTTTAAATGGAATAGATCTCATAATGTTTACAATTATGTTAAACTCAATACAAAATAAAAGTCTAGATATTAAATACATTATTAAACACTAAATGGATTGGATAGATTGCTCTAAACTCTAAATATTAAGAGTTAAATCTTTTTCCATTTATCATATTTGTCATTTCTTATACTGTATGTATATGTATACATATAAACACATGCATATATATGTATGCACACATACACCCACACACTCACACCCACACACAAACATGTACAGTATGAGTGAATGTGTGTGTGTGTGTGTGTGTGTGTGTGTGTGTGTGTTGGTGTATATTACTGCTGTCAGTTTTTGTTTACATGATATGGCTATATGTGTGTATATTTGTTATGTATATATAAAAACAAACACATGCATTTATATATTTAAGAAACATGCTGTTTAAATATAACATATATTTGTATAGAATATAAAATATAAATATATTAATGTATATACACATGCAAAGAATTTGAAAAAATGTTCTGTATGTGTATATTTGTTTATACATAATATACACATGCATATACATATACACTATATACGATTTATAATTATCTGTGTATAAACAAAATAATTACAATAAAATATAATACATTAATTTTTAATATATATATATATATATATATATATATATATATATACACAATAAAATTGTATTTGTATTTTTTAATTATCTATATTAATTATTGTGTCTATCTACTAAATTAAAAAAAGAACATTTAGCCTTTCAATGTTATGAAAAATAAAATATGCTTAATAGTAGTTTTTATTTGCTTTTGTAATTATCCTAAAAATGCAAACTAGTCAAATATCCTCGAGTTAACCTGATTAAGCAATGACCTTTTTGCTGTTAAAAATAGTATCCTGGATGTCCTAGCGGTTGGCAGGCAAACAGGAAATGGTGTTATCCACTTCAGACACACAGGACAGGTTGTTTCTACTGTACCAGTCGCTGCTTTCCCTTTAACACACAGCGTTTTGTTTCCCTTCCTCTCTTGAATAATTGCTTTGATTACACTAGCAGGGAAACTCTTTAAATCTGGCACCGCTGCTTACAGAAGAGTTGTTGGAAGATATGCAAATCTGCTTTTGCAAAATGAATATTTGCATAGAGACTCCCTAGTGCAGAAAAGAGGAAACGCAAAAGTGGCTCGTGTGTCTCTTTGAGTCGTAAATTACGTATTCATTTATTTGATCCGAACAAGTCTGTGCAGGCAAAACAAACAAAAGAAAAAAAGAGCCACAATGGATTTAAAGTAAAATAGCTTTACAATATTTATATCTACAAAATATTTTATAGTAATATAGTATAGTAATAATCCCATGCATAATGAAAATACCAAATCACCAAACTGTATGACTTTGTTGCTTCTACAAAGCAATAATATTAATAGCAATAAGTTTTCCTGATTCTACCAAAGCATTATATATTTACCACAAGATATATATTTTACAAACTAATCACAGTTGTTGTATTGGCTGTAGTTAGTAGACAGTTAGTAGGCAAGCAATCTGCAAGATATATATATATATATATATATATATATATATATATAATAGAAACAGAAATACATGTCCTGTTTAAATGGAAATGGCCTCTGTATCTCTGATGACTGAGCTTCTGTTATTAAAAAAAGTGTGATGACAAATTGAGTATCTGTAAAAATAGTTGCTCTATTCCTGTCTGTAAAACATCACGCAGAAAGACAGACAGAGTAAGACACTTTCAAACACACTTCAAAAATCGCCAAAAATATTGGCTGTTTATTGCTACTTATAAAGCACATATTCTGCATGAGAATATTCTACCTCCCTAATCCTACCCAATACCTAAACTTAACAACTACTCTACTAACTATTAATACACAGCAAATTAGAAGTTTATTAAGGGAAAAGTCATAGTAAATTTTAATAGCAAAATTTGGACCTAAAATAAAGTGTAACTATAAAAATGTTGCATGCAGAAGTAAAATGTGTTTCTGCACATGTGAAACAGCACTTCTGCCAATGGTAGCTGAAGTAATGATGTGTCTGATAAATATAATTTTAATAATAATAATAATTTTATCACAATACGTTCTATCCAGGAGCTATTTACTGGAAACAAATCAAATACATTGATTTCTATTTTATTGTTTACTTTTTTTTGTTTTAAGGAAAGCTCCTCTTTTTTGTCGAAAAAATTGTGTGTATGTATATACATATGTGTATATATATATTAGGAGTGTAACGTTCACAAGAATTACGGTTCGGTTCGATACGATACAGTGGTGTCACAGTTCAGTATGTTTTTGGATACATAAAAATAATAATAATAAAAAGAGAATTTCTTTGAAAATTGTTCACATTTTTATTTATTAGAACTAACATAAAAGTAAGATTTTTTTTTTCCTTTTCTTTGAACAACAATGGAGCTATGCGTATCTTCTGGGGTTTCTTCTTAGCAGCAAATAAAACAAACCTCCTTTATAACCAAAACCAAATGCTCCTTATACAAAATTACATGTAATATTGTAGTAGTTATAAACTAATAGAAAGAAAATAACCATTTTGTTTTGAATACCCGTATCGCTACACCCCTAATATATATATATTTATATATATATATATTATTTTTTTTCCCAGCAAGAGGAGGATCTTTCCTTAAAAAAAAAAAACAATAATACTATTTTTATTTATTAAAGGACCGAAGGAAAGATAAAATATATATATATAAATAAGTGAATACATATACCCACACACAAAAACATGGACTTTTCTATTTTTTTTGTATCTCTGTTTTTTATTTTGTATTATACAATCAACAAAAAGCGGAAAAGGCCACTAACTCTGTTCTTTTTCTATTCTATCTGTTTTATATTTACTATACAATTTAAAAAACCTTGCATTATTATTGCGTTAAGCTAACCAAGACTTGTTATAGCATCTTTTGTTTATATCTCTTTTGTTGATTTTGAGCAATTAATTGTCCTCATTTGTAAATCGTTTCGGGGGAAAGCATCTGCTAAATGTAAAAAGCCTATATATTTAATCAGTAGTAATATTATTAGTGTAGTTTAAAGTCAAATATAAATCAATATAACTTTTTTAAAATGGCAGCTGGCATAGTATGTTATTATGTTTAACTAAGATTTTTTGGCTTGTTCTTGTGTATTGGTATATATATAAAAAACCTGGTATTGAATTTATGCATTCCAAAAAAAAATCCAATTGTTGGGCCTGCCCATCTGTGTTTCTCTCTCTTTCTCTCTCTCTCTCACTCTGTCTTTGTTTACTCAAATCCTCCGTCAGGGCAGAGATCACACCCTCGTGAGTGGTATCATGTGTTATTGAGTGAAGCAGCCATGACGTAACAGGGCAGAGGCAGTGTTTGGCTCTCAGAGTCAACACAACCACCCTGAAAACTTCAGTAATGTGAATTCTGCTGATGCTAACGTACAGTTTTGTGCGAACGGTGCACAACGCGCCATGATTAATGTGTTGTTGTGCTTCAGTAACATGTAACTAACTAGCCCCTCTCTCTGCGGAGGTACTGTGTGTACAGTTATGCAAAAAGCAGGATGTTTGAGCCTGTGTACATGCTTAAATGCAGGAACTGGCTTCTTGTTATATACATTCGTAATGCATATATCAATATTTTATGTGGCTGATACCATGGGGCAGGATGCAGGAAGATGTTCGAGAGAGGAAATCTATTAAACGGCACATTCATAAATCTGTGGATGGATACTGATGTTTGAAAAGAGCAGATGTATTTGGGTCAAAGACAAAAAAAGGGGTTTTAATAATACTAATACAACTAATAATAACAATTTTTATACAGCTTTATTCATACATTCAAATGCATTTAGTAAAAAATAATCACTTTTTTCATGATTTACAGAAATAATAGTTAGCAAAAACTGCTGTCAGGCATATTTATAACCATAATCATTAGATGATATTAAAAGACTATATTTAAGGATCACAGTTCCAGAATCAAAAGGGTGTATTTGAATTAATATTGTGAAAAATTAATTACACCTCTTCTTTCTCAATTTTTCTTTTCAGCTATTAAAGAGAAGTACAGCGACTGGACTGAGTTCCTCATCAAAGAGCTCACAGGTTCACGGACGGCACCGGCAAACCTGCTTGAAGGGGTGAGAATGAGATGTGTGTGTGTGTGTGTGTTTACACTCATAAGTTAAAGGGTTCGTTCAAGCACAAAAGTCTTATGGGTTTGGAACGACATGAGGGTGAGTAATTAATCACAGAATTTTCGTTTTTGGGTGAACTGACCCTTTAAGCTTGCAAAAGTAAGTGTTGTTAGCATGAACACATCGAAAAACCTATAAATGCCTAATCAACAGATCAAGTACCAAACATTCACAGATTAGTGACAGATACATTTGTGCCATAACACCACAATTGTGCTTATTGCTACTTTTGGGCGGTAACCCAACAGTTAAAAACCACTGAATAATGGTAAAAAGTAAAAATTGAATGGGACTTAATCAGCATAGATGGCGTTTTTAATTCATTGTGATGAATGTAATGTACTGTAAAAGATCATGTGACAGGGTTGTGCAACATGACAATGACATTTCCTGTCATTGTGACAAGAGTTAAACTGATACAGTATATATATATATATATATATATATATATTTATACTGGTAACATTATTATAACTTTCATTAGTCATTAACAAACATTATATAATGCTTAACAGATCATTAGCGAATATATATTTACATAGCTAGAAATATGAGAATATCCTTGTTAATGTTTACTTAATAAACATTAATGATTAACAGATCGTTATTAAATGCAAACTGAAATGCTTAGAAATGTCATTGAACTTTCAATTCATATAATCTGCACTTTTTTCAAATCTTCTAATGATTAAAAGCTTCATTAATAAATTAGCCTTTTTTAAATCTTTCAACTTATTTATTAACTGTAGAAGTATATTTGGTCTCCATATGTTGTGTATACTTCTATTTTCACATCTTACATCATTTATAAATTCGTTTTTTTTTTTTCAGTATCCTTCCCGATCTAAAGTAGAAACTATTTACAGTTTGTAAATGTTTATAAAGTATCTTTATGAGCAGCAATTTTGATGGAAAATGTCCCCCAAACGATCTGAACTCATTCTATTTAGACATATTTTCAAATCACTTGTTCATGTTTATGCAGTACTCAATCTAAAGTTGAAATTATTAAACATTTGTAAAGGTTTATAAATGTTACTAATGTTTCACTATCTTTATAGGCGTTGAACTAGCTGCTTTAACAACATTTGTGTAGAGGTTGGTTAGTTACGTTTAGCTAAATGCTTGCTAAAGCCGTAACAGACTGTAATTTGGGTGCAAACCATGCTTTTATTGCCTTAACACTAAAATTAGCAGTACTGTATATATATATATATATATAGCAGTATTTATATAATTTAACATATAAACAGACTGTACCCTGTTATAGTAATCTCTTATAGCAATCACATTAAGTAAAAACCTTACCTACATTATACCTAAATAGCAGCAGAAGTACATTAACAGTTGAGTAACAATTGAATCATTGTAGATCGTCAAAGAATTGACTTATTCGTCTTTCTTTTTCTCTCATCTTAGCCATTAAGAGGTAAAAACACAGTGGATCTGATTGTGGTAGGCTGTATTTTGGAGGTGCGTGATGCCTTTGAACCCAGCGTGTACTGGGCGGCACGAGTCCAGTGTAACGTCGGCGGACGTTTACGCCTCAACTATGTTGGATTAAATGAATCAGCCTACGACATGTGGATGTTCTACCTTGACACCAGGCTCCGCCCCCTGGGCTGGGCCAAGGAGAATAACCTATCATTGAAACCACCCACAGGTGAGAGTATGAAGCTGTATTTGATCTTTACAAATATAGTCAATGTTAATCCATTGCATTATAAAGTTTCATTAAAATAAATGTAGACCAAATGTAAATTTAAAATAATTTAAATTGAATTTTATTAAATGAACCGTGCCGTCTGATTTCTTCTCTCAAATATTAATTCAAAGTAGCAGTCATGGTTTTTTTCATGGTCATGCAATTTTCTTGAGGCTTCCCCTCCCGTATGCAAATTCTTCCACTGCACAATTGCCAAGTTCTATGTGCAGCCTGTCTGGCTTCCACACTCTAATTATTATGGATATGAATTTACATTTCCCTCAAGAAAACCTTGCAGATAAATTCAAAAACTTGTTCAGACATGTTCTCGTATGATCTTGCCTTTCTGTCAGATATGCTTATGTAATGTATAAGGAATAACTGAATGCACACCCGCAGCACAGCGATTATGCATTAATGCAGGTGTATTCAATTGAATGAATTCAGTGGGCAGTCAGAAATCAATTATTCAACTTCAAGACGTTTTTGAAGCTGCTACTGTACATGTTCAAAAGCATTGCTTTAGAATTTGTGTTGAGGAACTGTTTCTAAGCAGTTATTTTTAGAAGAGTGATCGGGAGCGTGCGATTGACTGCGTCTGCTGTGGCTTGTTTAGCACTTGTTGAGAGGTAGAGATGCCACAATTAGCGAATATGAATTAGTTTAACTACATTTCTCAGAAGCAAAGTGTTCGCATAACTTCACATAGCTTTTTAGATGGATTGATGGATGGATGGATGGATGGATGGATGGATTGGTTGGATGGGAGAAGTACAGAATTTTGGACGGATGATGATAGAAATATAGAATGATGGATGAATAGTTTATGAACAACAAAGGTACAGAATTATGGATGGATGGAAATACAGAATTATGGATGGATTGAAATACATCCATAATTGAATGATGATAGAAGTACAGAATGAATGATAGAAGTACAGAAGGATGGATGGATGGAAATACAGAAAATAAATCTGAAATATCGATGAATAGAAATACAGAATTCTTGATGGATTCTGGATGGAAGACAACTAATTACAGAAGTATTATATGATGGATGTATGGATGGAAATACAGAATTATGGAGGGATTACAGAAGTATAATTGGATTAATGGATGATTACGGATGGATGGAAATACAGAATTATGGATGGATGGAAAAACAGAATTATGGATGTGTTACAGAAGTAGAAATGGATGGATGGATGGATGGAAATGCAGATTTATGGACGGATTACAGAAGTATAATTGGATGGATGGAAATACAGAATTATGGTTGGATTACAGTATAAGTATAATATGATGGATGGATGGATGATGGATGGATCGATCAATCGAAATACAGAATTATGGATGGATTACAGAAGTGTAACATGATGGATGGATGAAAATACAGAATTATGAATGGATTATAGAAGTATAATATGATGGATGGATGGATGGATGGATAGAAATACAGAATGATGAATGGATGGATGAAAAAACAGAATTATGGATGAATGATAGAAGTACAGACGGATGCATGGATTGAAATACAGAGTTATGCATTGATGACAGAAGTATAATATGATGGATGAATGGATGGGTGATAAAAGTATGGATGGATGAAAGTACAGAATGATGGATGGATAATAGTGGTACAGGTGGATGGGTGGTGGGAGGATGGTAGATGAATATGTATGTGGATGGATGGATGAGCAGTTGGGTGAATAAACAGATTCATAGATGGATGAATGAGCTTATGTTTCTGTCTTTCTCGTTCAGATCTGTGTGATTTGAGGAGCAGCTCAGAATGGACTGAAGCTTTAGAAGAAGCCACATCTGAAGCCTTGCAAAGTCCCCTTCCACTGGAGGTCTTTAAGGTGTGTGTTTTATGAAAAGATAGAACAATGTTTTATACAAAGTCACAACTGATATCTCTGTATGTGTTTCAGGATCACGCTGACCTGAGCACACACTCCTTCAGGGCAGGAATGAAGCTTGAAATGGTGTCACCCAAGGAACCCTTCCACATCTGCCCTGTGTCTGTAACTAAAGTATGCTTTCACACGAACACACACACACACACACACACACACACACACTAGATGAAGGGTTATTATGGTAGAGGTTATAATTACTAGCCACCTACCCTGACATCAGTCTCTGTCTCACACTTGTCTCTGTTCTGCAGGTCTATAATGAATACTACTTTCAGATCACAGTCGATGACCTCACAGCTGAAGCCACGCCCACTCATGTGGTGTGTTACGCTGACTCTCCGGGCATCCTGCCAGTGCAGTGGTGTCTGAAGAATGGTGTTGGACTGGAGAAGCCACAAGGTGGGTGTGACGGCGTTAATGGGATTTTTGCTCTATTAAATTCATATTCACTTAACACGAGTCTTTATCAAAGCTGTTTGCCTCAATTTTATTTTCAGTTTATTGTGCTTTATTTAAAAAACACAAAAAAGCTTTTCACTGCTGAAGCCAGTGATAAAATGAGTTAAAAACGATTTGATAATAATGATAATAATGGAAAATAAAGTCAGAAATACAAATAAAGTGCAATAATTGAATATGAATGTAAAATTTAATGGCATAACCTCTCATTACACACACATGTATTTATGAGCCAAAGACAAAGGCTGCAAAGTGATTTTATGTTCATAAAAAAAGAACATACTTTCAAGGTTTCAAATAAGTTTTTGAAAAATAAAAATGTCACAGTTTGGTTGAAACAACGTTAGATAGTCAAACATTCAAATAACATGCTTATTCTGAGTTACATATATAAAAATATTTAAAAGAATAATGAAGCAAATACAATTTTATTGTGATTTATATGAATTAAAAATTAATACAAAATTTAAATACACAAAAAACAAACTAATACTGTACATTATTAAATAAATTTTCAAATTATTATAATATAATACAAATATAATGACCTATTTTTATATTTATCCTATTTTATATTTCTTTAAAACATTGATATTACTACTACTACTACTAATAATAATAATAATAATAATAATAATAATAAAAATATACCAGTATTTAAAGAAAATAAAAATAGAGTACAAACGATACAGATATGAAACTATATTTTCTTATAACAGGTCTCTCTGTGTTTCTCTCGGTCGCTCTGCCTCCGTTATCTTCTCTCTATCTCACTTGTTTTTTTCTTTGCTGTCTCATTTTCTGTCAGGTTTTGAGTCACAGGACTTTGATTGGGCAGACTATCTCAAACACACTGGCGCTGAAGCTGCTCCAGATGTGTGTTTCCCAAATGTAAGACACTTTCTCTTGACCGCTCCCCCTATCGAGAGCTGCTTCAGATGAGCGTGTGTGGTTTGGTGGTGGCTGAACAAGGCTTTGGGGATTTCTTCTTAATTAGATAAAGTCTGATGACTGTGTGCCAACTGCTGGGTTTCCCCATTGTAATGTTGGTCACATTCATACACAAGGTGCCAAAAGATTTTTTTTTTAGAGAAATACCCCTCCCCTCTTGTGTTTCCCGTTCCTCTTAAAGTTCAAAGTTGAATAACATAGCCAGGAAATAGAAACTATGATGACTTCCTGGCAAAGGATACATTTCCTTATATATACACACACACACACACACATTTCCTATGTATATTATATATATAATGTATATACTAGTGCTGTCAAACAACAAAGTTTTTGTTTACATAATAAATGTGTAATACACACAATGTGTATTTATTCGTATACATAAATAGACACACATGCATGCGTATTTTTAAGGAAAATATTTATATATTAACTACCTGAGTTTATATATTAAATATATTGATATATTATAAAAATTTTTATAAATACATATGTAACTATTTTCTAAATATATACCTTATGTGTGTGTGTTTATATATACAGAATAAATATACACAGTACACACACACACAGATATTGTGTAAACAAAAACGTTTATTTAAACAATCTTTTGACAGCACTAATTACATATATATATATAAAAAAATGTTTTATGGTTAAACAGTATATAAGTAAATACATTACAAAAGCATTACATGTGTGCCATATATATATATATGTGTGTGTGTGTGTGTGTGTGCCCTACAGTGTGACAGCCAAAATTAGCTAAAAAATAACCTATAATACTAAAGATAAACAAATATTCTTATGTTATTTATGTAACTTTTTTTTCCAGAAAACAGAAATTAATCATTATATTATATATAAATATGTATACAAAAAAAAACTTTTATTTAGGATCCAATTAACTGTTTGACAGCACTAATGTATATTAAAATCCCTTTTATTCTGGTTTTATATATATATATATATATATATATATATAACCAAAATAATAGGACTTTTATTTAGTACTGTACTGAATAAGAAATGTAACATCAAAGATGTCACATCTTTTCATAAGTTCAACATATTTGGTCTCAGATTTTCTGCGGATCTCTGACATGTAAACTTTAATTAATGACGTTAATTAATGTTCTGTATCATGCTACTAGAGACTCACAGCTAAAACACTGAGGACCAATCAGCCTCTTCAAATTCCACTAATTATACTGGAATTCAAGACAAAAGCTGTGACCGCAGGCTTTTTTCTTGTTTATTTTGCACCAATTATCAGATGTAAATGGTGATAAGCCGTATAAATCTGTTTGCCATTATTCCGAAGGATTCATTAAAACGTTGGTTTAAAAAAGGCAGCTATTTTTCTTGACAGAATGTTTGTAACTATTGTGATAGGCATAGTTTTATATAATTGGACACACGCACTGACCTATTTTTTTCTGCGTTCAGGCGTCTCAGAGCAGGGGCTTCTGTAAGGATATGTGGCTTGAAGCTGTGAATCCACTCCAGCCTTCCGAACTCTGCGTCGCTCGCATCACTCAGGTCAAAGGTCGGCTTCTCTGGCTCAGACTGGAAGGTAGGAATAAACAGAGCACATACTGTATGTTAACCTTCTTTGCATATTTTTTAATAGAATCTCTCGAGGCCATGATCTTGCAGTGAATACCAAAAGATATGACACACTTGTTGACACGGTTTTCACCTCTGCTCTCCATCTTTGTTTTTTTTTTTAGGTCTGATAAAGCCACAGTCAGATTGCATTGTGGATGTTGAGAGTATGAATATCTTCCCTGTGGGCTGGTGTGAAGCTAACAGCTATCCGCTAACACATTTACTAAAGACAGTCTGTGAGTGTCAAGTGCTGCTGGTTTCTTATATATTTGTGACCGCAACAATCTGACTTTACTTTAAAAAAAGGAAGATATAATTAAATGCTGCAACATTTTTGGATTTTTTTAGCCATGCTTGCGTGAAAATCGGTTTCAGTTGTTATAATTAAAATCTTTTAAAAAGCATAATTCTGTTATTTATTTTAAAACATGATATATTAAAAAATTTTTAGAAAATAAAATATACTTTTAAAAAAGATTTTCAAATAGATATCAGTACCTAAATATTTAATTGAATAAAATATATTTATATTTATTTGTTTATTCATAAATATATAACAGACGACCCAGTTAGAAAGTATTTCAGGGTACTGACGATCATGAACAACTTGTGTATATCTTGTGTAACAACAACAACTGAATTTAAATACTGATAGCCTTTTGCTTAAAGAAAGCTTTTTTTTACATCCCATAATTACCCCAGGAAAGATTTGAGACCATTTTGCATATTAATTGAAAGTGTGTGTGTGCGTATATTAAAAAAAACAACAAAAAATCATTTTGCTAGTGCTGCCAAACGATTAATCATAATTAAAAAAGTATTTTTGCTGACATAAAATATGTATGTGTGCTGTAAATATTATGTATATGTAAATACACATGCATGTATATATTACAGAAACATATGTTGTTTATATATTAAATATATTTATTTATTTATAATATATTTTATGAAAACAAATATAGACTTGTGAATACATGTAAATATTTTCAGAACATATACTTTATGTGTGCGTATGTATTTACAGTATACATAATAAATATACATAGAACACAAACACACACATATTAAACACATTAAAACGAAAACTTTTATTTTGTATTAATCGCAATTAATTGTTTCACAGCAGTCATTTTTGCGTTACAACACAATGTAGAAGAAAATAATGAGTCAGAATATGGAAGCCCGTTTCTGCCACTAAATAAAAATAATAATAATAAAAGTTATTCTACTTTTTCCATCTCATAATTATGACTAGCTTAGAATTCTGAGATATAAACTCTCAATTGCGAGTTATAAGGTTCAGTTTTGAGGAGGAAAATACTGATATTAAATATTTTTAGTAAGACCGGAAAATTCATGGAAATTCTCTGATGAAACATTTTGGAGAATCCGGGTTTTACAATGTCATGTGAAAATATTTACTGGCATGTGAAAAATTTTACCAACCTGTAGACCGAGACAACTTTAATAAGACCTGTTGTGGTGGACAGTAAGAGAGTAAAACCGTAATAACAGCTCTCACTTTTACATAAACGGTGCATATCTGACTCTGCTCTTTCAAAAGCAAACCAAACAAGACTTTTCATAATTTCATGGCATTTTCAGAGAACAAAGAAAAATCCTTTCAGAGAACTGTCCCTTATTTTCCCCCGTGAGTCATGTTTTTGTATGGTATTTCAGGTTTGCCTCAGAAGAAGATTGCTGTTGTTCAGCCTGAGAAACAGTGAGTACATATACTCAAACATTTCACCCATAAGCCTTTGTGTTTGTCGATGTTGCTAGAAACCGTGGGACTTTTAACATAAACGTGTCATACATGTGACTCATCTACTACTTGTTTTGAAGATATGTTAATGCTGTATTTTTCTGTTTGATCATTTCTGTATTCTGATTTTATGATTTCATTTATTTATTTTTTTTAAGGTTGGCCCCCTCACAGACTCAAGATGGCCCTCTTAACCTGTGCTCATCCATGGATACAGGTTTACTAAATATTCTATCAATTAATTCATGTCATATAAACATTGTGTACACAAGTGCTCATATTGTGCTAATATCTAGGTTCGGTGAATGGAAAATACTGTTGCTCTCAGCTCTTCATCAACCACCGCTGTTTTTCTGGTCCGTATCTCAACAAAGGCCGAATCGCGGAGTTACCAAAGGCCGTTGGTCCCGGAAAGTGTGCTGTAGTCCTCAAAGAGGTACAGTTCTTGTTGCAAATAAAATTTTAGTTTACAAATTACATGAATGTACACAAAAATAATGCATTGGTGCGATGCATTAATCGCAATTCTACATTAAAACAGTAATTCTAGAAGTAAACGAATAGTTGCTCACTAGCTGTGGTGCATATGAACATGTGTTTGTGTGTAGGTGCGTTTGAATGTTTGTTGATATTTATGTAACGTGATTCATTACATACGATGTGTTCACAGTGCTGTTATTTTCTCACAGATTCTGACAATGTTAATAAACTCAGCGTATAAACCCGGCCGTGTGCTAAGAGAGCTGCAGATGGTGGAAGACCCACAGTGGAACTGTCAGGAGGAAACCCTGAAAGCCAAGTATGAACAAACACACACTCACACTCTCACTCACGTGTACTTGCCGTTATCTACAGTCAATGACAATATACCATAGACATTGATTAGTGTTATATAAAGCTAATTATAATGTAGACAGACTAAACAAGGCCATTACAGAATAGATTTTGTATTTGTAGAATTAAAAAAAAAAACAACTTGCATATATATGCTGCTCAAAAAAATAAAGGGAACACTTAAACAACACAATGTAGCTCCAAGTCAGTCACACTTCTGTGAAATCAAACTGCCCACTTAGGAAGCAACATTGATTGCAAAGTCAAGTAAAGCTCTTATTGGTTGGCCAGCTTGGCCATCGATTAAAAAAAAGTTTCACTGATGGTATACAAAAATTTGTACTGGTCTGAAAATACAAAAACATAGTTTTTTGACAAACATTTTTCATGTAAACATGCAGTGAAAGTCACCTGTAGGCCTCCATCTGCAGAAACCAGCTGAATTCTGGGACTTTCTCCTTCCATGATACTGTTCTGTCAGAACCGAGGCTTAGCAACGCCCCATCAGCCACACGCCCACTGAGAAAAATAAAACACACACCTCAAGAATCCACATCAACCATCTGCAATAAGACCTTGTAAAAGTCAGGAAGGAAACAAAATATTACAAAACAACATTTCATGCCTATCTATTTTCATTTTTTCAAAGAATAAATTGGGTGCATACGCGCAAATACATAACCAACTTTTGCTAGTCACACTTGCCAAGTCCACGTATTTTATGCAACTTTGGGCTTCTTCTTGTTTTGTCAAGTTTGAAAAATGAGTGTTGTGTTGTTTTTGGGGGGCCTATTTTGTTCTAAGGATGTAAAAATATGGTTCCACCTTAGCAAAATCTGTTTCTTTACAACTATGATCTATGCTGAAGCGATACTGCATTAATCATTAGCCGTATTACTTATAGTAGATACATATGTTTCCAGTATATTTTAATATAAATACCTATGTGGCTATATTAAAACTTCAACTTGTGAGCTCATGACTTGTTTTATTGTCCTTTGCCATGTCCATAGCTATCCCGCTTGCAGGAGGTGGCGTCCCAATTTGTTGCAGTTTGATGATTTTCTGAAAACAACTTCAGTATACTATGTTGCAGTCTCATTTATTGATAACAAACAGCTGATCATAAATAATATTGACGATAAGACGTTATATACAGCTTATTTTTGAAGCTGCAGATGCTTATTTAGCTTGCGAGGATTAGCAAAACTGACTAGTGTTGTGGAGGATTACTCAGGGACTATATTGTTGGAGACTTACTTACAAATCTCCATAAAATTCTTCCTTTAGAGATTTTCCACCTATTTAACTGTCCGCTAGGCAAACATCTCAAGTTTGATCTCTTAATAAAGTCCTCAGAATCAAGAGTCTGGGATGAATTACAGGCCTAATCTTGATATTTAGGATAAGGGGTTAGTTCATATAATTAAACAGAGGTTTGCTTCAACTCCTGAGATGTTTAAAACCCATTTATTATCAGTCGGTTTGTTCATGACTTTGCGGTTCTTGTCATTCCATTCATCTGTATCACCTCAACCAATCATTTAAATCAGGGCCTTTATTATTAACGAGCGATCTAAATGGTCTCTACACGTTCAACTTTTCAGTTTAGTGCAGAATATGGTGCTGAAAAAGTGAAATATCACTAACGACTGTCTGGTTAGCGGTAGCTAACGTTACATTAGCACACAAGCCAGCATCGCGTATTGATTTTAGCGCTTTTCAAGGAACCAAATGACTTAATGATTAAATAAACGCGATCCCGCGTGAATGACAGCTGGGGGTCAGTAACTCATGTGGAATGTGTAGCTGTTGATCCGGGAAGATAAAGTTAGATCTGTTCCTGTAGGTTAAAGGTCATGATTGAAGGGTTAAAGCTCCCCACACATACACCGAGGGATCTTCACTGCAGCAGCGCTTCACGCGTGGATTACAGGACACATGTAGTACCTTCAAAAATCTTCAAATGACAAATTAATAAGTCCGAATGATAGTCTTTGTGTTATTTTGTGATCGGATCCGTTGTGTTTATCAGTGCAAGGAAGACATTAGAAAACTAATAGCATTAGCCAGCTAACGTTAAATAATGTCGTGTTTGCATCCGATTCGTTACGATGCCCATTAGCTGCTTTGTTGTATGCTTACTTATTGTTCTTAAGTAACCAATAAAGCTCTTACTGTAAGTTTAATCGCGGGCGTTTGCTGGTTGTGATTGATATTTTCTATTATGCTAGCGGCTACTACGCTAACGCGTGTTAGCAGGCCGGCTATCAACAGTGCTAGTATTCTCCTGAATTATCAATCATAAACAATCACGGCGAACACAGCGGGCGTTAGCGATATAAAAAAGGGTTATTCTTACCCTGAACGCTTGAGAAATTATCCAACTACTGTGATGTTTTGATAAATTATCGTAAACTGACGGCTCACTGCAGCTACAGGAGGTCAGAGTTCGCGACCCGCTCAAAGCAGCCCCGCACGTCTGCGCATGCGCGAGTGCACTCGCGAGACAGCATTGATTTTGGCGAAGGTTGAGCGGTAGTGCATTTACGACGTTAGCCAGCATGATTAACTTGAGATGTTAACATTTTTAGTGCTACTGGAAGCCAAAATTATATACGTTGAAGAACCGCATACACATTTGGCAATAACTGTCCCGGTTTAACAGATTGTTACATGTACAGTGGGCTACAAACATGTCTGGTGATGGATAATGGGGTTTGCTATCAGCAACTTCATTTCTAGTCATTGGTAAAACTCTTAATTAAATCTAATTAGCTGCATAAAGTCGATAGGAATGTGAATTGTGTAATGTACATTTTATATACATATTCAGTAAGCCAAAATAAACCAAGATTTTACTACAAATAAAATGAAAAAACATGGTTACCATAACCATGTATAAACCATAGTTAAACCGTGGCATTTCTTGTAAAACTATGGTTATACAAACTATACTACACCAAAAACATAGAAACTACACTTTTACGAAACCAATTTAACCAGACATGCGGACATGTTCTTATTACATTATTTATTAAAAATTATTTGCACTTTACATTTATGTTGGGGCATGACCTACTCCCTTGAAATCCTCAAGATATTAACACATTAATTCAGGATGAAAAACCTTTCTTTGGGAACTAGTGCCAATCTGATAAGAAGCATCAGGAATAGCAATTATATTTTTCTTAAAAGTAGAAAAAAAAAAAGTAACAGTGGCGTATCTTCATTTTTCCCAAATTACAAAACAATCTTACAAAATGTAAACAAACATTCAACACACATATGTGATCGATATTGAACAAAATTAAATCCATTCCTTGGACTTGTTACACTTCAAAACAGTGAAAAATCAGTGGCTTTCTGTGGCTGGAGCTGACGAAGGACCTTAGTGAAAACTGTAGAGAATATAATCAGGTCATACTCATTGTCAAAGAGTTAAGAGAGGTGGTCCTGAACAAGGTGCATTAGAGCAGGGGTGCCCCTGGCGATCGACTGTTTTGCAAAGTTTAGCTCCAATTCTAATCAAACACACCTGAAGCAACTAATTACGGATCGCTTGAAAATCAAAGGCATGCGTGTTTGATTAGAGTAGGAACTAAATTTTGCAGGACAGCCGATCGCCAGGAGCAAGGTCGGGCACCCCTGCATTAGAGTATTCAATGTGTGTAACATCCTTCCCTGATAAGAGCACTAATTTTTCTCTCTATTCACAGCCGGTGTGCTATAATGTCTAATATAGTGAGTTAGAACAGTGCTGAGTTAGCCAGCCTGGCACTGTGTCTTAACTACCCATAATTCATTGAGGCCATTAAACATCCTGGACTATTTTAAATACGCCTGCATTATATTACCATTTACAAAATATGTACACTTCCAGTTTTGTCCAGTATAAGGTTTAAACAGTCAAAACACCTACTTTGTACAAAAGAGTAAAAAAAAAAAAAAAAGTTTAAGATTATTAAAACATTTTTATAACAGTAACTGTCTGAAACCCAAATAAAAAAGGTGAAAACAAGCAGAATAAATATGTATAAATTGTTCATAAAACCATTCTTTCACAAATTGTTGCATGTAAAAAGTATTATGGAAATGCTCATATTCAATGCATGAGCTATTTGTAGAATCAACTTATCTTTTTTTAATAAAAACGCATGATTTGCTCTAAAAACAACACATTTAGTTTAATGGTTGTCAATCTTTCTCAATAAAAAGTAAGCATTTTGTTGCATTCAATGTGTGACTAATATTGTTTTTGCGTAAATCACTGCACAGTAGCGCATGAACTCTTCGTAAAACCATGGATTTGTCGCAATCACAGTGCAAATTTCTTTTTTTTTTTGCATAAAAGTTCACGTTCAGTGCCTCAATCATTAGTAACAAACTTTCCCATTCAATGTCCAAAACGATGGTTTTATGTACAATTTTTACATAAAGTCTGTACTTTTTTTTTTGTAAGCCCGCTTTTCCCAGCTTTCACAGTTGAATCCAAAATCTCCCATAATGCACCATGCCAGACTGCACGGACTGTGCCACATGACCGTGCCAAACCTGGCATCAAAAATTCCTTTGTCATACTTCCTCATGCACATTCAGACTATGAATCACGCCCCTGACCAAATCTTTTTAAACCCTCCTCAGGCGACAAGTGATACTGCAGTTAGATTCAAACTGCCCCTATTACATCATAATGGAGTGTTTCAGAAAAGCAGGCAGGATTCATTCAGCTTTAAATAGGATTCATAGACAAACCTAATGGTCAGGAGTCAATGAAAACCTCTGTATCATGACCAGGCATTGTCAGATGTTTTTGACCCTGAATGCTTTGTGGGCAGGATTCATGGTAATATTAAGCACCAAAAAGGAACTGGCAATGAGAGGCAGTGTTTCCTAAAAATGACATTAAGAACAAACTGATGGATTAATGCCTCACAATAGAGGCAGACTGAATCAATTTACCTTCATTAGGCTGCTTAAAATAGATTAATGCATAAACTACATATACCAGCATCCTTTGCTTCAAACTGGGTTTATGATTCATGCGTCTTTAAACTCACTGTCCATGTACACAGTGCAGAAACCCAAACGAGCGACTAATATTCATTCTATTTAATCCAATCCAGACCAGTCAAAGGATCATGGCCTCTTGAAACGCTTCAATCCATCTGAAAAAAGAAGCACAGATCGAATCTTAGACTAGGCTCATATATCAAACTCTATACAACTCCATACAATTGCTTTTGTACCTCTGAGCAGTGGGGATGTCCTCCGCTCTGAAGATGTAGTAGAGTGTGTTTTTATGATACAGTTTAAACTGCATTTTTTGAGCCGGTCCGGTCTTCTCTTCTCGGAGGAAAAAGCCCAGCAGCGGTTGACTCTCCAATGCCGCAACATCCTGAAAACAACGCAATCATCAGCACATGACAGCTTTTATTACGTCACGCACATCTGCATACTCGCATGAGACTATAAATAAGAAAAATGCCCAAACGCAGAGTAGAGGAACAATAGACTGTAACAGTGATGCTACTAACGTAATTATTTTTTTTTCGTATTGCAAAAATAGCTGTTTACATAATGACAGTTTTTCCGATAACGGGCAACTTTTTCCCTACAAATAATCTTACAGATTTGCAAAAAATACGATTCAAAAGGTCATCTCAGAACTGATATGTAGCCTAGTAGTTTCACCGCTAACTATGAGGCGATTCTAGTTTTGTGGTCGTTGATTAAGATCTTTTTAGTTTTAATATAAAGTGTGACTTCATATGTTTAAGTTGGATGCTGAAATCTTGATTTTTAACGCAACTCTTACAATAACCAGCTATCTTTACTTACAAGTTGCAATGTAGCATGACAAAGTGCTACACTGTAGATTTTTGTCACATTGTAAAACAGTTTAAGTAACGACTGTAACATCATTATCGTTTATTTCTCCAAATTCTTGGTATACAACATAAATCAGTGTAGTGTTGAGAATTGGGATTCATTTGAGTAAATCACTGTGTCAACTATGTCATACCCAAAATAATTGTGCAACTACCCACTTTTTGGCGTGTTCCCACCACAGAACCACAAACAATTGTAGAAGCTAATTCTAGAAAAGTAGAAGCTAATTTAGTTCTTTTAAACTGAGTAGGGTCTAAAAAAATAAATACCAGGAATTATAGGTGACGTAATTGTTGTGCACATTCACACCAGATGCGACTTGAATGAATCACGCTAATTGCGCGTAGTTGGACTTGAACAATAAGTTGGAAAGAGGTAAAATACCCCAAAAAATAAAAAAAGATATCTGAAAGATAATCTGATAATGGTTGTATAATAAGAAACATATGTGACCCTGGACAACAAAACCAGTCATAAGTGTTAATTTTCCGAAATTGAGATTTATACATGATCTGAAAGCTGAATAAATTAAGAGTTTCCCATTGATGTATGATTTGGATGGATAGGGCAATATTTGACCGAGATACAACTTTAGAAAAATCTGGAATCTGAGGGTACAGAAAAATCTAAATACTGAGAAAATCACCTTTAAAGTTGTTCAAATTAAAATCTTATCAATGCACATTACTAATCAAAATTAAGTTTTAATATATTTTCAGTAGGAAATTGACTTAATACCTTCACGGAACATGATCTTTAGTTACTATCCTAAGGATTTTTGGCAAAAAAGAAAAATCAATAATTTTCACCCATACTGTGTATTTTTGGCTATTGCTATAAATATACCCCAGCGACTTAAGACTGGTTTTGTGGTCCAGTGCCACATATCTGCTTTATAGGGGTCATATGGCGGTGCTAAAAAAATAACATTATTTTATGTATTTGGTGTAATGCAAAGTGTTTATCCAGTTTAAGTTTCAAAAAAACATTATTTTCCACATACTGTACATTAATGTTTCTCCTCTAAGCCACACCTTCCTAAAAAGCGATTGGCTCTGTGCACATCCAGCATAGGCTGCTATGCAGTTTTTAGGAATCAGTCCTTAGTAAATGTTCTGAACACACTCTAATATTTGTGTTGAACTGTTCGGGAATAGTGTTTTAAATACAACTTAACCACTAACTGTGTCTAGTTGTGTCCTCTTTTGGAAGCACAAACAAAGTAGTTTCACTTTCACAACAAAACACAGTGTCTCCAGAACATGGCGCTGGCAGCAACACTACAGCGAGTATAGTAGCTCCGCCTTATATCTTTGATTAAACGTTTGGGGCGGTGTTATGAAAAGAATCCCACTCTATGGTGTAGAAAAGTGGGTGCGTGTTTAAATGAACCATTTAGGGGGGTGTGGACAAGTCATAACTTTTATAAAGAATACATCTTTGGTTCTGAGACTTTAGGGATCTTATTTATGCACTAACAGCTTGCAACAGTCCAAAGTGACACGAGACAAGACCTGCTTGATTTAAATAGCTTCCAGAACACTTAACGTTATTACATAAGTAAAGGTCACATACTTCACTAGCGGCGTAAGTGTAGAGGACTTTGTTCTTAATGACGAACCACAGCCTCTTCCACGGTTTCTTGTTGCCTTTGGATCTTTGCAGATATCCACTCATGGAGGAATTCTCAGTGTTGGCAGACACCTGTGAGCAAGATGTCATTTTAATAGTAACGTATTAATATGACGTCAGTGTTGTGGTAGAAACAGAAACCTTTATTACAGTGACATTTCATAACGCAAATGATGCATGCCGTTGTGTTATGGGTATTATACAACTTCAAGTAACCTCTTTGAGGGCAGAAGGAATCTTCTTCTGTTTTCTAGAAAAAGCAAATGTTGAACTCCGCCCACTAGGGGAAACGGTCACATTGGATTGGTCACCTATTAGACAAAAGCAATATAACACATTAGCAAAATATATGCATGTATGCTTGCCAGTGCAACCACACAGCTAGTGCTGTGCATTTCAAATTTCTAAGATCCTATTTTTACTTAATTTTTAATTGTAGTTAACCACAGTACACTGTTGCTATTTGGCTGCTCGAGTACGAACAAATACAATTGTAAACACGCATACCCTTGTCCTGTAGTTTTATATAGCAGTGGTCACACACTCTTGCCAGCTGATTCTTCAGGTATTCCAGGTAGTATTTATTGGACGAGCATGCCTGACACACCACCTGTTGCCACATCAAATGCACATCAGGCCTATTTGTATCTATATATATTAAAAATTAATTTTAGAACTTATTTCTTACCTTTCCGCAGGCACGGCAGTGATGGCGTCTCCAGGTGAGGGTGAACTCACACGTGCAGATCATACACATGGTCGTTCTCAAATCTGGGATCCAGATAGGAGCTTTAGAGCCCAGCGGTAGACCATCATCAGAGATTCCCTCCAACTACACAGGAACAAAATATATATATACTTTTTTGCCATATTATATATACACACACACACACACAAACACACACACATATATATATATATATATATAAGTGTCAGAAATATTGTTTATTGTTTTGTTTTTTTTGGAAGCTCTTCCATTATTTATATTTATATATTATATTTATATGTTTTTCTTTATGAAAAATACAGTTGTGAATATAAAGCTTTGTACAAATATTTCTGGTGGATGCTTAATTAATATTTTACACTTTTTGCACAGCTCTTGAAGGCATTAATTGCCTATAATAAATGAATAAAATTATGTTTTTTTTCATGCATTTCAGTACAATTATCAAACATTCTTATATATATTTCATTTTGGTTCGCAAATAAATGTATTGAGATCAAAAATGAAATATATCTATATATATCTATATATATGTATTTTTTATTAGGTTAAATAATCATTTATTAGAATTTATATGTTAAATTGTATTAGGCTGAATTCATGCTTAAAACTAGAACCAATATCCTCCAATATGGAAGATATCAACGTGAAAACCATTTTTTCTTAACCTATTGGCTGATGATGTTTCCTAAACAAGACTTAATAAATTAAAAAGACTAAAAAACTACTTTTTCATTTTAAATAAATGCATGTTTAAACAATGTTTATGCAAAAAAAGACAAAAACCACTTTTAGCAGTGTATACTTAATCACACTTAAATGCACCCACCTCTTGGCTTCGACTGGAAAAGAAAGAAGTCTTCTTTCTGGTGTAGTCATCTATTGCTTTAGCGATGGCTTCCAGCCATTCGTCTCTTTCTGTGGCTGAACTGAAAACATCATTTATAGTCTGTGATTTCAATTTAATTAAACACAAGTACCAAAAATTGTTTTGGCACAAGTGATGAAAGGATCATTATCGTGTATAATTATTCTTTCCACTGCAGATATTTCTTTTATGTAGACCCCACACGTAAATCATTACTTGTGTGTGTGTGTGTATTTCTTACTTGGCAGACAGTATGAAGGAGCGTTCCACACTCTCAATGTTTAACTCATTCTGATAGGCCTCCTGACTTGGTTTGCTCACCTATCGAAGATAACATTTCTTATGAGTTTGTGTGTGTGTGTGTGTGTGTAAGGGAGTATTATAATGGTGTATATCTAACCTTCATGCCAGCCAGAGAGAGCATGCTGTTGACTTTATACTGGCCAGACTGAACGGGTGTTGTGTACAGCAAAATATCATTAAACTGTTAAGAGAAAGACTGGATGTCAAAAAACAGTGTTACACCATTCACAGTTTCCTTTCATATTCAGCAACTTCCTGTATTGTAAAAGTCTACATTAATGCATATAGCAATATTTGTTTGTGGCCTCAGTTCTGTGTCTTTTTTCAGTTGTATTACCTTGAATAGGTAGTTATTATAGTATAATTATATTATAGTACAATAGTTTGAAATATACATTTTTGAAGTTATTATCATTGACTAAAACTAAAATATTAGAAACTTTTGTATCAACTGGAAAAAGTAAAAAAATATAAACATTAAAATGCAAAATTATGGGATGTGTGCGATTATACAGATAATATATAACCAGTAGATATATAACAATATATAACTCTGTATACTGTGCAAGTATTTCTAAAGCACTGAAAAAGAAATAAGCAGCGATAATAAGATGAAAAAAAAAATATTAAAGACCTCTAAATTTAAATGAATGATAAACATAATTACTTTGGGGACTAACTCAAGTAAGTTGAAATAAATAAAAAACTAAATTGAAATAAAAATAGATTTAACATTAAAAGTTATAATTAAAATAGTAAAAACACAAAGAGAAAATATTAAATAATAATAATAATAAAAAAAAGGTATATACCAATGTTAACTATAACAATATATAAATAATACTAAAATAACACTATTTTATAATTAATATTTTATCAGCATTAAAAAAAAAATCTCCACAAATTTCACCATTTTTCTTACCAGGAAGAACATTCTGGGCTGCATAACTTTCCTGGAGAGTTTCATCAGAGTGCCCTCCTTTAAGAAAACCTGCGTATGCAACAAGAGGATGTTAGATTAGCAACCAGAGACCTCAGACACTGCTCAGACACCGCGGATCATTGGTAATTAAGTTTCTTACCCTGCCAGGCTGGACGATTTCATGGTGACCGTTCAGACTGTACTGAACCTGCATCAGCTTCTGAAAGTTATCCTGGACAAATGAAGATGCGTGTTATAAGTTAAAGTCATTTATATTTATGAGGTCTTAACGCTTGTGTTTGTTGTGTTACCCCTTGTTTCATGATGTCGTTCGCGTGGTTCGCTACTTCTTTCACCACACTGAGAGCAGCTGGGTAAACCAAACAATACACTTTCACTTTAGTTTTTTTGATAAACAGATGAATGGGGTTAAAAATATGAGACTGGTCTGCTGTAATTGTTAGTTCATGTGAATTATACTAGGTTATTTTATTTATTTATTTGGTCAGCTACTAAAAGTGACACCTTAGCTGCATAATACGAGTCCCTGCTCTAGTGTGTATCATTTCTAGGGAAGATGCTATGCTCTTACTTTGAGTGTCTTTATAGTCAGATGAATCCTCTGGAAGGTTCTTCAAATAATCTGAAAGAGACATGCAAATTAATTGGAAGATTGCAATTAAATTCATTATTTGGAAAAATTGGTTACAGACATTACTGTATTCATTAAATTACTTCAAGTTTAATCATAAGTTCGTCCAATGCATTGAAAATAAATTCACTTTGAACCAAACGGTCCCTCCAAATCTAGCCAAAACTCAAAAAGTCCACTAGCTAAAACGATGATGTATCTGCTGTGTTTGGCTTCCTGTAATAGGCCTGATATCCTCTTGTACTCATCTGATGGTGTGTACCTGTGAGCAGGAGCTGGTATTGAGGTATCCGCTGCACTGGTTTCAGCAGGTAATGCTTCAAAGCAAGACTAGCACAGCGAGGACTCATCTAAGAACAAAAGAGAGAAATTTACCGGGTGTTACGAGTTTTTATGTGTGTTTTGGGTAACTTATAGCGATGGAGAAATTAGCTGCGTGTCATCTGAAAGTTTAATTAGATCTCGTCAGTTTTGTGTTCTGTGCGCGATTCCCTTCACCCAAATTTCTAAGCTGCCTGTTGGTTAATGAAGGTTTGATGAAAAGAACTCGCGCCTCGATTGGACTTCTGTCATGTCAGAAAGTGATAAGACTTATAGTTTTATGGACATTGCCATTTTTTATATTAATTGGGACACTGTTGCTATGGTTACTGGTAAGGAATACGGGCTTGATTCCCATTCTGCACGTTCATACAAAACTAACTTTCTTTCGTTTTCTTGATTTAATTATTTAGGTAAAATAGCTTCTTGTATAGGCCTATATATACTTTATAATGTTGTTTTTTTTCAGCCGTGATTTATTCACAATACAGCATAGTCTCCCGTACCTTATAAGTGTATTTATTCAAATTTAAATGTACAGTTAAAATATGCTACATGCCATAAGTTAAGCATTTTTCGTTTTAAGTGTAGAATCTTTCAACAACTACTAAAACAGTGTCCAGTGTTTCCCATACATTGATTTATTTGTGACGGCACTCCACATTGACTGCCACAAAGAGATTTTCAAATGTGCATAGCACTTTTCAAACTCCAAACACAGAATATTTTGAATATAATTAAATAACCTGTTTTTATTTTTATTAACCTCTTATCTTTATGGAGAGAGTGCATCTTCCTACCTCAAACTGTCGCACAACGTTAGCGAAAGGAGGATTTTTGCGACATTGTTCATCCAGCAGAGCCACATTTCGGTCAAACTCTCGTATGTAGGTAGAGTACATCTTCAGATACGGTCCTTTCTGAACAAAGATATCAGCCAATCTCTGATGATCAGACCTGCAGCACAATTGAGAAATGAGAAAGGTTAGACTTCTAAAAGAGTTCAATAAACGTTATCCGACACCCTCATTCTTTTTTTGAACGCTGTCCGCTGCTATCCTCAAAACATTCATTCTACTCAAACACAAAAATGGCAACACATTTAGCTTTCGTACCAGTGGGCCACTCTCTCCTCCAGCTCTTTCAGCAGGTCTTTATTGAGTTCGTAGAGTTGGGGCAGATAGTATAAGATCTGATTCAACACTTTCTCCTCCACCAGGGGCTTCCCGCTGGCACGAGTCGCCTTGGCAACCGCATCCCGGAAATCCTGACACAGAAATCTAGATGTTAGCTACTGCCAACAAAACAGAGACAGCTAGGGAAGTGGAGTAATAGCAAAAACAGCTGTGACTTCATTTACTAGCATTTCAATTTAAGAGTCCATTTGAAGTTTTCGCAACAAATCTTTCAAAGTACAATTAACAGCACTCAACTAAACCTTTCCAAACACAATCAGGGTAAAAACAAACAAACTGAGGGACATAAACTGACAGCCCTGTCCCTCTACAGCTTTAACAGGAAGTAGAGATAACATTTTCTCTCTCTCTCTCTCTCTCTCTCACACACACACAAGTGTCTTTAGAACAGCTGTTTGGGGTCACGGCCAAACAAGTGGGTTAAAGGGAGGGTGGGTGTAATTTCTTTCCGAAACTCTCTCTGTCCGTTGATCTCTTATTCCTCTATCACAGTCTCTCTGGACAAGCTCTTCCTCTCGTCTTTCCTCTGCCGTCTCTTTCCTGTCTGTTTTCACTTTTTTTGACCGTTTAGTTCTTTACATCTTTCGGAATAGGGATGGGTTAGGATGCACCACTACTTGTTTAGTTAGTTGTGCTTTATTTATGATAAATGAAGAGTGGCTATGTCTTGACAGCATTATAACTAAAAATAAAACAAATAGTCTTAAGCCCCATTCACACCAAGCACGATATGTAACTCTAAAAGATAGCAATATTAGAACGACGTTGACTGTTTATTCTAAGCGCAAGTGCGTCTGCCCCTTTAAATTCTGAAGCTCGTGAGAACAGGATGGATTCTGATTGGCTGTCAATCACTGTATCGTATATCAGCTGGAAAAAAATGCTTCTGGAAGTGAACGGTATCGGTTCTCTGTGCCTTTATTATTATAGTTGTGGTGTGAAGTCTGTTATTTTCTTAAATACTGAGAACGATTTTTAGAACTATATCTTTATAGTTATCGTGCTTGGTGTGAACCTTTAGTCTTGCGAGTTAGCTTGCTGACATACAGCAATGTAAAAATGCTAATCATGGGAACGGGCGTCCCGCCCCGTTTGAATCCAGACTCGATGACGAATCTCTCTCCCACTTTCCTTCCCAAGAAATAAAAAAAATAAATAAATAAAAACTGTCATATAAAACAAAGACAAAAATACTAAAAAGAAGTTTTGTATTTTAAACGAAGCTATAAATATTATAAGAAAAAAATTTAAATTTAAACTAATATTGAAGTTTAAAAAAATCAATCAAACAGTTAAAACACATATACAACATGCATGTTGTAAAAAATACACATAACAATATTATTAAAAATAAAACGTAAAATACAAAAATAAAACTTAATTCAATATTATAATAAATACTATAATAACACTTTTTTTTTCTTTTTTTTTTCGGTTTTGGCGTGTTGACAGCATTCTATTCTCTAAGTTTCAAAAGGTTTCAAAGTGGTCTACTTTTAGCACACAGTAATACATTTCTGACCACTACTGTTGGACTTGAAGGTTGGTGACCATTGTATTTATAGTAATGACAACTTAGCCCCAAGTAACATAAGCAATACCTAGCCCAATAGATTTCCATTGTATTCTATTCATTTGTCCATTTTCTTTTTCTAAAATATGACAGACAAGTGAAGCGATCAACATTATGCATCAAACACTGTTGACAGCTGACCAATAACACTATTGGTTGGTTTTGAATGCATGTAATCTTGCACATCCTTTGTCCTGATAACACACTTGCACAGAGCATACAGCTGCTCATTAAAATCCAAAAATAAACCAAGAAATGTGTGTGTGTGTCTGTGTGTTTTCCTCTATGATCCCACTGTGACCGTAGAAAAGCAAACACTATTTCAGAACACATTCATGTGAAATTAATAATACACAAATAAATAACCGAACCCACACTTCCACTATAAACATAACTCTTGATTAAATCTGGATCCAGTGAAAACGGCGATGACTTACGATGTGAAGTAACTTCAGAACGTCCACAAATCTGCAAAGACAAATCCAAAATATAAACTCAAACCCTAAATGAGTTCATATAAAACTATTTAATATGAATAAGCATTAATATAAGACTACATACACTTTCTCTGAGCTCATGATCTCCATTGCGATGTGGACCACCTTGTTTCTCTTCGCCCTCTCGACCTCCTGAAAATATTTAAATTAAAATGCTGTTATAACATTTTAGCATCTAGTATATACTTTTAAGTGCTGTTAACTTACACAGTTGCCATATCCAACCATTATTACCAACAGCATACAGCCTCATAGAAAAACAAATGCACTGCTCCATGTGAACGCACAAGCGTGTGTGTGTGTGTGTGTTGTTATGGTCTGGTGAGGGGCTGCAGTCTTTATTTGGATCGCGGTCTGTCTAGAGACAAGGACAAAGTTTGACTGAAAGCACCCCCTGTTTCTGAGATCGGGGTGTGTCTGGGGGTCTCTCTGGATTATCTCGAGACACAAAGTCTGCTGGACACACCTTACCCAAATACGATTACTCCACAAGTGATTGGAGTTCCTACTTCTAAAGTGTTTCTCTGAAATATGAGATCACAACATTCTCAGAGTATTTAAAGGAATCGTTCACAACAAAAAAAAAAAATCCAATTCTGACATCATTTCATTTTTCTCGCTCTCATGTTCAAACCAAAGCTTTGTTCATCTTCGAAACCCAAATTCAAGTGAATTTTATTTGAGTTCAAATCTCGGTAAACTACCATGGTCAAGGCACAAAAAAAAGTACCAAAATGATTGACAGTGGTTCAAATTAACTTTACAAAGCTACAAGAATACTTCTTTTCCACAAAGAAATGACTTTATTCCACATTTTCATCTCTAGTGAATAACTTGTGGATGCGACAGTACCATAACGTGAGCGTGTGGTGGTTCTGGGTGTTTGGGTTTTCTTTGCACAAAAAAGTACTCTCATGGCTTTGTAACATTACAGCTGAACCCCTGATGTCACTTGGACTACTCTGTCAATCATCTTTGTACTTTTCTGTCTCTCAGTCATGGTAGTTCCCTTGCTTCCTATGGGAGGGTCAGAGAGCTGTCAGATTTCATCAAAAATATCTTAGGTCTTTCAGGTTTGGAATGACAAATGAAATCTTTTCATCATATAAAATTGCAGTATTTATTCAAAAGATGTGGATAAAACTAGCCTGGCGTCCACGACTTTAAAGCTCATATGAGCCTAGTCTGGCCAAGCTACCTTAATACCCACCTGTGTCCATCAGATGCCTCTGTATACTACTGGACGAATCTACAACCAATCAGACGACTCATTCCGATGACGTACAGTATGCATAGCGACAGAACCTGAAGACATTCGTTTCTCATTGGTTTCCACTTTTTTGGGAACAGAAATGCTCTAAAAAGGCAGCTTGGTCAGACTAACTTTGCTCACAAAATGAATGTAGCGTCAAAGGAAGTATGATAAAGTAGTGATATTTTTATTTTTTACTTTTGAAACTTCAATTTTTAGTGAACATGACTTACAATGGAGGGATAGAAATTTTTAGGTTTCATTAAAATACCTTTATTTGTGTTTCAAAGATGATCTAAAATCTTTGGTTTCAAATCTGGAATTTGGTAAGCGATTTTTCAAAAATGATTTTTTTACGAGTACCAAAACAAACTTGAAGCCAATCAGGAGTAAGGGGTGTATCTACTAATGATGTGGAGGAGAGTGCGTTTAGTGGACAGCCAAGCCAAGCGACAGAAAAATAAAAACGAAAAAAGGAAATTGTCTTCAGAATGATAAGAGAAGTAGGACCCGTGTAAATATAGGCTCAGCTTTTCAGCGTATGCATCCTATGTAGACGAACATTGGTTCTGTTTTGTTTACAGAACTAACCGTGGCCTGGGTTGTGTAGGCTTTGTATGTGTAACCGTTTATTGAAATTCAATGAATAATTTCGAAGTGAAAACACAACTTTCTGAAGTAAATTATGTAAAATATAACTTAATTTTAGTAATTAAATAGATATTTGTGGTTGACATTCTACCCCGCCAAATGACGCCACATGGCTTGTTTAGCTTTTTCCACACTATGTGTCATGCCACTGTATATCTGGTTGTAATTTATTTATTTATTTATTAAAATCTGTGTTATCTTGCAACCATGTTAAACCATAATAAAAATGTTCAACCTTGTTGAGGCCTGTATGCAATTTTGTCACAAAAATCTGATGCATACTGTAACATTCAAGTCCTGCAGCTATCCTGTGCATTTCAGAGTTTATCCCAGTGCAATCTTCTGCCACATAAAATTCCATTGTAGGTGGATTAGTGTAAACACAACGTTTTGTTTGTGTTTACACTAAGACATGAGTTAAAATTATTTCCTGTGGCAACGGAAGAAACAATCACAGATCTGGTCAATAGAACTTAACTTGGGCTGAACATGGAACATTCCTTTAAATGGCATGCCAAAAATGACCAACGGTTTTGTTGTGATGTGGTTCCGTGTGTCCGTGTAAAGGTGTAGTACCTCTTTGTCTTTTGAATGGCTCATGTCTTCTTTGCTGGAGTCAGAACTGTTCCCATCTTCCTCATTAGAGCTTAATCCATCCTCTGACAGATCACCGCTCACAGAACATCTGTCATCAAACAAACTACACACGTTCAGTCCAAAGTACAAGCAATTAAACATGTTTTTTTTACTTATAGATGGTAAATGACTCTCAAATATGAGCAAAAACAATAAAACCTTTACAATATTACAAAATTTTAAACTTAACCCCATTTATTGTTTTTATTTGTTTGCATGGAAAAGAGCAGCATGAACAATCTCCTAAATTTCAGCTTTTTTGCTCCACATAAGAATAGATGCCATGCTTGTTTGGAGAGACGTTTGGGGTGAGAAAAACCTTTTTTATTTTTGGTGAATGATTCCTTTAGCATCCAGCACTAGATAGCGCAAGCAAACTCTCACGCACACTCATGCTTTCACACACTTTCTCCCCTTTTTCTGGTTCCCCTCGCTCTCATTCTTTCTCCTGCAGCAGGACAGAGCTGCTCTTGTTTACAGCTTATATAAACTCACTCTGCAAAGAGACACACACACACACACACATTCATACACAAGCTCTCAAGTGCACAACCTCTCTCACACACAGAGATATGCAGGCAGGAGTTTGGAGTTGCTGTCGTGCCTGGGCAATTAGTGTAAATGTTATTTGAAATATGAATGAATATCTATCATTTTAATTCAATTCAGAAGCTGAAATGTAACGAATCTGAATGTCACCTAATAAATTATAGATTTTTACCCTGGTAACAACTAATAGGTCTTGTTCATGAGGACCTATTACAGAATACTGTTTTACATAAAACATGCTTTTTAGATGATCCATTTTTACCCCTTCACCCCCTTACTCCACCCCTAATTAAAAATTTTGTCAGTAATCACAATGCCCCAATGTCGTTCGAAAACCCGTAAAAGCTTTGCTCATCTGCCGAACCCAAAATCCATGGAAAGACACATAGGAGACAAATTGTTTCATAAAGTTCTTTGGCAGTTAATGGGACTCAATGGTCTCATGCCTTCCGATATTCATTCGAAATATCCTAATTTGTGTTCAGAAGGTGAACGAAGCTTTTATGGGTTTGGATTGACATGTGGGTAAGTGAATAATGACAAAGAAATAAGGCGGATCTATTATTCTCGCTGTAGTGTTGCTGCCAGCGCCATGTTCTGGAGACACTGTGTTGTGAAAGTGAAACTACTTTGTTTGTGCTTCCAAAAGAGAACACAACTAGACACAGTTAGTGGTTAAGTTGCATTTACAACACTATTCCCGAACAGTTCAACACAAATATTAGAGTGTGTTCAGAACATTTTACGGCGGACCGGTTCCTGAACCCGGAGAGTAGCTTATGTTTCTACAAAGTGAGGCAAGGACAGTCTGATGCTTCTGACTCGTAAAGTTTGTTTTATAATTCACAGAATCTGCTACTTACTATTCAAACACGAGTTTTGAGCAAAGTAGAGTAGTGCTTGTTGTTTGTCTTTACCCAGAACACAAATGGTTATGTTTACAATAAGTGCTAAGTCATCATTATCAGTAATTATTTACCCACTGGATGCATTAAATGCCTCATTTGAAATGGGTTTCATTATTTATATATCATTGTGCCAGGACACAGCATCACGGTATGTTAATGTGGGGTAACATTTTCGTCACACGCTTGAGGAATTCGGCCAATCACAGTGCACTGGATAGCTAGCCTTTTATTAAACAATGATCTTTTATTAAAAGGCGGGGCTTAGAGGGAATTAATAACGTACAGTATGTAGAAAATAATGTGTTTTTGAACCTTAAACTGCATAAACACATTGCATTACACTAAATACAGAAAATGATGTTTTTTCTGGCAACCACATATGACCCCTGTACATTTTGCTAAATTTGTACAGTGTGCCAAATTAAACAATGTGGACACTGCACAGTCTTCTACTGTTTTTACACAGTACTGTGCAGAAGTATTATGACTAGGGCTGGGCGATATATATCGTACGATATATTATGTGTATCTCGTCAGTAAAGACGGTTCTTTGATTAGCGGGAAAACTCGCCAGCTGTTTTGAAAAGGAACGGCAGTTTATGAACAGAGCCGTAGATCACTGAGAAGCTCTGCGTTGAGTTTCGCGGGTGATTCAACGTGCAGCTTTTTAGAGATCTACGGCTCTGTTTATAAGCTAGCGTTCCTTTTAAAAACAGCTTCCCGCTAATCAAAGAACCGTCTTTACTGACGAGATGCGCATAATATATCATACGATATATATCGCCCAGCCCTAATTAGAACATTTAAAAAAAAAAGATTTTAAGTTATTTCTATCTTTTGCTGTAGTATGTGTCTAAGCCACTTAAAAAGACCTTCCTGCAAAGCTATGTGCAAGTGTACCTAGGACAAAAGCGGTTTTAAAAGAACTATTAAATAACTATAATAATAACTATTATGCCCCTTTTTACAGTACGCAATAAGTCTATAAATATTTTGTAAAATGCCTAATTTGAGTTAAAGCAGAAACACTCTGTTTGCATGCATGTTTATTTAAATGCAAATGAGCTGCTGCTTCCCACCCACTTTTTCAGAAAAGGGGTGCGTCTTTATAGCTGGTAACTAAAAAAAATCTCTTTGGGTTTGATTGTCATGTCTATCGCACTGAAATCATGCATTTTAAAGCCAGATGTGTTTAAACTTATAAACTTGCATATGATTTTCTGAACGCATTTATCACGAACGCATAAAAATACTAATGGCATTGTATAGCTAGTACCATCACAAAAACCTTTCCCACTCATTTCATATTTCTTTTTACATAAATCATCCCCAAGATGAGGATTTGGGAGAATTTGTCAGGTTTAGCTGACTTCTGGGTAATTTTTCTCCCAAAAATATGGTTAAGTTAGGCACATAGATGCACATGTTTCACTCTAAGTGCTTCAGCATGAACTCCATTAACTAAGTGGCCGAATCAATTTAAGTCCCACAGTTAAAGAGAAAGTGGTTATGTTTTCAGAATGCAACACTATAGCATGCTTTGAAACAGTATTTAAAAATACATTTCAGAGTAATACATAAGCACACATTTGCAAATAACTTCTAATTAAGTTGTAATGTTGCATGGTTACCAGTATTAAATGCAGTGTATTCTGCAGTGTGTTACGGAGAGATCAAAGATGATAATGTATTAGTACTGGGATCAAGGGCTGCAGCCCACATGACTGTAACATATTTGTTGGTAACAACTTGCTGACAACTCTAAACACACGACCACAAATTTGATTCAACCTCCTGTGCATCTGGAAACCAACTGCGAATTCAGCAAACTGCTGTAAGTTTTCACCGTCACTGAGACCCCATCGCTGACAAGCCGATGTGTGATGGAGGTCAAGAATGTGTTTACAAAGTCCAGTGTTTGGAAATTATGTATCTAAGTATATGATCTTTCGATTATACAAGCTTGAAGTTCATTTCGTAGACAAAAATAAATTGTGCTTACGCTCCAAAATAAACAAAACTTTTTATAAAAAGCACTTACTGCTGAGAAAAATTTGCCGTGGGCGCTGATGTTTTCTTATGATGTCAGTAATGCAGTCAGCATTTGGGATATTTTGCAATCAGAATGAGATGATTCATGGTTTACTGATATGACATGATTTTTGCTACTGTGTTGGAAATGTAATGACAAAGTATGACTGTGAGCCAGAAGATCTCAGTTGAAAATTCTGAGAATGAGAGCGTGTGAGAGAAAGAGTGTGGGAGAAATAGAGAGAGGGAAAGGTTATTTTCCAGTGGCTCAGCTCTCTTCTCTACAGACATTTCCTGCTCTGGCCACTGAAAATAACCCACAGGAAAGTGGCCCAACCTGGACTAAAAGAGTGGACTGTAACACTCTTCCATGATCACACAGCCCAAACCAATTTAGCGCACATTAAAATATACAGCTAAATATATTAAAATGTGATTATGTGGTTTACTTTTACCATAGATAACAACTTTAACAATAACTATAAAGTTTTAATTAATTCCATAACAATAGGGACGTCCACACCACAATTGGGAACACTACTGTTGGAATCACTTGCAGCAATCACGTTTTTCCAGCTTATAACTGATAAAAACATTCACAGCCAATCAAAATCCAGCTGGCTTTAAAGAGCTCAAGCATATAAAGCAGCAGATGACATAACCGCAACACATGCTGATAAAAAAACAATTATCCATTCTCATTATTGTTAATGCTGCGTAGGCATTCGATCAGGAAAGATGTAACTATATATTGTGATTTACAGACATGACCTAGTGCTGTCTGTGTGAAAAAAGGTTTTTTGGGTATTCTACTGACTGCCTGATTAGAAAATGTAGCTTGTTGATTTGTCAGGTTTTAGCACCTTTAGTGCATAATCTAACTAGACCATCCGAACAGTGATCCCTTGGTCATAACCACCATTAATATGTTGATTATTATGTCTAATAATTATTATATAGCTTATAAGCAAGTTATAAGTAACTACACACAAACATAGCAAACCATTGCAGAATAATAGATACTCAATGTTAATGTTAATATAAGTCTGTTATCCTAGTGTTGGGGTTAACTAATTACAAGTAATGCGAGTTTTGTAATTAGATGACTTTTTCTAGTAAGTAACTTGCTTTTTTAAAATTGCCTGTGTATTGAGAGGAATTGTGAGTAATTGTGCCTTCACCCCGAGACTTAAGAAAAGTGATTATTTTGTTTCTATTTAAAAGGCAAAGTTGAACCAATGTTACAAAATGTGACGTATATATTTCGATGTGGCGACTGGATCGCATCTGCATCATCAATTTTTCGGTGCTTTTTTCAGTATTATTCACAATAATGTTCCTTCGTAATCCTGTCATTGCAGTGTATTATGCATGAGGTCGTATTAATGCGAAGAATTCAAAATCAAATGATTATAAGGTTTTGCGATTATTTTATTCGATTTATTTATTTTCGCATTTTTATCTATGACGGGACAGTATAGATATGACAGGAAGTGAATGGGTTGAGAGAGATGGGGGTTAGGAATGGGATTCCTAACGAGGCGGGATTCGATCACGGGACACCCAAAGCACAACTGCTCCACATGTCGGCCAAGGCTATCGGCGTTGAATCTTCTTGTGCTCCGAAAATAAATCGAACAAAAAATGACATGACCGACTGTGATAAGGGGCCGTTCACATTTTCGTTCTCAAATTTCTTATTTGAAATGAAGATGCATAGAAATAGAGAGTGACTTTTGGGGTAAAAGAGCCTTTATAGCAAAAAAATAATTTGAGGTGTTTTTTAGTATTTAAAAAAAAACTAATAATAAAAAATACACAAACCTAACCCAGGTGGCATATAACTTTCAACTCTCTACTGACTGCGTCCAATTGCATCCGACACATTTTCTCACTGACACGAAACTTTGGGCTTAATTAAAATTGAGTTTCCTCACTCATAACAACGACATTGTGGTGGCATTCATGTGTGTTCAACTCATAAATATGCAACATAACGCAACATTTAAGCACACATAATCATAACAAAACTTCGTAACTCTTTGTAATGTATTCTCAGTGAAGCATCCTGTAATAGCCAATTTTTCCTAAATTGTGTTTGTGTTATGTACTTTTAATTTAGAAATCATGGTTGACTTGGCAAAAAGCTGGTACTATATCTGTAATCTCAATCGATTGCAGATTATCGCTCAAATCAGAACCTATTTAACCAATTTAAGACAATCTGAGTTCAGAAAGTTGATTTGAATAATGACCCTTGAGAATATATACACATATGTATATGCACAAACTGACCTGTTCACCTCACATGGTTCCTGAATTTCATACACGCCTGTATCCACATCCTGGTTGGAGTAAACCCAAGGTAGGTTCATGTACTCTGGAATCTCCTCATATAATGGGACGTTCTCGTATTCCACCCCGCAGTCAGCCTCACTGTCACCTTGAGCATCATCATCATCATCGCCAGGTGCGACCTGATTGGCGGGTGTGGTTTTATGCTCCTCGTATTCTGCATCAGTACGAGTGCAATCCAGAGACTGTCCACTGCGAAGCAACTTCGGAAGCAACCGTGCACACACACGCAGCTCTAGAAGTTTGCGCAAGCTACGGCGTGTTTGATCGGAGCGCACCAATGGCTCTGAAGATTCAGATCCATTGTCCGCTCGCTGAAGGTCTGCAGAGGAAAAAGACTTCGCCCTCTGTTTTACCAAAGCAGGTCCCACACCTCCAGCCTGTGGTTGGCTGTTACTACGTGTCGGCTGGCTTCTACCGAAGAGAGGGATGTTAGGAAGAGCAACTCGCCATGAAGGTTTCTCTTGAGGAGGCGCCGGAAGTTCTCTGAATATGGGAGGACTTGAGTTAGGAAGCGGAGGCGGAGGAGTGTTTTGCTTCCGCAACACGACGGATGCGGGAAGACTGTTTCGTTGAGGCTTTTTAGGCATGACTTTCGGTGACTTTTCCTCCCCATCTAGAGATGGCTTGGTTAAGGCTGCCACTTGTGATCCACAGCTGAGCTTAATCTGTTTAGGAAGACTCCGAGTTATTGGGTATCGAGCAAAATCTCCATATGCGCCATCATCTTCGTCATCGCTTTGCATCTCCTCATCTTTACCCGTGTCCTCTTGAAGATCTGAGTGGCAATGCAAAAGCAAGTTGTCCACTGATGTTGAGGCCTTGCAGGAGGCATTGACCATTTGTGGGAGTGAGTTCTGTCGAGGTGGTGGAGCTGGAGGTTGCGACCCCTCCTCAGCAGCTGTGTTCACCGAAGCTAAAGTTAGACCATTTGTCGGAACCGAATAATGGGTGGAGTCTAGATCAGAAGGCACGTCTTCGGTATGTACACTGTGAAAAGAGTCTACTTTGTGCAAAGAATCAGTGTTGGTTGAGGAGTCAGTGTCTGTGTTTTCCGTGTACTCTTTAGGGGAACTTAGATTAAGAGGTGTGTCCGTGTAGGTGCAGAAGCTTTTTGAAGAGTTTTCGGGATTTTCTAGTAATGTGTCTGTCTGAAGGTGTTCAGGAGTCTCTGTAGGTGTATCTGCTTGAGTGTCTGAAGGTGCACTTTCCACAACATTCTGCCTAAGAAGTGCCCTCCGGGGGCGTCGGGGATGGGGTACAGGGAGTGGCTTGCTGGGCGGTGCAGGAACTCCACCATTGTCACTGGTGCAAGAGCTAAAAATGGGGTGTTTCTTCTCTGCAGACCATTCCTGTAGGGATTCCGTAGGACTGTGTCTTGGGATTTGCACAGAAGTTGGTTTTTGTGTACCTGTCTTGTCTTTTTCTAGTGTGGCAGAGTTTGCTTCTTCCCGTGCCTCTGTGGAAGCGTCCATTGGAGCATGCATTTGTTCAGACCGGGAAGCATGTTCCAATGTGTCATTACAAAACAACTGTCCTTTTGGGATATCCCCCTCTTTATCTTTAGAATCCTCCGATTTGCTGTTACCTAGCTGATGTACTTGAGTGCTGGGTGATATAATGTAATGGGACAGGTGTGAGGATAGTAGAGCGGGACCCCCATTTTTGGAGACAGGGTGAAGTTGGGTTTTGCAAGGATCTTGTCTTGGCTGGACAGGTTTCTGAGAGGCTTTGGGTAAGCATGGTTTGGGGGCGACAGCAGGTTTTCCTCTCTTGTGCGCAGTGGGTGAGGGTGAAGGCAGCAGGATCTCTGGTTTTGGGGCGATGGGGGGAGGTGATGGTTTCTGAGACTGAACCAGCTTGGGTTTGGGGGCAACTGGTGGTTTCTTCATTCCTAAATAAACTCACACAGAGAAAAAAAAAGAGAGGGAGCTACATGAATTCCATGAATAGACTTGCATACCACATACACACAGCTGAACATGATGGGTTATATATTGAGTACTAGACAGAAACATACATCAATAACTGCACAACTTTTGAATATGTGATTCTCTGCTTTTAGGGTTGTGTGAGATCCTGCAAATCAAACTCCAATGTGAGTCATTATCAGGTTAAGATTTCACCATAATGTTTAATAGCATATTCTAGTACTGCATACTGAATAATATTCAAAATCTAATATCAGACCTTTCCTTCTGTAGCCCTTACCAAAAGCACACAAAACAGACAAGCAAAGAGTTCATATACCACAAAATTGTGTTAGATAAACAAGTTTTTAGAGGCATTCCTCTGTTGAGCTGTTAAAGAATGAATGGATAATACAAAGTCTAATTAACTGTCAGCTCCATTTATCGAACTGTAGGAGATGACAGCTGTAATGTAGAGAAAACATTCATATTTTACATAAAACACAAGGATGCAACAGTAAGATTCTTAAAGGGCTTTTTTTGGTCTTCTGCTAACCAAGCCTGGAAATATTTGATACAATACACAAAAGCAGTAATATTGTGAAATACTTTACTATTTAAAATAGCCGATTTCTATTTGAATATTTGAAAAAAGTAATTTATTCCTGTAATCAAAGTTACATTTTCAGCATTCATAATCATTTTAATAAGCAGATTTTCTGTTTGAGAAACATTATTACTAATATTATTATTATTATCAGTATTTTAAAAAGTTGATTTAATTTATTAGGATTGTTTGATAAATAGAAAGACCAAAACAATAAAATAAAATACTAAGAATTTTACATATATACATATATATACACACACACATATATATATATATATATATATATATATATATATAATATACATATTATTATAATTTTTTTTTGACAAGAAAACGTAGAAATGATTATTATTAAGCCAGAGAAAAAGATAAAATAAAGTGATAATAAATACATTTATAGTGTTAAAAAATAATTCCATTTCAGATAAATGCTGTTCTTCTGAACTTTTTAGCAATTAAACCTACAAAAAAAAAATTAAGAAATAAATGATTTTAAAAAGTCAGACAATTTAAAAATTAGAATTATTTCTGATGGACCATGTGACTGGAGTAAAGATGCTAAAAAAATCAGCTTTGAAGTCACAGATGTTGTTGAGCTGATTAAATTACAGGTGAAGGATGTGTTTTGATATTGCCCGATTTATAAACATTATCATAAACATATTAACGTTTCAGATATCAAATAATATGTTTATATAATGCAATCTATATGAATTACCGAGTTATAAACAACAACTGGAAATGTTCCTATGTTCAAAACTAACAGCAGGCATGGGATATATACTAATGTCCTAACAATAAGTGTGTAGTAAACTCTCTAATTTCCTACAAACTGCAGTTACTACAATTCTTGGTGCCGTTACTTGCATTAAAATGTTTTTAATTGAGTAAAATAAAGATGTTTATATTGTTTGAACAGATCCTGTTAGTTTTAAGTTAACCTTTGTATAGAAGACACTATCATAGTGGAATATTTTGATTGCAGAACTCTCCTTTTACAGATATCACGACAGTAGAAGAAATCAATTGCGTTGACTTAGACAGCACTTTCGGGAAAAAAAAAAAAAAACTTGGGTTTGTTGATGCTCTCTTGAGGAAATGTGGTCTTCCCATTCTAAGGGAAGCAATCCAAGACTAATCCTGGAGGCGCCCTCCTCCTCCGCTCATTCTTCTCTTCGCCGATCCCGGAGCTCGTGCTTCAGTCCGGATCCGGGAACCGTCTCTGACCGGAGACCCTGCTTCTACATCGACAGCACGCGAAACCGAGTCATCGTCAGGCGGATGTTCCGTGAGAGAGTTCCTTACAGCAGTGGAAAGACAAATCACGGGACTTTTCCACGTTATCCTCTTTGGTTATAATGTTACCCTCCATAAAAGTGTCCATATCGATCGAAGAGAACAAAGAAAAAAAGTCAAACGGTCATGTGTGTGTGTTTGTAAAAACCGAAGGGACGGGGAAAGAAAATAAAGAAAGGTTGAAACAAAAGACTTAAGTCAAATCAAAGTATTCCGTGCGGTTTCCATACATATAACGTTATGCCTGCGGAAAAACCTGGATAAAAACAGAATATGCCCTCAGGGTTCATCTTTTAAACGTGCCAAAATAAAACCACAACATTGTTTCTTACCTTCCTCATCCAGGAATTTGTGTTATGCTTGTTTTAAGCAGTTAGCATAATATTAGCCTCTAAGAGAATAGGAACACTGAAGCTGCTAATGTTAGTTGCTTCAATAAAGTTGCAACACATGGAAATATTTTAATGAAACCGTTAAATATCGCAACTTCTCCCAATAAAACCCCTGCGTTTCTGACTCCCCTGTCTGGACCGCTTGTTTAACAGAAGCAACTTAGCTGATGTTTATTCCTCCAGGAAACTAACCTGTACTCATGATCCCCAAACGACTCACTTTACTCCATGAATGAGCTGCATTCAGCACAGTTCCTTCAGATTCAGCGCTTTTCTTCTGGCGGGAGCCATTGCAAGTCCTAAAGGGGGAGACAACTCGATATCTTCAGAAGATCTTCCAAAGGCTTTGTATTTCTAATAAGTTGGAACGTGTTCCATGCTTGCCATGGTTTTTTTGCCACCGCTTTTGTAAAGCTGGAACGGCGAAGACCAGTCAAAGAGTTCAATAAAAACTTCCTCAATCCGCCGCTAAGGTTGCTCTTGGGAATCTCGATTCGTTTAGTGAGTCGATTCGTTGAACAGATCGTTTCAGTGAATCATTTCAACAAACTGGTTTAGTCATTCGGTTCTTCACCCATAAAAAAGGTGGATGTGTCTGATTATGTCACCTAAATAATGGTTTCTTCAAGACGCATTATAAACCTACGAATAGACATGGTTTGGAATCCCATATTGTCCACATCATAATTTCAACTTGAAGTGCTCCTTACAAACAACGAATATATTTTGCACAACCAAGCAATTAAGTATGTTTTAGCAATGTTTCCACCTCTATTTAAAATATGTCATTAACGGTTCATACTCATTTCAAGATCAACTTGTTTGGGGGCAGATTCGAGATGACAGATTTTTGGAAAGGAACCGATTCCAACGAACGATTCGTTTGCGAATCGAAGATCTCCACACCATCAACTGTTGTGACTAAAAAGTACATGCTGTTTGTTTGTAGCTAAAGAAAAAAGGAGATGGTTACAAGCTGAAACAGAAATAAAATCATAGTTAATCCATTGGGGAGCTGGGAATACAGCTTGTATTCACTTTATCCAACTTTTATAACATTTATAGTTATGTCAAATGATTTAGCGCGAATAAACGATGATAAATAAAAAAAGTTTTTATTTACATAATATAGCCTATGTGTGTGTACATTTATTAAGTATATATAAATACACACACTAGCATGTATGAAACATGTTACTTTTATATATTAAACAAATTTATATATTATACCATTTATATAAATATGAATATGTTCATGTAACATATGTAATACTAATAAATACACTACATCTACTAATATTCCTAATAATGATATAATTTATATATATAAATATATGTAAAAGATATAATGTTTTTAGGGAGAACATTCAAGGTACAAACATGTAATATACACAGACACGCGCTTTCTGGAGACGAGTGTGGCGTGGATAAACCGCTACGTTTTCTCTAATATGTCATGTTCTAGAACATCATACTTTAAACAATCGAAACAGTTTTCATAATTACCACTGTATTTTTCTTTACTGTACGTAGAAAAATCAGAGCCAATAGCCCAGTAGATGTCGAGATGCACATATTTTGCAAACCGTCGTCGAATAACAGAAGAAGAAGAGCTATGACTCATGGGAATTGTAGTTCAAGTGATGGCGTGTCTCTGCGCATTCAGCGGTAGCTGTACATATCGACTACCATCCCAGCATGCGCAACTGATGGACACATATGGCGGAGAGCTATGACTGAGGATTTTGATGAAGAAGTTGTTTTTGAGGTGAGTTTTTAATCCAGACGCACGCGCTCGTTACGCGGGCACACAAACAGCTGCTCAAATATCTGTGATAGATAGATGTGCAGTTAGCAGCCTGCACTTAGCACATAAAACACTCCTCCCTGTGCACCTCTACAGTGACTTACAGCTGCTTACTAAGCACTCTGGGTTTAATAAAATACACACTGCGTTGACCACCAGGTTAGCTTTGTTTTTCATGTAATTACAACATGTTAGGAGACATAAATCTTGAATGGACAGGGATAGACACTGGCTTCAAAACATAGGGAGCTGACTACCTAGACAGCATTTATAGGCGCGTCAAGCGCTAGGTAGGCAGGTCAATAGGTTTTAAGACGTTAATGTCTTAAAATGATATCTAAATCGGTAGTTCCTAAGGTTTTAGTTTTATAAATACCGTCTAGGTTGGTAGCTAACTAACGTTACTGTATATGCTTTAAGACTAAGAGGTCAAAAAATGCTGTCTAGGAGGGCATACCACTAATTTTTCTAGATTTAAAGGCCCCCAAAAAATGCTGTCTATGCAATTGCTGGTAGCTCCTTAGGTTTTTTACTGTTATGTTTAATTTTAGATGACCCAAAACCAGTCTAGGGAGGCTCCTAAATCGGTTTGTAGACACTTTCTGTTTGTCTATTTTATTCTCTATAAATTGAATTAAAAGCAATGTGCATTAAAGCATGCTTGATCTGCATTTATTAGTCAAGATAGAGGCATTCATATCAACATCCTACTGATTCTGCATCCCCGAGGAAACCAGGCTGTATATACATTGATCTATATTAGATCTTTATTAATTACATTTTTGTGGCAGTGATTGTAATAATTTACTGTAGAGCAAACATTGGATAAGACTAACAATTCAGAATTCAGTTTATCTAAAAAGTAGATTATAGACAATATTTAGCTATTAATTAGTTAAAAATTAAATAAATAATAAATAAATAGTTTGGCAGTAATAATAAATAAAAAGCTTTTTTTAATACAAATGTAAATATGTTTTTATGCACGCACATATAAAATATAGTTTAATGACTGCAAAAAGGTTCTAGACATTTACATTTTATTTGTTACATTTTATTTATATATTTTAAACACACACGCAGACCAATACATATATTGCTGTCGAACGCTGATCGCGTTCAAAATACAAGTTTTTGTGTATAATCTGTTTATTTATTATGTATAAGAACAGATGCATGTATATAGTTAAGAAAAAAACGTTGTGTTTAGATGTTCAGGATATTAGTATGTAGTAAAAAATATAGGAATATATATACATGTAAATACATAACAATTACAATATTTACTGTATGTGTATGACTATAATGTATTCATTTATACATTATAAATATACACATTACAAATATTATTTAAACAAAAACTTAATCACAATTAATCGTTTGACAGCTCTAATTATATATATATATAACATTTCAAACATGTTAAAGTGTATATTCCTTGTACAAAATAAAACAAATATTAAAACAAAATAAATTATATAATATATATTATTATTATATATTTTTATCTTAATTGTCTACTTAAATGTCTCAAAAAAAATTAATCTAATAAAAAAAAAAAAAACATCAGTCAGAAATGATGGAAATCCTGGTTTGTGTGTTTGGTCAGTTGCTGGCATATGCTTTGCTGGTCAGATTTGTGACATGCTTTTATAATGTGCAGTATCGCCACGTACAATCCAGACTTCAAAACAAAAACAGTTGGATTCAGTTTGCTCTCATTTGGTGACCTAAAATCAGGTCTTTCGCCGCAGGCCAGTTTAGCTGCTCTCTCACATCAATAAACACATGCCAACCGATTCCTCTCACTGCAAATGAGCTTTAGTGCAAAAAGATCCAAAGTACGCGACGGGTGGGAGGCAGTACCGTATAAGAATATGAGAATTATAAACCTCTTAAGCAACTCAAATCCAGAGGCAATGGTAAACAGTGGAAAAGCGCCTGTGATTCTGGATCTCTGTTTGGGAATTGGGACCTTTAAGAGTGTCGGATCTACTTCCTCTGTTGAGCAATGGTGCGTTTGAGACGATCCAAGACAAGAGTGAGGAACACGCGAGAGGTAAGGGAGGAAAGGATGTTGTTTGTAGTGTAGAGAGAGAGCACAGACCTTAACTTCCTGAGGGAGATATTAAAATCATGACCCCTCTTTATCTCTCCTACCTTCCTCTCTATATGACTTTCACTTACTAATTTATATTTCTTCTTCATGTGTGTGTTACTTTACTTTCTCCTTTCTCCATTAAAAGAATAGCTGCTGCTTTGGATGCAAAACAAGAATCCAAAACCTATGCTGAAATGTTTTTAAAAAAATACATGTAGGCCAATGATTTGACAAACAGAAAAAAATTAAATTATTATTATTATCTTATTTATTTATTTTTTGACATTCTGTAACTTGTGTGACAGTAGAATTGAGTTGTTAAACGATTAATCACATCTAATATATATATTTTATATATAGTATGTATTGTATTTATACAAGTACAAACAAACAGTATGTGTTTTGAAAATATTTACATGTAAATAAATGTAATATATAAACAGTTGTTATATATACATTCATGTCTGTGTGTGTTTATATATAAATAATAAACATACACTCTATAAATATTAGGTTAACAAAAAGTATATTTCTTTATTGCTCTGAAGTTCCTTGAATAATAATATATTTTTTGCCATTATATTAAACAAACAAACAAATATTGGATCAGTTTTGTTTAAAAATATTAATATTTCCTGCCAAATCAAAGTTCGTGCAGGATTGAATATTTATGCATGTATTTATACGAGGCATGATATAAAACAAAAATACACAGAAAACATTTTGTATCGTTGTACATTTATTAATTATGACTTGATAGGACACAGTCCAATAGGAAAAACCTCAACAAAACCTAATGATATTCATGATCCATAAAGCTCGGATGTGTATATTTGCATATTCTGGATCCAGTGTTATTACTCTTTGCATTTTCAAAACCCTATTAAACCTAAATAAATATTAGATTCCATAAAACTTCTATTTGAGATCATTTTTCCTTTTCGTCATCATGGACATCCTCATTTGTGGTTGACCCACGTTTATTTGGAGTCGTGTCTCTTTCGCCCCTCCAGAACTCTCCGCTGTTCCAGTACTTGCAGGATCTAGGACACACAGACTTTGAGGCATGTTCTCCCGTTTCTCCGGAGGAGGAGCCAAGCGCCGGTGGAGAGGAGGCACAGTTTCCTCAGGATATCCTCCCTTCTCACAGAGTGAGTGTCAGCACTTACCTTTCCAATACGCTAACCGTACAACAAATACAGTTTTGTGTGGTGTTTAATGAAAGATCTTAATCCTTGGAAAAACTAAACCTTTCGGTAAACTTGAGCCGAGTTGCTTGACTGAACAGAAGCAGATTAAATGCTGATCTCAATAGTGTTTTGTAACCAGCAGCTTTTGAAACACACATTGAAAGGTCAAATTAGAATCAGTGTGAAATATCCTGCACCTAATTATAAAAAAGATATATTTGTACACTACCAGTCAAAAGTTTTTCAACAGTAACAGAATAAATTCACTATTTTTTCACTTGAATAGTTTTTTTATTTTACAGTGCAGCAATATTCAATGTCACATGATCCTATAGATATCATTCTGTTATTATTATTATTACCAATACTTAAAACATTTGAGTACCTTTTTAGGATTCTTTGGTGAATAGTCACAGTTCAACACTATTTGACTATTTCTTTCTGTTTCATGGTCACCTCAGGAACAGGAAGTGATGAATTGTATTGAATTGTAACGCGTATTGTTTAAGTGTTTGAGCTTCTATGCTTTATTTTAGAATTTATTTGGAGCGTTTCCACAGTGAACATCATTATTGTCTTTAGTTTACACAGTTCAGACTGTCCTTGTTTGTGTTCCCAGTCTACGATGTGTCACACACACACACACACACACAGTCCCTTTCTATTCTTCAGTTGTCTGACACACACTCAAAGCATCTAGAATGTGAGTCCTACAGCAATGGAATACTAAAGACACGAAGAAAGGAAAGAAGACAAAACAGGCGCAACCTCCTGTGAGTGAGGCTGAATGCACTTTCCCAAAAACTAGTCAGTTGGGATAGAGTTGGGATTTCTGACATTCCAAGATCTGTATTTTTATTCTCTTTCATCGTTTCAGAGGATGGTTCGTGCGTAGGCTGAAATGGTAAAAACCACAGACATGTGGTTTATGTGATCATGACCCAGACAGGAATCAATAATCGTTCTGTGGACTGTTACTCAAGAGGACATCATTAAACACACCAGCATCCCGTACTTTTATTAAAGCTGTAAATGAAAGACACTATTCAAGGCTACATCAAAAATACAGTAAAAATGGTGAAATATTTTCATTACAAAATCCCACTGTCACACGAGCCTTCAAAATCATTTTAATATGCTGATTTGTTGCTCAAGAACTTAATCAATATTTACAGTGGTTGATGCGTTTTTTCAGGATTCTGTTATAAATGGTTCAATGGAAATAGAAATCTTTTCATTTGTTACTAAGAGTATCCTATTAAATCATTGTGATAAACAAACAAGATAAAAAAAAGTTTGTGACTTCAGGTTGACTTGAATTTTGTTTTTTTTAAGTTTTAATATTAAGTGCTTTTAAAGCATAGATAGATATAGATGTGGACAATTAATCAGAAAGTAGTGTTATTATGTTACTTAAAATGTTTAATGTTTTCTTAGTTTAGTTTTTTAATGTAATTTGCCATTAGTATAATGGAGTACAATTTCTTAATGTATCCCAGTTTTAAATATCCCATCAATTTTTTTGATTAGTGCAGTTTTCGCAATGATACGCCATGATGTTGTTATACTAGTTAATGTCAGGTAGTTTTTATACAAAGACAGGACATCATATTTTTTATTTATTGGGTAATAATAAAAAAATGTATCCCTTTCACACAGAAAATTTAGATATAGTCATTTCCATGCCATTGAAATATGACTGCCCACATTCGCATAATAACATTCATTCAGTACATTACTTGACTTGCTCTGAGGAGTGATGGCATGAACCATGCTGGTTTTCATCAGAAATCTAGCATGCTTTAGGTGCGTATTTGTGTGTTTTTGCAGAAGGGTGGTGTTTGGAGGCTGGTTGATGCTCTGCGCAGTCTCAATCCTCTACGACGAGACAGCGCCACCCGCTGGCAGGAGCAGCAGCTGGTGAGAGTCGAGCTCAAGGCACAGCTGTGTATAAAATATGCATACTCGCATAAATATTTAAGGGGGTGTGCAGGGTTGCCATCTCTTTAGAAAACTAGCCCATTGGCCAAAGTTAGCTCAGTTTGACCAATTAAACTTTCCCAAATTCTAGCGGAAATACCCAAACTCTAAATATGCAGATCCCATACCTAAAATACATATTTAACAGTCACTGTTATGCACAATTTTAACTTGAAAATCACTGCATCGTTTAAAATATTCTGTTAGTCTGTTTGATGGCTAGTGAACAGAATTGTAGTTTTATATTTAACATTAAGTAGAAAACTATTAAATATAACTTGTTTAATATAGATTGTTTGCCTAAAGCGTTAAATATATTTAATTAAAAATAAAAAGTAAATGTTTTTAGCAAGTTGTTATATATAACTTTTTCACTTTTACTTTTAATTAAAAATATTTAACTATAT
>JAUCNO010001091.1:6472710-6489718 GCA_032353835.1 Enteromius viviparus | reverse complement strand
ATATATATATATATATATAACATATATATAAAAACAGTTAACTGAATAACTGTTTTTATCAGCTGTTTGAACTCTCATTCTGACGGCACCCATGCACTGCAGAAGATCTATTGGTGAGTAAATGATGTAATGCTAAATTTCAATGAAGAAACCAACTCATCTACATCTTGACTGGCCTGAGGGCGAGTATGTTTACTGCAAATTTTCATTTTTGGGTGAACTATTCCTTTGAAGAGATACTAACACTTAAAAAAAAATGCTGAATGGCATATACAACATATGCAAACTTTACCATCTTTGAGGAAACAGTGAACACGCTGCAGGCACCATGAAGATCAGACTGTGAAACAGAGAAGGGCATGTTGTCATTTCTTCTACTGAAACAATATCGCATTTATTATTTGAGATATATCAATCCTTGCTATTTTCATAATAAGAAACATGATCTCTTACAAGACGCCAACCATCATGACTTGCAGTGGCCCGTGAAAAAATTTGATTTTCTGCAACAGATTGGAAAAATCAAACAAAGGCATATGTTTAATATAAAATCATACACACACAGCAAGGGGTTTATAGCCTTTACAGACAATATAACGAACAATACAAAATAAGATTATCTTTGTAAGACTTAATAATTAATCAATTCTACACAAAGCACATTAAACCATTAGCTAATGTTCATTCAAATAGTTAACACCATTGATGATAACCGGTTGACATGAGAATGACTCAACAGATGTCAGCTTTGAGTTCTAAGAGGGAGTGAATTTATAACAGGAACACCTGCAGATCATAAACTGGCTATTTTATCACTTCTTCTTTCCATTGCGTGCATCTTGGATGCAAAACAACCAATCAGGCTTACCTGCATGAATCTGTGTTTTTCAAGCCGCTGCATAATAATGGGGAGTATGACTGGAAAGAACAAAGAAAGCAGATCAGGATTCAACATTGACTGGTGAGTGAGGTGAGGGCTGCTTTATTTTAGCACTGAGATCTGATAACAGCGGCCAAACTCTTTGCACTTACTCATGCCTGGCGCTGCCATGGTAACCCGAGAGATGACCACCTGTGTGATGCCCTTGACAGCTGCTTTCTATGACAAACACAGTCTGTATGACTTGAGAACGCTTATAATGTAAAAAGGCTTCCTATCAGATTATTTTAAGCACTAAACACATCAAATCTACTTAAACTAATGATTCTGCTCACCATACTTGGGTATTTATGAAATGTAAATTACAATAAATTGTTATATCAATAATAGATATATTATAAGATATACAAGAATGTGATGTAAAAATTAACTGTACGTAGGTGTTTCATTTCTGTTATTCATTTGTCATGTGGAATATACACAGTTTCTTCAGGGCAGTACTAAAAAAGGAGTAAATGTTTTAATTATATCGTTTTCTACACGTTTACAGGTTTTGAAAGGAGAATGTAAACTTCAGAGCAGAGCTGAAACTAGTTCATGTGAGATAAATGCTCCTCACCCTCGAGTGGCCCAGTTTATTTCCATCTTCATCTGTCACAGCGATGCCGTTCAAAATCTCCCTGTATATGAAAGAATAAACCTGAATTAATATACTAAATATAGACATGCAAATCTAGTAAGACCCACCAAAATAATAGATAGAAACATAAGGTCTCACTGTTGTCTCATCATTGGAATGTTCACACAGTTAGCCGCAGCCACGGCAGCGAACGGCACCCAGCGAGCCACCAGTGGAGGAGCTTTCTGAGGAGACAAGATGCTAAATAACACATGGATGATGTGTAACCACTCCAGATATGACTGATGACGGCAATAGAAGAAAAGCTTCTATTTTAGCGTTGATTGTTCATAAGAATCTACTATAAGTTATATATGCCTGCAACAATAAAACATATAAAAAGAAAATGATGTGAACATATTTATAAAATGGAATGTCTATTATATACAATTATTACACGGCTCTCTGGATTGCTTGATTCTGATTGGTCAGTTTTGACATTTGCAGGTTCGTTCTTTTCAAATAATAACCGCTTCAAAGTAATAACGCATAGCCGGTACTACTTGAATGTTTCAAATCCCTCCGCGCCAATAAAGATTACCGTTTGGCGCCATCTTGTGACAAACACCGGACCACCACAATTAACAATGGAAAATGTTAAATACATCCGTTGTTATATATTCATATGTAGATGTCATAAATTGTCTTACTAACGTTTGAATGTCACGTAGTACTATATCGTTTTGCGGAAGGATGAAAAATTTAATTTAAAACAAATATGCCAATAAAATGTTTCAAATTCATATTCATGTCCAGTTTTTTCCTTATGTGGCAAGTAGCTGTGTAATAAGCAGGATAATGTTCAGGCAGCTTGTAGTTATCGCAGAAATAAGCCTCGACAGTGTGATCAGGACCTGACGCGAATCGGTCCATTATCCCTTACGTAAACATGCACGCACAATATAAAATATGAGAATATAAATGTGTTAAAGATGTTGTCACGTTGATATCTACCATCTTTCCTCTAGCCAAAACCCAAATGGACCCTCCGTCCATCCCCATCGTTGATCTGTACCCGAGCGCTGTGTTTCCTGTGGGTCAGGAGTGTGAATACCCTCCATCACAGGATGGGTAAGATATTTAGTCTTTTCTCAATGTGAATATACTCTTTAACGTCCTTAGGTCTCCTTGTACTTTCTACGGACTGCTGTACCTCGTATTACCCTGTGCTCTGTGTAATATTATATCGCTGAGACTACTGACATAGAGGTCACTCATGTTCCCTCGCGCCTAAAGTACTCCAAAAATAGTTGTGTGTGTGCGAGGAACAGCTCATAAACTTAAACTTCCTTAGATCATCTTGTCTCTTACTAGAGTCCCGTGGCAGTCTTCGAAGGCGTTCATGGCCTATAAATTTATGATCTTGACCTGACTTTGCCTTAACTTAAACTATAATCACAACCAATCAGCTATAAGTGTATGTTGTAAACCTAAGTAGCTCAATGTTAAACTATTGTCTCAACAGATTTATTCCTTTTTAATTCACATACATTTTTTTTTGGACTATTTTTATTATCTAGTTTGTTCTCAATCACATACACTAGCTTTTATTTTTCATTTACCCATTTTAATGTATTATTTCATTTTATATTTAATAGCCTTGCGCAATATTTAATAGCACATCCACAAAAATTTGCCATTTAATTTTTTTTCCCCAGCCAATCAAATACCTGACTTTGCAAGACTCCAAGTCCATCTGTATAAAAATAACTGTGATGTAATGTGAGAAATGTTGAAATTGTCTCAATAAATTTTGGTTTGACTGTATAATGATGGTTATATCTCAAGGTAAATAAATCTACTTGCTACATGGTAAAGTGTTTTCTGGACCTCTCAGGCGTAGTGCCGTTTGGAGAATGAGCAATGAGGAGAAGCAAGTGATGGATAAAGCCAACGAGGAGATGTGGAATGACTTCAGGCAGGCGGCTGAAGCCCATCGACAGGTGCGACAATATGTAAGGAGCTGGATCAAACCTGGAATGACTATGATTGACATCTGGTGAGCCCGTTATGACTTCGATATCTGTAAAAAACTAATTGGTTGATTAAAATACAAAAATGTAACTTCCCCAACCTAAAAATATCAGTTGAAATGATTCTATCCTTAAAAGAAATCAATCCCAAGTGTTCATATTTGTTATTTTTAAAATTGGTTATTGTTGGCAGCGTATAACATATCCTATTTTCTTGTTTTGTCAGTGAGCGTCTGGAGGACTGCAGTAGAAAGCTGATCAAAGAAGACGGTTTGAACGCAGGGCTGGCATTTCCTACCGGCTGCTCGCTGAATAACTGTGCTGCTCACTACACACCAAACGCTGGGGACCCTACGGTCCTCCAGTACGACGATGTGTGCAAGATTGATTTCGGCACACATATTAACGGTATGCCACTTTGATTTACAAAAAGTGGTCTGGCTGAGATGCCATCGATAGCAATAACATTCACATTTATTAATTTAGCAGACGCTTTTATCCAAAGCGACTAACAGGTGGGGAAAAACAACAAGCAATTACTACTACTAATAATAGCAATAAAAAGAATTGCATTTATTAAATAAAAATGTTCTGTTTGTTTTAGGCAGGATCATTGACTGTGCCTTCACGGTCACCTTCAATCCAAAGTTTGATCATTTGCTCGAGGCTGTGAGAGATGCTACCAACACAGGCATCAAGGTGAGTGTGCGCGCGCGATTGACTCAATGAAGTTATTGTGTGTGTGAAGAAGTAAAGTTTTCTCTTTCCGCAGTGTGCAGGTATAGATGTACGTCTTTGCGATGTTGGAGAATCAATACAGGAAGTGATGGAGTCGTACGAGGTTGAAATAGATGGCAAAACGTATCAAGGTATTGATGAAATAAATCATTTGATTGCAAATTGTTAATGCTAATTTTAATCCCGTGAGTGCATCTCATTTTGTGTGTATTTCCTCAGTCAAACCTATTCGGAATCTGAACGGACACTCTATCGGTCAGTACCGGATACATGCCGGTAAAACGGTGCCTATAGTAAAGGGAGGTGAAGCCACTAGAATGGAGGTGTGTGTGTGTTTGTGGATGTCGTTTAATTTGATGTTGTCTTAAAGATGTCCAGAATAGCATACTACTCTTACTGTTTATGCAGTATGTATACTTTTTGCAGCATGCATCTAACTAATCTTGAAGCGGGGTTTCAATTTAGCTTAGATTACTCCTCTTACTATTTCTGCAGTAAGGAGTCACACTGCATGGAAAACTGTACCCCATAATGCAATGCACTCACCTTATTAACCATATTAACCGGAACAAGTTACCATATTTTGTATTCAAAATAGCAAAATCGAACAAAAAGTAGAGTAGTTTGCGTTAGATTTTACTGTTGGTTGTTTACCATTTTTGTCATAAATTGTCAAATATTAAATATTTATCTACTTACCTCTTTCCTCACAACATTAAAATCGAAGCTTGGTGCTGGGATTCATGTTCAGCTTTTTTTTTAACGATAATGTATTTTTAACATTTATCTTGATTATATTGTCATTTTTACAACACAAAACTGCAACAAAACCAAAAAAGCAGCCATTTTTATTTTATGACATTGGGACAACAGTGTAGCATACTACTTTTATGTAGTATGCTACAGTGTGTAGCAATAATGTAGTATACTTAACATTTTTGATGTTACATACTTTGTTAAAAAAAAAAGTAAAAGCATATTAGGCAGTATTTATATTACTTTTATACACAATAATATTTGTGTACAGAGGGATACAGATGATGTAAACATTTATGGAATATTATATCAGTTTTATAAGCTCCAGTGGGTACTGTAGTACACTAGCATATCGTCGTTGCTTACTGCTGTGTTCAAAAGCCGATTTATGTACTTTTATGTTAACAAAAAGATGTGTAAACAGGTTGTGTGCTTTCGGCACACGTAATTATACTTTCAGAGAAATTCCTGATAAACTCACAAATTAAAATTAAAAAATGTATTGTATTGTATTAACATTCACTGTCATGTTTATAGAATAAATATGTAAATATTTTGACCGCCTCTATTAATATCCATTCACATCCAGGAGGGGGAGGTGTACGCTATCGAGACGTTCGGCAGCACTGGTAAAGGAGTGGTGCATGATGACATGGACTGCTCGCATTACATGAAGAACTTTGATGTTGGACATGTGCCGATCAGGTAAGAGCCAATGATAATCAGCAGTTAGAACATAGCACATGTAGCATTTCTTTTGTCATTTGACAATTTATGCATTGAATGCGACAAATTGTAAGTATGGTTTTATTTATAATTTATGCACTGTATGCATTTACACACAGTGCAGGTATTTACAGAACAGTTTTAAGTTTAGGAATGATTTATGTATGATACGTGAGAATTTTTCGCAAGAACTGAAAACAATTACACATTTCAACAATTTTAATAAGAATGGTTTTATTATGCATTGTATGCGTTTATGTTTTTATGCATTAAATAAGATGGCTTTTATTAATATTTTACACAATCTGCATTGACATTTTTTTACATTAATGTATTTTGCAGCGATTTACAACACTTTAGTTTTAAGAAAAATGTATGCATTATATGTGAGAATTGTTCGCAAAAACCTAAAACTATTTTCCCACTGAATGCGTTTCATACGCATTGTATGCATTTAGCAGAATGTAGTTGTTTAAACAATAGTTTTATCTTTAAAAACGCGTTACACGCAAGAATGTCTTCAAGTTTTATTAAAAAAAACTAATTGTGCATTGAATACGACAATTACGTAAGAATTATTTGATAAATGTACACATTTCACGCACTCACACATCTTATATTTATACAACTTGATGCTGCTATCAACACCTTTAGGTTTACGAACAATGAGTCTCATTCACTTATAATTTTGTATGTTTTTCATATTTATACGCACAATTGAACTTCTCACGAAAACTTCTTTCTTGCCTAATTGTTCTTCTGTAAGTGAATCTGGAGTCTTCAAAATTAGGGTCGGCTAACTCCATGTAAGCTTTCCGCAAAGCGCCGCAATGTCCAGAGAAAGACAATTATAGCACAGAAATAAATGACAGAGTAAAATAACTTAAAAGATAATGAACGAGAGATTCTTTACTTTATATTTGTGAAAAAACATCTGTACCCACATTTCGCGCAAAAATTTGTGTTTAGCGAATGGGACCCATTGTATGTATTATGCAAGAATGCTTTTGGATTTCACAAACAATTCTCACGAATGAATGAATGCTGTTACTGTGTATGAACAATTTTCGTAATTTTGCATTTAGCTACATTTTTTTGTTGTTGTTGTTGTACGAAATAATTCACGTAAAATGCAACTATTATATGAGAGTGATTTCTTAACAGTTAATTTCTTAATGTTTTCTTTAATCAACTTCAGGCTGCCCAGGGCGAAGCACTTGCTAAATGTGGTAAACGAAAACTTCGGTACCCTTGCGTTTTGTCGCCGCTGGCTCGACCGTTTGGGTGAAAGCAAATACCTGATGGCCCTGAAGAACCTGTGTGATTTGGGCATCATTGACCCCTACCCCCCTCTCTGTGACACCAAGGGCTCTTATACGGCTCAGTTTGAACACACCATTTTGCTCAGAGCTACGTGCAAAGAAGTCGTGAGCCGTGGAGACGACTACTGAGACGTACATATGCATAAACACTCACAAACTGCAGTCTCATGCAAAAACATACATAAACATATAGGCATTCTTAAAAGAATAAACTAGTTTAAAACCCGAACTGCTGTTAAAGAAATGCTGCTGTGAACGCACAGCATATACTCAGCGTTAAGGCATGAAAATACTATGCATGGGTACGAGTCAGTGCCCGAAGTGAGCGAGACAAAGACTTTATACTCATTTGTACTCTGTGTAGTGAATGAGAGAATGTTAAGAGTATGGCTGCTTGGCTTTACACGTCACTGAAGGGCTTTTGCGAGAAAAACTAATTAATCAGGAAATAAATCCTTAATGCGCACAGCTTTTACAGTTTTTTTGGTATTTGTATATCAAATGGCTGTCTCATCTAGTACCTATTACATTTTGAACTCCCTGAATTGTTTTTTTTAAAAAAAGACTAAATAAATTGTATAATACCTCAAGTGTTTGTATTTTTTTTTTCTTTCAATCGCAAGCTACGGAATGATTATTATTTCTGAAATCATTATTATTTAAGAGCACAAACTTTGAAACTGAGATCATTTTCAAAAAGTAGATTACATGAGGAAACTACGCAAAATCAGATTTGTAATTAGAATTGCGTAAATGTTATAATTTTTTTAATTGTATGCACAATTTATGTGATAATGATTTTGTTTGCGTAATGGTTTTATTAATTTACGTATTAAATAAATTTTCATTTGCCATGATACAGCTGTTTGCATGAAGTAGTTTTCGAATAATTTCTGCAAGAACATTTTATGCGTTGTTTTTGTGAATTTTATTAAATTAGTGTGAACTATTCGTGCATTGAATAAGACAATTACATAAGAATGATTTTATTAATAATTTATGCCTTGTACTCATTTACACATTTTTTACATATGGCATGATGCAGCTGTACAGTAGTTTTACTCATTATATGCTGCGATTTGCGCAATGTTTTTAGGTTTCGTTAACAAATTACGCATTTTATACATTTTAGTATAATGCAACAATTTACACAATTGTTTTATGAATGATTTACACGTGACAATTATGAAAGAATGGTTTAGAAAGAATTTGCATTCTGCTCATGTTTTATGAATAAAACTTTTAGTTTAAAAGAATTCTAAAATATCAAGAGAGATGCATTTCATAGAAACTTTTTAAAACAGTAAAAAAAACAGGTGACAAGTGTTTTAGAAAAATGCAAAAATATTCTCCTTTTATTGAGGTAAATTTCTCTATGAATTGAGGTAACAATTTGCATAGTTTTACATCTATACCTGCTCGAAAGCGGAGGAGGAAAATGGATTTGAACAACAAACAAGATGTGGAAACACTGTAAGATATTTGAGCAAGCGTGTGTGAGCTGCACAAACATCCAACAAAATGTACGGTCTACAGAGAACGGTCATTAACCCCACACACAGACAGGGGAAGAAAATAACAGCATCCATTGTCTTTTGCTGGTGAAAAAGTCTTTTACATTTTCCTGTAAAATGGAAAAAAGAAATCTCTACCCAAATACCAGGTATAAAACTACATTCTGAGAAGGTGACTGAAAAATTCCTGATTCAAGTCTTGTATAAAAGTCTCTTTAAACCGACTTGACTTGGCAGGGCACTTTAAAAATATGGTTGATATCAAAACACTTGTGATATGAAGAGAAAAAAACATCTGTTTCTTTCATACTGACGCTACAAACATTTCAGGCTCGGTACACATTCAAAACTCGACTTTGGTTTGTTGACAACAATCAGGGACACATAAAGACGCTAATGAGAGTGGCATTAATGCTGCCGACTTGGACCAATTTCCCTCCCTTCGTTCACGCACACAAACGAACGCTACCATCGCTGCCTCCTACCGAAATCTGTCAGTTATAAAAGTGTAAGGCATTTAACTCTGTGTGTCTTCACTTTTGCTGTACACAAAAAACAGGAGCTAACCGTCTTAAAACTATATCAACAGAATGTACAAAACAGTCTCTGTGGGTACTCAGAAGGGGTCAGAGGTCACTGGCTTTGCTTTTGTCCTGAGAGTTTCTCTGTGTGTAGAAGAGAATGTAGGCCTGGGCCTTACACACTTCCTCCACGGCACACACACTCAGTTTGGAGTCGTTACAGTGCACCCAAAACCCTACAAAAAGACAAAAGGATGTAAGTTGGTGTATGAAAGTTATGATATCCTTGCACAAATCCTACAAAATATTGACAGACTAGGCTATTCAGAAGTGGCAGATAAACAGGATAAGGTTTTACCTCCTTCTGTATTATAACAAAAGGCAGTGTAGTGGCCAGAGCCGAATCCCTTCCCATGATGCATAACGACAGCAGAGAGTTGGTAGAGGAAGTGTTGAGGGTGGGGTAAGTTACTGGAGTCTTTGCAGCAGTAAGGTTCCATGTTCAGCTCCTGCTCAAACTGAACGTGAACGCCAATCTTCTCCCTGTGGTTTCGCCCCGACCACCTAAACATACACAGGTACGCATGAACATCGACTGACAGCAGCAAGCTCAAAGCTGGGAAAGTAGTTCATGTTTATGTAAACGTTTACCTGAAGCGTTTGAGGTGCAGCCTGAGAACATGAGGCAGTTTGTGAACCATCAGCTGTTTCTGAGCTTCAGTCAACACCACCTGCTTTGAACAGAATCGCCTTTGTTTGCCTTAAAAAAAAGACAACAAAACAAGAACTGCATTAAAGCATTTTTGATAAGAGGGATTAACTCCTCGGCAGGATCTTAAAGCCTTTGAGGTGAAACTCAAAAGTAAGGTGTGTTCTTCTGATACTGCAGTACTTTCTTTTATCCCAGTTTAATGTTTAGACGACTACAAATTAGCCATTAAAGTGTTGATATCTTGAAGTGTGTAAACACTGTGACGCTCTCAAAATATTGCTCTTTTAGTTTAAGCAGCTCAATAACAACTTCAGGCTCAGCCATTGATGTGAGTTTAGGTGTTATTTATTTGACTGGCCGATCAAAAGACGGGCACTGGGTGTTAAGCTTGTATCAATCCCCCCATAAAATTATACACTTGACCTGCCATTATACCTTTTTCAAACTGCAGGTAATTTACTATCCTGAAGGTTTTCTTAAAGGGGTATTGCATGTTAGTGTTTCCAACTCACTGTTGCAGTGGTCGCAAGCGTAAATTGCTCCCTCCAAAGCCTCGGTTTCTGTAAACTTGGCCAGCATTTCTGTCAACCCACAAGGAACCTGTGCAGCATCCTTACTGTTGCTGTGGTAACGTTCCGGGAATTCCAAAGAAAGATCCCAGAAGGGCTCTATTGTGTTGGAGCGATGATCGCAAGCTAAACACCTCACCTAACAAAAAAAAAAGAGAGAAAAATACCTTTAGCAAAATAATACTCGATATATGCGAAAAGTGATTCAGGACACTCTACTCAAGCATCTAAATGCAAATTAAATCAAACTGAAGCATCTGAAATTTGTCAGAATGCAAGCACATGTAGCTTTCTCAATGTTGGTACTGTAGCACCCCTTGTGGCAACACTGAGAACATAACATCCAGAGTACATTGTGTTCTGTTATCAGTTTTTTTGCCCTGTCCCAAATACCACCTTAATGCTGTCCTATGCAATTTCACACACACACACACACACACGCACACACACACACACGCACACACACACACACACACACACACTTCTGGGTTGTCGTCATAAATGTGCACTTTTACCAATAATGTACTAACATCGGCTCCTCAGAAGTGCACATCAATGGCCTATAGCAGCTTCAAAGAAAGGCACTTAATAGCATCCTTCCGAAAACTAGAAATGTCAAATGGTACAACCTACGGCAGATGTGTCAAGCTCAGTTCCTGGCGGGCCAACTTCACTGTGGACACCCATAAGAGTGTGCAATGGAGGGCCACTGTCCTGAAACGTTCAGCTCCAACCCCAACTGAAACACCCAAACCTGAACTTTCAGGCAGGTGTATTGAAACACGCTGAAGCTGAACTCTGCAGAACTTTGGACCTTCAAAAGCAAAAGTTGACACCCTGCTCTACAATCTTGTAGACTTCCCAGGTATACCATTTGTGACAGAGCCTCTCAGGTGAACTACTAACAAGTGGGAATAACAGATTAGGTAACACTGACATTTAAATGTAACTATCACTCACTTGATCAATTTCATTTTTTTCCACTAGGACCTTGCATGCATGTCAACCTGTTATTGTGGGATCCCAAAACTCAAATATGAATCTTTCATAACCCATAATAGAGGCACTTTAACATGTTTTTCAGATTATGTCATTGTGTGTGCATGCAAACTCTACCTGACTGAGGAGCTGGCCATGAAAGATGGTGTTGACCACACTGAGGACCTGTTTGATAAGCCGTCTCTGATTGGCTGGAACAGTGGCAGGGGTCAGCGTTCTTGTCCGTTCCAGCTCATGCTGTACTTTATCTAAGAGTTCGCAAAGAAATTCCTGTGCGTCCTGCTGTGCGTAACCCCGGAACGCCGGGATCAGCTGCCACACTGAGTGCAACATCGCAAACGGAGATACCAGAGCCCACTTGCCAGACCACATCACCTGAAACAGTGTGTGTAACTCGTGACAAAGCGAGATGTGTTTGGAGCTAGGCTCCTTCGGTTGTATGAGCTCCATGTTGCGCGAACGGGAGGCCCCTCCGCTGAGCCCTGCGCCCTGGTTGGGGCATTTTTGCTGGGGCACGCGCTGACTAGAGAGTCCTAACTTGCGGCTGACCGCAGAAGCTAGCAGCTCCAGCGCTTGGTTCAGATCCAGCCTCAAAAAGCACTCCCGGAATACATGCAAGTGACTCAGAACCTGTAATATTGAGTTCATGTAGCAAGTATTGCCAAGGTTGCGCAAACCCGTCACCCCTGGAGTTACAGTGGGCCGTCGTTTGATAGGCGAATCCCCCGTTTTAGGAGGTGGGGCCCGAGGCCGTTTGGCCTTGGGTTGTGGACGGGGCCTCTGCTGAGGTGTTCTCTCTCTAGGAGTTCTTGGAGTAGGGGTGGAGACGTGAGCAGGAGCAGACCTACGCCTCACAGATTTGGTGCTTTTTGTTGACACTGCCTTGGCATCCGTAGAAGACGCCTTCAGGCTCTGCCGTCGAATTCGATGGCTCTTCCTCGGAGGGGCGCTTTCCAGCTCCTCCTTGAGCTGCCGTTTGAGTTGCCGCCTTCTTTCCCTTGCCTCCCGCTTCCTCTCCTCCTCTTCCTCCTGTTGTCGCTCCTCCTCCAGTCGCTTCTTCCCTCGTTCTGTTTGTGCAAACCACAAGCGGAACACACGGCCGATCAGGGCACGGCGGCGGTGCCACAGCGCAGTGAACATGCGGTCTTCGTCCCGCAACTGCAGCTCCTGGGTGCTGGTCGACAGCTGGTCTCCTGTGGCCGAGGATGAGCGCAAGGTCCGGCCACTTCGCGTGGTGACTTCATAGCACTGGCTCTTAATTGCGCTTAATGTGCTACGCAGCAGCTTCAAGTCGCCCGTCGCATTATCATTCAGCACGTAGTCATCACATAAGTAGCAGTATACATACAATTCATTCACCTCCAGGGCCAAAGGGTGGTGTTGCTCCTATAGACAAATAAACTTGAAAATGAATGTAACATCAAAGAAGCGGTCTCATAAAATCAGACATAATTTAACAATCAGTTCACCATTTTGATAGATATTTACATGTTTTTCAGCAGATGCTTTTATCCAAGCAGCTTATAAATAATAATGTTTCATAAACCTCATAAGAACAGCGCGCAATTTTTTGCTTGATATTGTATGTATTCAATTACTTTATACAATATATCTTGTACATAGCTCATACCTTAAAGTGCTGAAGCGCATGTTCTTCTATGTAGCGTCCACACGCTACATGCGAACAGCTGAGACATGCCCACACTGACTCGGTGGTGTTGCAGTCCACACAGTGCCATTTCTGCGGGTTCAGGATCGAGTGGTCCTGCGCGAGCCTTAAGCGACCCACGTGCTTACACCTGTCCATCACAGTTAGTCACTGCCCTTTTCACATCACCATGGTGACGCCAGCCAGCAGTGAAACCAGCTCCTCCCAAGGCATGATGGTTAATCTGCAGAAAACAAAAAACGGATCAGATGAAAACAGGTGTGTGTTTTTTGGTAGAAGTAGGCCTTATCCCCATTTGTGACTTCATTTCTAGTCATTAATACACACACACACACACACACAAACACACACACATATACATTTATATATACATATATATACACATACATATACACACATATATATATATATATATATATATATATATACATACACACATATACATATATATATACACACATATACATATATATATACACACATATACACATATATATATATACACATATATACATATACATATACACATATATACATATACACACACATACATATATATATACACACATAAATATATACACATATATATACACATATATACACTGCCCTTCAAAAGTTTGGAAACAGCCCTGGCAAAGTGTGGTTTTGGATGATATCAGCATAAATCCTTAATGTTTTGGTGAAAATACTGTACATTAAAGCAACTTGACATTATCATGAAATACCACTAATAATAATTTTCATTTTGGTTACATAATCAAAGTTCAGCCACTATGGAAGGAACTGGACCTTGTTGTCAATAAGAAGTGTCCAACCAGTGTGAATCATCTTTGGGCAATCCTTCAGGAGGCTTGGAGTAATATATCAAGTCAATGTTTGAATAAACTGACCGCTCGGATGCCCAGATTATGCAGAGCTGTAATAGCTGCTAATTGTGGATATTTTGATTAATCCAAAATGTATTTTCTTTGTATAAACTGTTTATGTAATACAATATGTTTTCGTAGTTTGTATTATCCCTTATCAGTGCAAAATTATTACAAATTGAAAAGGATTCATGCCGATACATGCCCACTTTTCTAGAGCGTTTTTGTAAACTTTTGGAGGGCTGATGATAATATATATCATTGTTAGCTGTGTTTTCATTTAATTTCAATGGTAATGTAACGCACAGCTGATGGCTGAAGAAGCACTGATGTGCACGTGCTAATGTGTGGTAACCTGGCAAACTGTTGAATATTTACATAGATTTACAAACAGCAATCACAATTACAGTATTAATGATTTGGAGTTTGAGGCCATCATTTGTGTATCAGTGGTCCAGTTGGCAGTAACGCTTTGGGGAAGAGCATCTGAACACTGAGTCCGCTCACAACAGCTGGAAGTGGTTAAAACGAGCATGTTAGTCATGATCTGTGTGATGTTAGTGACAGACAGCTGTAATTTACCTGACTGTAGAGGAAAGGCAGTGTCTGGAAGTCTAGCACAAACCATATGTGCTGCGAGCCAGATTGCATAATAATGCCTTATGCAGCTGTTGTGACGACATGAATCTGTTTACGGCTCTACCATAACACTGCAGCAGCCGCTCAGAAGACCAGAAACAATCACTCAGAACACCTTAGCAACTGCCTAGCAACACCCTGGTAACCATCCACAGCAACTTGGCAAATACATAACAACACCCTATCAGCCTTCTACAACACCTTAGAAACTGTCAACATTCACTGTCAAACAATTTACTGTGACACAGTAAAACAATTAAAACACCATAGCAACTGCATAACAACCATCTACAACACGCTAGTGTACTAAAACACATACTAAAACAGACCAGAAACTTTAGCAGCCGTATACAACACCATCTACATCACCGTAGCAACTACATACCAACACACAAACACTCAACACTTTAACAACTGTATAGCAACTCCTTAGCAACTATCGTCTACAACACCCTAACAACTGGTTAGCAACACGCTTAAATATTTAACACTTTAGGAGCTGCATAGCAACACCGTAACAACCATCCACAACACCCTAACAAATGCATAGTAACACACTAAAACACTTAAAACTTTAGAATACTTTATAAACTGCATAACAACACATTGGCAACCATCCATGACACCAAAACGTTCACAACACACAACCTTGGCAAGCATCCACAAGACCCTAGCAACTGCATAGCACCCTAGCAACCATCAACAACATTCTGTCAACTGCATAGCAACAACCTAGAAACTGTATGGCAACCCATTTGCAACCATCCACAACTGCATAGCAACACCTAAGCAAACATCCACGATATCCTGGGAACTGCATAGCAACACATTGGCAACCATCCACAACACCATAGCAACTGCATAGCGACACAATAAACCTGCATAGCAACACTTTGGCAACCATCCATGACACCCTAGCAACTGCATAACAACACCTTGGCAAACATCGACAATATCCTAGGAACTGCATAGCAACACATTGGCAACCATTCATAACACCATAGCAACTGCATAGCAACACACTCAAATGTTTAACACTTTAGAAGCTGCATGGCAACACCTTAGCACCATCCACAATATCTTAACAATTGCATAGCAACACACTAAAATGCTTAAAATGTTGAATACTTCATAAACTGCATAGCAACATCTTGGCAGCCATCCACAACCCCATAGCAGATGCATAGTAACATATTAAACCTGCATAGCAACACCTTGGTAACCTGCTAGAGGCTCATGTTGACTCCGAGCGTAAGGAATGTGATGGAGTGGGAATATTTCAGAGATGTGGAGCTCTAATCAGATTCATGTGCTCGAGCTTTGTTTGCGTTATCATATCAACATTTCATCTCTTCTGCTAAACTGCATGGAGTATTGTCCAAACTTTATCAGTTTCCTACGATTTTAAGTCACCAAGAATCCTTTCTAACCCAGACCAGGCTTTGTTTAGTCTGCTGTATGTGAAGAAACACTAACAAATTACACTCGCAGCAACCGTATGTCTGATCTACTCCATCATATTGTTGGTGTGACGTTCTCTGATATGGCCACACTTCCCACACAACTTCCTCTGGTAGTTTGTCACTAATGGGGCCAACGAGCCGTGAAATGTCAGAATAATCCTTTGTGTGTTTTCTATTTAAATTGGACTCTCCCGGCATAAATCAGATGTGTTTTTCTTGAATCTGCCATTGAAACACAAGAGGGATAGAAACAGGCGCTTCATTATGAGCGTCGCCACACGAAACCTGAATCGCGCCACTGTGCCGCATGTTGCTCTTGGACAGAAGAAAGCCAACGCGTCTTTGGATGCGCCCCTCCCAGCATGTGTTTTCTCTACAAAAATGAGGGTGTGATTGTGAAGTTTGTGAGGAAGACAAGCGAGCTGGAAGCAGGTTATCAGAGGAACATGTCGACTGACCTCGCTCTGCTTTATAGGCCAACAGCAAGGCATTCATTGGAACAAACTCCCATGACTCAGTGCAGAATGATTACTTATGATTCATGGCTTCCACTGCGTTCTGTCCACATAGATTTGGCTTCTCGATGACTCGTTCATCACACAGAAAGGTTCAGTGATTCGGCCTCAGTGCCTCCATTGTGTTTGAAATGGGACAAAACCGTCATCTCCAACCGAGCCAATCTGCTCTTCTAAACTACAGCTACTACAACTACTGCTGTAGGTTATTATCTTGAGTACGCAAGTTATGTGCTTTCAGAATTATCTTCTGATGAGTGATATTCTTCAATCAGAAGTAATTCACACCAGGTACAGTACAGTGACTTTCTGAAGGCGTTTGTTTAATCAAAAAGACAAAAATTATGAAATATTTTTACAATTTCAAATATTAAAGTGTATTCGATGTTCAGTAGGGGTGGGACGATACAGGTAACTCACGATTCAATTCTGTGGCGATATATGGCCCACGATAATGATAATATCGA
>JAUCNO010001091.1:6446989-6472610 GCA_032353835.1 Enteromius viviparus | reverse complement strand
TTAACTGGCAATAAGTCAGACTAACTGAAATAAGCCTGGCTTATACTCTAATCTTGGTTTATGGAACAGGCCCCTGTTTTTCGAAAGCACCTATGATGATATTGCAATAAATGTTATGTTTAGACAAAATTTTATTTGGAAGTGTAAAACGCCCAGATATAACTATCTAGAAAAATAAATCCACTTCAGGAGTTTGAATACATGGTATAAAAACAGCAAATTGTTGCTTGCGTTTTTCTTAAAAGGTAAATTGAGAATGTAAATTTCTGAAGGTAAATTGAGAATGTAAATCATCTAGACTTGATCTTCAAATCTCCTTTTTTCTAATAATATGTGGCACGTGATGCTAACTGCTAGAATAGGTCTGAAAAAAACAAAGAAAAGTGCCCAAAAATGCTCTAGCTCTTTAAGGGTTAAGCAGCAATTTATAGAGCTGGATACACACAATTGTTAGCATTGTCTTCATTTAAAAAATTCAGAACTGGGTAAAAGCCAGCTGATATCTTATGTCAGAAGTCCAACCTTGTGCTTGAACCATTAGTGTTACATTATTGTTTACTCGTCACATGACTACATGAATACAAAGAGTCCTGTGTATTTGCGACCTCTAAACAGGAAAATGCTTTTACGTGTGTCACAAAGACCGCATGTGTTACAGCAACCAGTGATAACAGAATCTTTATGCGAAATGGAGAGCCACTTTTCGCTGGTTTAAGTACTAGCTTTTTATATTGCGTGACTTATAGTTAAACAGCCTCCCTACACTCAAACACTGCTTTTATTGATGAGTCAAGACATTTTATTATCAGTGTCTGTGTATATATAATTTTTTATTTTAGCTTGTGTAAGTTTCAATTGTTTATGGTAAAGAAAAGTGCATACACTCCTCTCCCCTCTGATTTTTTTGATCGTCATCTGTTATTCGGTAAATATATTTGATAAGAATGATTCTGGACCGGAATAGATTTTCGATTCCCAACGTGGATTTATCCTAAATCATGGATTTAGTTTTTTTGGACGCATGTACTAATTATTTATTCTTTTTTTTTTTTTTTTTGGTACATTTTTAAAAAATATATATATTTATTTGTTTTGATTTTTTTATTTTTGTTCAAGGCAAAGGATCTGACCAGCAGTCTTCTTAACAGCATGACATCTCTGAACAGCCTGTCTTTGAACTCTGGGACCAGGACGATGCCCATGCAGGGCGGCACTATACCCTCTACCTTCCCTGCTGCGCCCACCATGGGTGGAATGGGCACCATGGGTGTCAGCAATGGTTTCAACTCTCCCATGGGATTCCAGGCGGGAAGTATGGGAATGGGCATGAGACCCGCTGCTCCGGGCCTCTACGGAGGCATGGCCACCACTACCAGCACTCCGAATTTCAGTGCCCTCACCCAGAACCAAAACCAACCCAGCAAGCCCGCAGACATGTCCGCCCTAGACTCCCTCTTCTCTTCTAGCAAACCCAAAGTCAGCATGAACCAAATGGCCCCAAAACCGGCCCCAGGAGCCGCCGCACCTTCCCCGTGGCTCAGTCAGTTTGGTACAGGCCAGCCTTCCCAGACTGCACCCATGCAGGCAACTCCGATGGGGATGACGGGAGTTCAGGGTGGGTTTGGAATGCAAGCAAACCCGTTCTTCAACCCTCAGAACTTCTCGCAACCTGTGGCCTCTTCAACAGTAAACGCTGGGGTGATAAAGCAAAGCACTTCGGTTAACAACGATCTTAAGGACCTCTTCGGATAAAGAAAAAAACTTGCCTTTCGTTCGTATTCCCCTGGGAATCAACATCAGCAGCGAAGATGACAGTCAAAATTTGGTTGGATGTTTGGACATGGCGTCCTCGAAAGACAGAAAGTTTAAAAAGTACTTTTGTCTTTATTTTTAGCCCTTATCAATGGTGCACTTATCTTCTTGAGTGGCACCAAACAAACAGAAAGCTTGGGCACTTCCAACGAAAGCTGCTTAAGTTTGTGGAAGCCTTGCGTTCGTTTTATCGCTGGACACTTTCCCCAGATACAAAAAGTGTAAACTCAAGCTCTTTTGGCTTCATTTCCCTTTTTTGCTTAAGCCTCATGTTCCACTCTCGCCTGAACGAGCCAACTTACTCTACAAGAACAAACGTTATAGTTGGCTTCAAAATTAGCTGATGTGCGGATAAGGAAGAGATTATGAGTGTTTTTATAATCGTGTATATATTGTATCTGGTGATTTATCATTTGAGTTTCATACCGATACATGATCCACTGAGGTCAAATATCTTAAAGGAAGGACACTGTCTTCATACTGTAGGTGCACTAAATGTAATAGAGATTTAAAAAATGATATAAAAAATGTAGATTTTGAGATGTTGGGATTTTGTCAGTACTTTAAAGTGAGTTGTGTAAAACAGAATCCATGAGCTTCATTCATGAAACACCTAGCAGATGTCATTTTGTGAATATTTTTTGTCTCTCTCGGAAAAAGGGTCATATTTTAAAAGACACATGCGTTTAATTTTAAATAAATATGCATTACTGTGACATAATCGTAAAAAAAATAGCTCTATACTTAACTACTTACAAGTTTGTCTGTATGCTGTTTTGCATCGTGATATTGAAAATGATAGATTAAAAAAAAAAAATCACACGTAAAAATTGTTTTTTTATTTTTTACCTTTTTTATGTATAAGTAGTTTTGCCGTCAAGCGATTAATCGCATGCAAAATACTTTTGGGGGAATAAGACGCACACGTACAGCATATATTATGAAAATATTTACTTAAATGTATTATATTCATATAAATTATATAGTATATTTATTATATAAATGTTAAATTTTTCTTAAATATATGCCTGCATGTGTGTGTATTTATACATGCATAATAAATATAAACAGAAACGTATTTTGGATGCGATTTAATCGTTTGACGGCAGTAATGAAAAGATTTATTAGAGCTTTTTTGTTTCGTAATGGGAATTGCTGGAAAATTAGCTCAACTGTCAATGCGGAAAGGTACAAGTAGTCATCTTTATGCAAAATATAGGATTTTCACAATTATGTTTGGGAGTGAAATGTGTTTCCTATTGTTATACTTGGAAAAACTGCAGCTATAAATGGTAAATTGTAGCATACTGTTTACAACCAAGTTTCTTACAGAATGATGTGTTTCATGAATGAAGCCTGATACATTTGTTTCCCTTTCGGTTCTCCACTGTTACACCCCGTGTTTAAAACTGTATTATCTTGTAATGTAGTGTTTCTTGAGGAAGTTAAGGAAAGGTCCACGTTTTTGTTTGTCTGTTGTCATTATATGGGCAGTTTCCTGTTCCAGGAAGTGACCAATTCAATTCCTTATCATGTGATTCCATATCATGACCAAACAAATCGCTGCAACACAGCAAATCACCAAAATGTGTATTAAAAACATGAATGACGTGTACAGTAAATACAGGTGAACTGCCACTTGTTTTTTTTTTTTTTTTACTGTTAAAAGTGAACGGCTTTCCTAAGGAGATTCTTTAATATCCGGGCAGGTTTTAATCAAAGGGAATGTTTTTCCTGGTCTTATGAATGAGAGGCCTTATGTTGAGAGTTGTGCAATAACATGGTCTGTGATGGAGATTGTGAAAAGTTTTCAAACAGTCTCGATTAATGTAGATAAAACACCTGGATTGTTTTAATTTAAATAAAAATGTGAACTGGATGCTTGGAAAGATTGTGATTTTGGAAATGAATGAATTGATTATTTAAAGGGTAATACTTTTTCACTTCAGTCGTTTATTTGTATTTTAAATGTTTATTATTATTTTTATTATTGAACCATAGAGGATGTTATTGACGCATTTGGCACCACAGAGTTAAAAAGTAGAAAGAAAGTCTTTTTTGAGTGGTAACATAATGTCAAGACTGACATTAGTCCATATAATGAAGTTTGTCTAGAAAGGTGCAGTTTATATTTCTCCTGTTATATACATATATTAGAAAAGTAATATATTTAAGGAATTTTAAAATTTACTTTGTTTTCCATAATTTCAATTAAGTGATAAGAATGTTTATAAACCATTGTTTATATATATATATATATAAAGTACATTTGGAAGGGTGTGCTATTGATCAATATTTTCATGTTTCATATCAAATTTTTTTTTATTGTTGATTAAACAGAAGCATAAGAATAACTATGGAAGCCCGTTTCCGCCAATGATTTAAAAAAAAAAAAGATTATTGTGATGTTTTATCTCACAATTGTGACTTTTATTCTCAGAATACAAACTTGCAATTCTGACTTTTTATCTTAATTGTGATATAAACTCACAAATGCAAATTAAAGTCAGAATTGCGAGATATAAACATGAAATTCTGAGAAATAAACTCAATTGTGAATTATCAAGTCAGAATTGCGAGATATGAAGTCACAATTCAGAGAACAAAGTCAGAATTGCGAGTTTGTATCACGCAATTCTGAGAATAAAAGTCATAATTGTAAGATTAAAAAGTCGTAATAACCTTTTTTTTGTCATTTTAAATATGTATTTGAATATTCATTTATTTATCATCAACAGGCAAGTCATGAAAAACTCTTGGTCAAATGAATTGGTCAGTGGGTGTCACAATTTTATAATGTCTTTAAATTAACATATAATGACTCCCATAAAATGAATCATCATTTTAAAACAAAACACAAAAAACAGACATGAATGTAGAAAGCTGTCATAAAAGTATTGCACAGAAAAAGCAATCTTCATATCTCCCATGTAAAGAAAAAAAATATGAAAAACTAAATTGTTTCAAGAACCTAATCTCCACAAGAACCATGTTTTATGGCAATTAACACAACAACATAGGCACATGGGTTAGCATAGACAAAGTAATTATCATTTCGATGTTTGCTATCACTTTATATGAGAATGGCCAGCAGACATTGCGTGAACCAGTGCCCTGAGATCATTTATGTAAATAATAAAGTAAACATAAAAAGAGGCAGGTGAGGTCTTATTGCGGAAGGCGTTGTACAGATCTCGTGGTGTCCGTTGACAAGTTGGTCTGGGTCATGTCTGCAAATAAACACAAGTGTCAGAAAGTCATTTATACTCAATGAAGTGTATTTATGTCAGTCTATGCATTCACACTCACTTAAGAAGTCTAGCTCATAGCTGAATCTGCCCGCTTTGAAACTCATTATCCCAGTGGAGTCCTGCTGGTACTGCGCTTCGATATCTTGACTTGACACACTGCATCGTCCCCTAGAACCACCCTAAACAAACACAAAGTCCAAGTGTGACACAGAATGTAAAAGGAGTGGCTGTCATAGGGCTGTTGCACAAGACTAGAGCATGAAAGCCACATTAGACACATGAATACATCAACATACAGTTAAAGAATTAATCTACTAGCAGGTTACCACCTAATAAGATATCTTAACCTCTGCAACCATCATTTTAAAAAAAAAAAATTAAATGTATTTAAAATTAGTTTTGTAAAGGTTTATTCACTTTAATATAGTCCTTCCATATGCCATCCATGTCTTTGAACTGCCAGCGAGCTTGAGATGATGTACTGTGGTAAGAAAACAGTATGACATCAATAATAAATCAATATTTTATGAAATTTTATTTTACAAAAGCAGTATTTACTTGAATGCACACGACATCAATAATAAATCAATATTTTATTACATTTTATTTTACAAAAGCAATTTTATGACATTATTTTAAAGCTTTCTCAACTATTTTGTGAAAAATGCTACGGTAAACACTTGTTAAATGGTTAATGGTAAATTCCTGTAAAATTTACAGGGAATAACTGTAAAATGCAGAAATTTTGTTTTAATTTGATGTTTTTTGTCTTTGAAATTAAATTGTTTCTTAGGTTATCAGTTGTTTATTAGTGTTTTGTGTCATATTTAATGTTGTTAAATGAATGTTTTTTGAATATTTCAGTTTAATGAGCCACCATGATGGTGTTTAGTGTTTGTGTGAATTAGTGTTCAGTACTTTAATAGGTTGGTGTATTAGCATTATATCAGTATGAAATAATGGTATTTAACTGTAAATTTAACTTAAAACCAAAAAAAACTAAAATGTTGTTTTACTGTATTTTTTACGGTTGAATTCTGGCTGCTTTTTTATACCGTAAATTTTAAAGATATTTTTTTTTCTTTACAATGTACAAAATTTATGAAAGCTTATTTCCACTAAGAAATACAAAACGGTAACTGCACGTTTTTAATCTCACATTCAAGCCTTTTTTCAGTTTATATCTCACAATTCTGCAATCTGAGTTTGCATATTCTGGGAAAAAAGTAATAATTGTGAGATATAAATTTGCAATACTAAGAAAGAAAACCTGTAGCTGGGAAATAAAAGGTGTTACTTAAATATATAAATAAATACATTAATACCTGTTTGTTGGCTGGATTCCACTGGCAGTTCTCCTGATAGTTCTTTTTGTACCATATTTATTGTTTACTTGGTACATTCCTGTAAAAATGAAATTTGGACAAAGAATATATAGCATACACACACTAATATTCAGTAACCTTGAAATCAGGTTTTTGACGTTCCCTAGCAGACATTTTAAAACAGAATGCTTCTGCTTTATCTTTTGTTAATAGTACAGTGCACATGTGAATGTTGTATGATAATGTCTTACCACTAAAGTTAAGAGTGTAAGAGAAGCGTCTGACTGTGAATGAAACTTGGCACTGTGGGTTAAGCTGATACAACCTCTCGATTTCTGCACTATCCAGAGAACATCCCTGTAGATACATGAAAAAAGTCCAATTCACAGTTTGGTTAAACATCAAGTCCACATTAAATTTCTTTAAAAAAAAATAAGTGGAATTGAATATTTTAAAAGGATAGTTCACCCAAAAATGACAATTCTGTCATTACTCACCCTCATGTCGTTCCAAACCACCTTATCGCATCATTTTAGAGAGGTTGTTGTTTACATTCTTTTCAAAGCATAAACAATATAAACAACGTATCCATGTACATATGTAACATATGTTATTTATGTATGCGATATTCTTCAAAATAGTGCTATAGGGTAACAGGGGGAAGACGAATGGTGGCATATAGTTATTATTTTTGTTTTCTTTGAGCACAAAAACATTTTCCTTGTTATGTTATGTTGCTATGCGCACATTAAGTAGCGCAAATTGAGCGTTTCAAGTGTTTGACGCTTGTGACGTGAGATTCGCGTGAATCGCTCAAATTGAAAAATCTGAACTTTGGTGAACATTTGCGCCGCGTTAACCAATCAGGAGCTTGTTTTAGTAGTAACGTGATTACTAGCAAACGGAGGCAGAATTCTGAAACTATGGAGGACAAAATCATTGTCACTGTATGTGGAGGAGCTGTACAACACATCTTCGTACATTACAATAAACCGGAATAAAAGGAAATAAATACTAGATTCATTAAACCAAAGTCTGCCTATTAGATATACACAAAACTAATTTTACCTCATGTCTAACCAGTACAAAGACTGGAGCCACCTGGTAAAAGCCCCTCCCATGACGCAAGTTCGCATTTGCTGTGAAGCGAATTTCACGTGCGAATAAACTCATAGGGCCCGTTTCCCGGTTAGGAATTAGATTAAGCCAGGACTAGTCCCAGGACTAGACTAGACTAGAACTTTTTTTAAAATGTCTTACAAAAATGCATTATCTGTGAGCATTTTAAGACCAAACAATAGCAATAATGTATTTTAAGATATCTCACTGCAAGCTTTTTCCAGTTTAGACAGCTCTAATCATTTATTTTAATCTAGGACTAGTCTTAAACCCTGTTCAGGAAACTGCCCCAGAATGGTCAAGCGTCCAACTACGTGCGAATAGCTCGCTTTTTTCGTGCAAGTCGCATCTGGTGCGAACGTAGCATCAGAATTCATGAACAATATCTACATGGTTCTGAAGATAAACAAAGGTCTTACAGGTTTGGAATTGTACATTTTGGGTGAACTAACACTTTAACAGTGTAGTTAGGTTGAGTATAGACAGTAGAACTTACAGGTTTCTGGTACTCAGTCCAAATACCCTCATCATCCATAAACTCCCAGATGCAATGAGATAAAGGATTTGAAGGGTTTGCAGAAGGAGTTGGTAAACTGGATGTGATAAAAAAAAGGAAAAGCAAAGCTTTAGTATTTGTTCTCAAATACAGTTTTAAAGGTATAGGGAATTTTTGATGCAATGACTTCGTAAAACAATTTTATCATAAATTATTGCTTTCAATGCACTGATATACATACAAATTAATGCACAAACAATTTACACCATGCTTCATTCTGCTGTTTTTACAAGCAATATGTCACAACTAGAATTAAAAAAGGGATACCTGTATTCATTACTGCTGTTGTCTGTTACTACTTCGTTGAATTTTGGTCGCCGTCTCACGTTCCTCGACACGTTTGTGGACAGATTGGTTTGAGTCATATCTACAATATTCCAAAACACAACTTTCTTACACACGAAGTTGACGGTTCTTAGTTTTAAGAGAAATACATTAAAGTGTTAGTTCACCCAAAAATGAAAATTCTGTCGTTAATTACTCACTCTCATATCGTTCTAAACCCATAAGACCTTCGCTCATCTTCGAACTGAAAGGATCCCAGATCCAGAAAAGTCGTAAAAGACATTAGTAAAACAGTTTATGTGACAACAGTGACTCGACTTCAGTTTTGGGACGCTATGACAAAACGTTTATTTAGTTCTCAACAGTTCTCACCCCCTGACTTGCATCTTCCGCCGTTTTCCGAGTATCGCAACACAGCGCATACGATTTTCATTAGGTATAAACAACCGTACATTACATATATGTGCATGCTTTCCCCCAGATGTAAACAAGGGCTGATTACGTCAAATACGTTAAAGCATGTGTAGGTGTTGCATTGTGTTGTGATAAGACATAAGTATTGTTGAGTAAATTACGTTACTTTTGTTTTCATTGCGCAAAAAAAGTATTCTCGTAGGGTCGCAAAACTGAAGTTAAACCATGTTTTACCAATGTTTCTGGATCATTTCAGTTGCTGCTGTCTGTGGAGGGACAGATGGCTCTCCAACATCAGGGTGAGTAATTAATGACGGAATTTTCATCTTGGTGTGAAGTAACCCTTTAAAATATTGTCTCATAGCTATTAAAAGTTAGTCTACTTACCAGCGAAGTCCACTTCGTAAGTCATGCGTCCTACAGTGAACTGGACTGAGCCCCTTGGGTTTCTGATGTACTGCTGCTCTATAGAATCACTACTAATCGAAGATGACCTCCCATCCGATCCCTTCCAAAGTAAGAGAGAAAACCAAATAAAGAGTGATAATATTTGATCTGTGCTGGTTCATAGGCATATACTTCTAGAAATACTTACATTATGTCCATATTCGCACCAGCGCTGGTTATCTTTGTAGTACCAGCCTATTACTTCTTTCTGGTTAGGAGACAGCAGCGTATTACGTCTGACACTGACGTAAACATTAGATCTCTTGACTGACATTTCATCAAAGTCAATATAGACAGGCCTGTGCAGTGAATGGAGTTTAATAATTAATAGGATATTTTTAATTTAACTGGTTGTGTAGGATGATGATAATGCTTCACACTGATAAGATTATATTTGTGACCCTGGACCACAAAACCAGTCGCTGGGTTTATTTGTAGCAATATCCAAAAATACATTGTATGGGTCAAAATTATTGATTTTTCTTTTATACCAAAAATCATTAGGAAATTAAGTAAAGATCATGTTCCATGAAGATTTTTTTGTAAAATTCCTACTGTAAACATATCAAAATATCATTTTTGATTAGTAAAATGCATTGATAAGATCTTCATTTGGACAACTTTAAAGGTGATTTGATCAGTATTTCAATTTTTTTGCACCTTCAGATTCCAGATTTTCAAATATATGTATCTCGGGTAAATATTGTCCCATTCTAACTAACTATGTATCAATTATACTTATTTATTGAGCTTTCATACATCTCAGTTTTGTAAAATTTAACCTTATAACTTATTTTGTGGTCCAGGGTCACATTTGTGATGAATTTGTTGAAGACCAGCTTACCCGATGCCGAGGTTGATGGTGATCCCTTTGGCCCCTGGCTGACAGTAATGGGCCTCAATAACAAAATCATTTAAGATAGAACTCCACTGCTGTCCATTAAACAGCTGCCACTCGAAGTGATTACCTGAGGCTTTAAATGAATTGATGAATGACTGAATGAATGAATGAGTGAATGCAATGGCAATGAGAAATTAGTCAATCACTCGGTATTGAAACTACTTTGGGAATCTTACGTTTTCCAAACAAACTGAAACTATCATAAAATCATAAATAAGCCAACCAACCTGTCGCCATGCTGTCGTTAGAAAATGCAGTTTTTCCTCTCCAAGTGTTTCCCTGAAATAAGAGTTTAATAAGAATATACATACATACAACTCACTTAACATTTTAGCTAATTTTGTTGGGGAAAGTTATTTTTGTAAGCTAGTGCTTTACAATATTGCGTTTACATTAAGTTTATTTGTCAATCAAACGATTCCAATAGGTTACTGTAGAATAATTGTGTCACCTACCTAGTAAAGCATAACAGCTGACATCATATTAGCTCCTCTTGCTTAAATTCATCTTCACACGTCTAAAAGAGACAATAAAGCGTTTGCGTGACATATCAGTCGAACGCTGCCTGAATCGTTTCCTGTTTCCAGGTTGACTATAGTACATTTGTGATAGATTTTAAACGTTTTATCAGATAAAGTGTTAATAGACAGCACAGCTAAATAAGAGCAATACAATTTAAAATGTTTGAAAATCCTCTTAGAAAGGTAGCGGTGTAAACAGACTTGTTTACCTGAACAAGAGAAGCTGAGCTCAATGTCATGAAACGCGATGTGCTTGATAGAAAGAAATACAAAGACTAAATTTCGACATACACGTTTCAATTATTTATCACTTAATTACCACACAAAGACGGGTGACATAAGAAGGGAAACCACTGACAAAACCATTTTAGCTGTTAGGCTATTAAACGCTTTTAGACATTAAATTATTAATGTACAATACATGAATGATTAGTCTACTTACCACAAAGAGTTCCTAGAGACTACATGGATTGCATATTAAAAAGCAATTTAAGTTTGTTTTGTTTTTTTGCAAAATATAACAACGTATTGTCGACTGTTTTCCTAGGACAGAAATTAAAGTGCTACACAGCTGAGGCGCTGACAGTTTCGCTTTCTTTTCAGACTCTTGACTCGTACTTTCCAAAACAAGCTGCTCTACGAATGATAAAAGTGAACAAACTGGATGCCTGTGTACGACTGCGTTGTATTAGACAAAAAAAAAAAAAAAAATCAGTGCCTAGTGCTAAACTGCTTGTTAAATTCACGTTTCTATTTCGTTTTGTATATATATATATATATATATTCCAATCCAGTTGTAATATTGTTATTATCTAAAATTATTTAATGTGCATGCATAAATGTAATGTAATATAACAAATCACTGTTATATCGTAACTTAATATGTAATAATAAAAAAATCATATAATTAGAATTTAGTCAAATTCTCCAGAAATGTTATTATTGGGCCAAAGAAACAGTGTGCAATTGTGTTTGTAAATCAAATAAGGCCACATTTATCGTTTAATAATTTTATTTAATTTTTTTCCATCAGGAGCTACATAAAAATGCATCGATGTGACACAGTATCTTTGCATAGGATGTTCAAAGTAAACACAATTCTAAGTAAACAGATCAGTTTGTAATTAAAACTCACAGTATCACCCAGATTATTGTTTTATCCCAATTTAGTCATTCAATGCAACATTGATTGTTTGTGCATTTTGCAATGTAATGTAAACATGCTGCATTGTATATTGGATAATATTGTAGATTCTATTGCACATTATTCACACAGTATTACTGTGTTTATCCCCAATTTTTATTTGTATTTTTTAATCCTTTGAACACATCTCTGAATATTGAAATCCTAGAGACAAGGAGTGCGTTTCACAAGCGCTGTGTAAACATTACTTTTCAGGCAGTTTCCAACATCAGGCACTTCACTGTAAATTACTGTAGAAAAATTTTGGTCATAGAATGACCAAAAGTGAGAGCAATGTTAAATATATAACTCTTTAAGTTAAACAGAAATCAGATTTCTTCAGACACGTCATCAAGCTGATAATAAAATCATTCTGTTAACACACTAAATTTTCCACAGACAGTTTGGCAGAGAATACACTAATCCCGGATGATTAAATATTCAAAATCATAATCACTAACATTCTTCATCACTTAATAATGTTTTGTTTACTTCCACCCCAAATTCGAGTGTTGCTTGCTTGTTCTCGAGTACCACCCGACATCTTCTGCAAGACCCTGAGCATCCTCTTTATTTTACACACGCCTGACTTTGCGTCCCGCCTTTGTTTTATGGCTAATTTGGCTCATCTCTAAATGAAAAGAAAGAGACAAAACAGCATCTTTTATCATGTTCAAATCATCATTTTCATAATGTATTATAATCTTTAATTCAAGATAGTCATGTTCATTAACCCAAAGATCAATGCTATCTCACGACCAATTTGTACGTATTTTTTACAAGTTGTGTCTATAATTCATACGAACTCTTACGACCTGTGATGGTGTGATAGGGGTGGGGTTAGGTCATTTGTACAAATTCATACAAATTGGCAACTCGCAAAATACATACAATTTAGCAAAAATTGACTTAAGTCACGCAAATTATACACCTCTTAAAATATGTACGAATTGCTGTGAGATTGGGCTGGTGGCACCTTATATTAGAGACTACAGGAGACATTTGATACATATTGCAATATTTCAATGCGTTTCCTGACATACTTGCAAAATCCAGAGTGTACATGTCACCATTCACAGTGAAATTCATGGTTTTTTGGTTCTGGTAACACTGCTCAATGTCAGCACTTGAGACTGAACAACCTCCCTGTTGAAACACAATATCAAGATCAGTGACAATGATTTTAATCTCTCTGTGGCCATAAATACAGTGGTCAGTGTCAGAATTTAAGGCATAATGTACATTCAGCCCATAATTATCACAAACGAAACAATTACAGGGGAATCAGGTTTGGTACTTTATCTCCCTGAAGGCTTTATATTACAGTAATTACCGGTTGAATGTATGCACTACTATTAAATATATAATTACAACTTGACAGTAATTATATACCGCATGACTAGAATGAGCTACTGTAGAGAGTTGTGCGTTAAAAGTAAATAATATGAATGCAAAGGCATCATTAACACCCCAAAAAACTTTTGTAAAAGAAAGAAAGAACGTTTACCGTGTTCTTGAAGGTATACCACTGCTTGCTCCCTCGATACTGCCACTTTGGAGTATTTGTTGTATTTGTTGAAGGGATCACAATGTTTTTTATTTGTGATGTTATTCTATGGAATCTGTTTAGTGAACACATTATACTTTTAGAAGTGCTGATTATGTATATCTATCTACATACTGTATATACAGTAGTCAACATTTAAAGTGAATCAAAAGAGTTAATCGAAGTTGTACTAAGACGAGAACACATTTTAAATTTAGGTTTTAGGACAACTTTGAGAAAGGTTTTGATCCACTTCAAATGTTGACTTGTAAATACATACACATATACAGTATATGACCTCAGTGTCATTACCTTGAATTGAAACTGTCAAAAGCAGACATTATACATATGAATATTACGTTTTTTTAAATCTAAATCAGATTTACTCTTTATAAGGTAAGGAGGCAAATATAAATCTGTTCAGCAAGCTCTTCGTATTTACCCTCCACTTTGAGATGGTTCATATTTAGGGCGACGTCTAACCCTTCTCTTACGGCCTGAAGATACATTTCTCTGCCACATTTCTAGAAACACAAACACGTTTAAGATTGTGAACTTTCCAGTTTATAGAATGGTATTTAAAGGTATTTGATGTGTGTGGGAGAATACAAAACAAACCTTTAAAGCTAATCTCGTACTGGGTAGATTTGATAGTGAACGTAACTGAACCATGGTGGTTGCTTTGATATGCCGCCTCCACTTGTGAGCTCTGAATTGGACTGGCTTTGCCCTATAGATGCACAGATAATCAATAAAATACAGTAATCAACAAGTGGATCAAAACCTTTCTTCAAAGTTAAAACCAGCATGTTGTCTTGCCTTAGGACAACTTTGATTAACTTTTTTGATCCATTTTTAAATGTTGACTAGTATAAAAGCCTGCTTCCACCACTGAATAAAAAAAATAAAACAAGGTTATTGCATTTTTTTATTTCACAATTCTGACTTTTGTTCTTACAATTGTGAGATATAATCTCACAATTACTAGCTATGGCGAGCAATAAAGTCACAATTGAGAGTTCTAAAGTTATAGTTGTAATTGCAAGGTATAAAGTCAGAATTTCGAGATATAAATTCAGAATTGCGAGTTATAAAGTCACAATTGCAAGTTATAAAGTCACTGTTGTAATTGTGAGATACATAGTCAGAATTTCAAGATATGAAGTCAGAATTGCAAGATAAAAAGTCAGAATTTCAAGATATAAATTAAGAATTGCGAGTTATAAAGTCACAATTGAGAGATTTAAAGTCACTGTTGTAACTGTGAGATATAAAGTCAGAATTTCGAGATTTGACGTCAGAATTGCAAGATATTAAGTCAGAATTGCGAGTTATAAATTCAGAATTGCGAGTTATAAAGTCACAATTGCAAGTTATAAAGTCACTGTTGTAACTGCGAGATATAAAGTCAGAATTTCGAGATATAAAGAAAGAATTTCAAAACATAAAGTCAGAATTTTGAGATATAAATTCAGAATTGCTAGTTATAAAGTTACAATTGCGAGATATAAGGTCATAGTTTTCACAAGGCTTGTGAGCTATAAAGTCAGAATTTCGAGATATGAAGTCAGAATTGCGAGTGAGCTATAACGGAAGAATTGTGAGTTATAAAGTCAGAATTTCAAGATATACAGTCATATTTTCAAGTTATAAAGTCAGAATGGAAAGTTATAAAGTCGCAATATGCAATAAAACTATCAATTCTGAGATAGATGAAAGTCAGAATTGTGATTTTATATCACACCCCGGACAGCACGCCAAATTCGCTATTTTATTCTTCATTAATGATGAAGGGTGAACTTACAATTGCGAGTTTATATCCGACAATCATTTAAAAAAATTTCTTTACATAATTTCAGCTGTTTATCTCGCAATTCTGACTTTACAAATTGCTATTGCAAGTTATACCTCACAATTCCATGAAAAAAAGGCAAATTGTAAGATAAAAAGTCTCAATGATCTTTTTTTACTCAGTGGTGGAAACAGGCTTCTATAGACTAGTGTATATCCATATAAACTTAAACAGTAAGATGCAGTTTTACCCTTTTCATGTGATAAAAGCATGTTTTCTTTTAGCAACAGATACTTCTTTTAATAATAAACAATTTAAACTTTTTTGTTATATGAGAATTGCATTAAAACTTGGAAACTTCCTACAATTTTATTATGTTTTTAATTCATAGGTCATTTCCATTAATGTAAAACTCACCTTGTCTCCATACTGATACCAGCTGTTGTCTCCTCTGTAATACCACAGCCATTCTGTATCCTTTGAGCTCATGCGACGCACTTTAATATTTCTTTTCTCAAGAACTCTCATTTTAGAAAAATCAATTGATATAGCCCTATAACGTAAATGAGAAAAAGCAAAATAAAATGCAGCAGCTGCAATAATTTTTCATGCACATAATAACCGAAGCAGAATTTTATGGTATGTTGTGGTGTGCAGGAATGAAACGACAGAATATTAATTTGGGATGACCAATTCATTTTTAAAAATAATTTTTCATCTTTAAGCACATACCCAGCTTGAGTGTTAAAGATCTTGATTCCTTTAGTGTTGGGGAGTGAATACTGGGCTTCTAGAATGTGATCATTGCAAATGTTCTCCCAGCCCTTTCTAAACTTCAGCTGCCATCTGTAGGGCCCGTCAAATTGTTCATCAGCCATTTTCTCTGTATGTGATCAAAAAAATTACTTTATTAGGCAGACTAATTTGTTACACATAATATCTAATGCACTTAAAATATAAGTGATTGTGTGTCCTAGAGCTAGTGTCCATATGTGTTGCTAATAAATATTTAATTTCTAGATATATGGATTGAATTTCACAGGCTACTTTTACACTCCTATTCACACATACCTTCACATAAGGCTCTGCTTATTTCTCTGCTTTTTCCCGACGATGAACTCTGGATGTTGTGGTTGAGACTACACCCAGAACCAGACTTGCACGAACCATTCAGGAAGTCCTTGCATATGTGCTCATTCCTACACTTGTTCCCATAACGGCAATGGCCTTGATTGTAGTACACACAGACATTCTGATTGAGCACAAAGCATCATAATTGATTACGATTCCAGCTGCATTCGCATTCAAGAATGTGGTTCAACTTCTCATACCACTTTTCGCACAATGAGACTGCCATCTGCTTTCCTTTGAAATATCTTACCCTGCTAGACGGTGAATCATCTTCAATGTCAGATCCAGAATCGCTGGCTGCCTCAGAATTTGTGTCACTGTCACTAAACTCTGGGGAACTTTCACTAGATCTGTTGCTGCCTTCATCTAGGAAGAAACAATATTATCCTCCTGAGAACAGTTTGAATCAGTTATACCGCTAACTTGATTTCACCAAGTCCAACATGGGAGAACATTATGAATAACCAGAAGAATGATTAATTATGATTAATCAGATTTGAAGAAACTGTTTACAGTTTTTATGAAGTTCAGGGTTAAAATCAGTGTTTGGTGCCTGTACATCCGTGTCAGTCATCTATAATTTCCCCTGATTTTAGGCATTACTCATGGGTAAGGTTAAGTTTAGGTCAAAACTATATTTTTGCATTAAAATGTTATCCAGGGTCAACAAAATACATTGACCTAGCGACACTTCCAACTTGGCAAAACCAAGACGTCCCAGTTTGGAGAAAACGAAACCAATAGGCCTACAGTTATGACTAAGGGTGAAGTAAATTCAGTGATCAAAATACTTTTTACTGACTGTGTTTACACCTGGGCTCTGCTTTCCATTGTGACAACATACCCCGAACCGTTAAAGACTTACATACAAGGACAAACATACCCCGTGAAATATTCACATGAGTAAAACGACAAGTCTCGACTGGTTTTAGAAATATAATATGTAAAAAATAGGATGACACATTAACCGAGAGAGTGTTAAACGGAAACCACTTCTGCTGAAAGATCACCGCAACACTTCAGATCGAGATATTGCTGACAAGGCTAGGTAGGCTTGCAGACAACTTACATTGAGTGTCTTAGCAAATTTTGTTGATTTTATACCAGAAATATTGCAATTATGAAACTCACCCAAATCGTCTTGATAGTTCGAAGCCATGTTCATAAATGACCCACGACCTAAACTCTTTCAGTTTCATTTTCTCGCAAACATCTGCATATGCTCACATACACAGTCCATATATAGGTTCCATATATAGGTCCGTATATATACGAGGTTTTTATTTAATTTATTTATTTTTAAAAGTTAGTACACAACTTCACAATAGATTTATTATTCAAAAAATTGTAACTTCGCCCAACAGTACAAATAATTTATTTACTTCAAGTAGAGCTAGTCTATTAAGCACTGGCGCCATCTGTAGGACAGAATGCGCATTTAAATAAGCAAAGCTGAGATTAAAGGGAGTGCAAGTGACACTTCTGTCATGATTTGTTTGAAAATGTGTTAACGCTTTCTATGAAAATTGTATTTATAGTACACTTATAGTTCCAGTGTTGGAAACAGTGATTCTTTGATCATTAAACTATTAAAACGAGAAGCATTTATTTAAAATGGATGATATTGTTCAAAACTACTGTTACAGTAGTTTACTGTTTCACTACTGTTCAAAAGTTTGGGATCAGTACATTTTTATTCTTTCTTCTTTGAAGGAAAGGAATACTTTTATTAACCAAGGATTATTGTGAATTTTAGCAGTAAAATATAGTCATACTAACAAAAGAATGTAAATCATGGAAGCAATCAATATATTGAACAATGTATTATACTAAGAGGCCTGAGTGACCAAGAGTGAACTGTGTGAACTTCTCATGAACTGAGCAGAAAAGGTTCCATTGGCCTAGTGCCAGGTGCAGACCATCAAAGACATCTGAATTGTGAAATCACCTTCAATTAAAGGGAGGCTCTATATTTTTGGCAAAGAGTGCAACCTTGCAATGAGCCACCATGAGATAATAAACAGGGAAGACGATAAGATAGCCATGAAATTATAAACAAAAATAGTTGGGCAAAGATAACGATAGTTGACCGATTAGAAAGTAAGAGTTTCATCTCTGAGGGTATAATATGCTTTGTATTAATAATCAGAAGTCAAAGGCATTCTGATGTGGCGGCTGTTCTTCTCGCCTTTGTTACTTTAATAAAATCTTTATTTCCTTCAACATCTGAAACTTTGCTGTTTGAGCCTGATTGTCTGAACCGACGGAGATTGAAAAACCGGTATCAACCTCTCATGGCCACAACAGGATCTGTTTAATGACAAAAGAAGTCATAGCATAGATTTACATTTTTAGATATGTTTTATATTTGGTAAAAAATTGTTGTTTTTTAATAATTGTTATTCATCAAAGAAAAAAAAAATCAACATAGACAATTCTAGTAATAAATCAGCATATTAGAAGGATCGTGTGACACTGAAGACTGGAGTAATGATGCTTTGTATCACAGGAATAAATTACATTTTAAAATATATTCACAAAGAAAACAGTTCTTTTAAATTAAAATAATATTTCACAATATTACAGTTTTTTTTCTTTAAAATTAAATTAAATATCTTACTGACCCCACATTTTTTAATGGTAGTGTGTGTGTATATATATATATATATATATATATATTACACATGTAAACGTGCAAATTAACCCATTTCTTATTATTAAATAAAACGTCAGCTTACAGAATGATTCTTTTTGTAGCCTATAGTGTTTCCTAAATATATATTTCGTGTAACATAATAATTGTTACCATATTTTGAAAATAACTCTTTTAATTTTCTTAAGAATATAAGCACTTTCAGAATTACTTGGTCTAAAGCCACAATGCAAACTATTCTTAAACTATTTTGATAAATAAATTGCGTGCAAACCACTGATCTATATAGATCAGTGGTCCAAACACATACTTTTTTTGTTCATTTAGTGGTTCCATACACAGTGACCAGTAGAGGTCGCTGCTGCTCTCTGGTTATTATTTTTTGATGAGGATCGCACAGGTAGACAGACTCCCCTCCTGTAATCCAACAGATCAGCCTTCTGCCGTCCAGCATTTCAGCCTCTGTACCTCTTCTCCGAGTACTTCTTGTGATAGGATAAAAAACTAAAAGAGGAATCTATGTGTTTCGGTTCGTACAACAAGTTGGAAAACTTAGGAGGTTTCTGAGGGATAAGATGCAAAGTGCGGTGTCGATCCACTTGTTGATTGAGTAACTCGCGGTTACGTTAGCAGACTAGCTCTACCGGCACACGCACTTAACACAAGATTGGACGAGTGTAACCTTCAGTATGAACACAGCCGAAACCTTTATGACCAACGTTAATCTGTAATTCGGATTTACGACTCAAATCCGGGCAGTTGCTTTGTCGACAGCCAGTCAGCGAACGTTTGTTATTATTAATTCAGGAAACACTTGATGGAGAGCAACTTAAACAGAATCCTTTGGCTAATGCTAACGTAATGAAAGGGGTTAGATAAACCATAAACAAACAAAACTACACATTTCGGTTCCTCGCGTTTTGTTTCAATAACTGAAACCATATATATACGTCTGTAAGTTTGTTTTGTAAATGTAACGTAAGTTACGCTCTGTTTTATTATTAAACGGTGGTCTTAAATGATGGACAGCGCCTCGTCCAGAGGAGAAAACAAGTAACGTTATTCAAGAGACGTTTATGTGGACTAGCATCAACAGCTGCGTTTAATGTGGAAGACTATGTAGAATTTTGTTTTTTTAAACACAAAATACTACAATTTTGTTATTTTGGGAGATCTGTGGTTGAGGTTGTGTATGAAATGGACACGATCAACCAATACCCTATAGACTCTGGCTTTGCTGAAGGAGGTCACAGGATCTTTTACAGCTCGGAGAGATCTGGGAGTTTTCATGAACATCATGGTAATGGTGAGGGATGGAAAGTGGTGGATGTGACCCTTTCTGGAGGAGCACCGTGGGGTTTTACCCTCAGAGGTGGACTGGAGCACACAGAACCTCTTCTTATAACCAAGGTAAGTCATCTGTGGACTACATGTTGAACAGGATGACCTCAGGGCTGTTTATCTAACCTAGCAAGAGACTTCTATGTAACAAGTTTTGTAGTGTACAAAAACATCAAATTCTTGAGACTAGCTGTTGTAAAGCCAGGTAAAGTGTTATATTAATGTTTACTATATATGCATTTACAAAGTGATGCTTAGTAAAACGTTTTGTGTGAGGAATATTTAATGAAAGTAGATAAATATGTATTTGTTGTTCATTCAGAGATGTTGTTAATACTGAAGGTTTACTTGGGTTCCTCTTCTAATATTTTACTTATTAGCCCAGATAAAAATAAGTGAGAATCAGGGATTCTTCTGCTATGTCTGGTCAGCATGATCTGAAGGGAAGCAGGAAGCGTTGGTGGTATAGTGGTTAGCATAGCTGCCTTCCAAGCAGTTGACCCGGGTTCGATTCCCGGCCAACGCAACACACTTTTGTTCAGAAAGTTTTACTTCTGCAAGGAAGTAACGCGCAAATAATCCTGTTTGGGGAGAATGCTATATGTACCTTCAACACAAAGGAAGAAAGTTTGTAAAAAGCTGTTTTGAGTCACCTTTTGAGTTCCATAGTAGGAAAAAAAATACTATGGAAGTCATTGGTGACTCAAAACAGCCTGGTTACAAACTACAAAATATCTTCCTTTGTGTTCAGCAGAACAAAGACATTCACGCAGGTTTGGAACTACTCGAGGGTGAGTAAATGTTGACAGAATTTTTATTTTTGGGTGAACTGTTCCTTTAACCTATGCAAACTGAGTTAGACGGGTACCATCTGATTTGCTAATACTTAAAACAAAAGTCCCTTGTAGTGGTCTAATCCAGTAGTTGACATTTTTTTAGACCAAATGATGAAATCAGGTTATCCAATACTGTCTTTCAAAATAGTAGAAAGTATTTGTGAGTAATATACCTTTAATATTTGAAGCGCGGAACAGAATGAGTGCACTTTTCCCCACCCTTTCCCACGTTGTACACATACATAAGAATGTGAGCTATGTATGAGTCTTATGACTACATGCACAAAGTTGCACATTTTAATTCTAAATACCATAAATTATAAATCACTTTAATTTATTTAATTAAAATTAAATATATATTTTATCACATAAATGTATTCATTTACAAAATTTTACATGTTCTACCCAAATTGCATAATTATGGAATAGAAATCTGTAATTAAAGTCTATAATTTTATTTTATAGTTGTGTTTACACTACCATTCAAGTGTTTAGAGTCAGTTCCATTTTGATTGCTTTCTCGCAAGCTTAACAAGTTTGAATTTGTTTAAAAATACAATTTAAAAAAAAGAAATATTATGATTTTTATTTTATTTTATGTGTTTTAACATGCAGTTCATTCCTGTAATGGAAAGACTGGATTTTCAGCAGCCATTACTCCAGTCGGAGTGTCACATGATCCTTCAGAAATCATTCTAATTTGCAAATCTGGTGCCCCAAAAAACATCATTTTGAAAACAGTTGTGCTACTTCATTTTTTTCATGATTCAGTGATGATTAAAAAAGTTTGAAAGAATACCATTTATTACATAGAAAGTATTTGTAACAGTGTAAAATCTTTAGAGATTACCGATTTCTTTCAAAAATAAAAAGTTTACTGACCACAAACCTTTGAACAGTAGTGAATGTTGTGGTGTTATGATGCAGATCACCATATATATTGATTACAGATATCTACATTGTGATTTTTAAAAGAGTGTGTTTTTTCCAAGTTTTAGAACGTACCCTTAAATAAACATGTATTAATACGAGTCATTTGTAATCGGTAATGGCTGTGGAAATGGCACTTTGGACTCTTGCAGTGTAGTTTTTCAGCAACACATTTTGAACAGTGACCGAAACTTTTTTGTGTGTGTGCTTTTCTGGTTACTCATCAACTTTGAAGGACATTGTAGATAAATTAGGAAAGCATACTCATCATTCTTACTTTCAGCCTAGGATGCCAAATGTTCTTCTTTAAATGCGTGTCTTTATTTTTTAGCCATTTTAGCTATAAGAACATTAAATACTGCAGCGAGTGACCGTCTCTTAAACTCTGGGGCCACCCCTATGTCCACTGTAGTTTGGAGGTGCATGTGACTTTCAGAAGTAAATTCCTGCAATAGCTGAGGTCTTTAAGGAGCTAAAATGTTAAGTTAGGTCATTTCATAGAAGCCTTTGATTTGGTGCAACACAGTTTCTCAGAGGACGGGTTAAAGACTGAATGCAGGTTTCACACCTTTGGACGTGTATTCACCAACAACAGTTTCTGTGAGTCCTGCAGCCCCCGTCACACTTCAGAAACTGGTAAGAGTGGTTAATAAGTATTTTTTACCCCCCTCGTTGATGCTCTTAAAGTCACTTGTTGTTCTACTGAATCATATGATGGCAAATCCTGCTGTAAAATAACCTTTGCACCTGTTTTTTTTTTTAGATTTAGGCTTAATTTTGTCTTTGTTTTCATCAGGGTTTCATTACCTTGGTTCATGACTGAGTGTGTTCAATTATTTTCCCATGCTTTTTAACTCACTTTTGCTTTGTTCTTTTGTCTTGATATACATTTGTGTTTTCACAAATGCTTCACCCCTTGATACTTGGAGTACAAAATAAGTTTATAAGATAGTTTGATTAATTGAATGATTATTCAGCTCTCATGGGAAAGTTCAGTATTGAACCCAGCAAGCTTACAGTATGTTCCTTTCTCAGTGGTGCAGAGCCGTCATAACTTTCTCAGGAACCATGCTAAGATTTAGGGTTCATTAATAGCTCATGCCTTAAGCACTGATCTATCATTTTATCAGAGGTTCATTTGTACATTTGTTCTGTAGCTTAAAAGGTTTCCACAGCTTGAGTGTAGTTAACTCTCTTCATATTGAAACATTAGTTTTGAATCCAGTTTGTTTTTCTTGGCAGATTGGTATTTTTGTCCCAACCTGCTGTTCTAGTGCAAGCTCTATAGAAAAACAATTGACTGACCTTTATTAAGTATGCCCTAAAATCTGCCAATTGGGTGTGGAGCACCTATTTTTATTTTTTCTTAAATATTAGATCATCTGTTGAAACTACTTGAACAAAGACCAGTTGCAAACATAGGCTTATAGACTTGCTATGTGGTAGAGGCGGTACTTCCACTGTTGATGAAAAAGTGCATACTTACATTTATGTAGTATGTAGTAATACAGCACATTATATGGTAATAAAATCTTCTCAGAAACAGTTTTATTTGTGTTAGCATTGAGTTAACCATATATTTAATAACTCGCTTTACTTACAAGAGGTCGTGGGATAAATAAAAAAGTATTGTTTTCAGTGTTAATTTCTCGCATACTGTTTACCCATCCTAAATAGTATGCAAGTAATCATTGTTATATGAATTAAGTAATTTCTGAGATTCTGTTTACCAAATTTTTCTTATTGTACTGGTCTTTGTGAAAGTATACATACTAGACATACTATAACGATAAGAGAATAATTTGATAAGTGTTCAGAAAGAAGTTCAAAAGGTCTGTTTTGTAAAGGCGACCGTGCACGGTGCGAATTCGGACAGTCGGAAGACTGCATGGCCACGCACACATCACGAGTGACTTTGTTTACGGTACACGACACGATTTTAAAACCTGCCGATTTCCGAGGGAATCACATTCACGATTTCCGTGCCAAAAACATGCACTCTGAGGAAGAGATCATTTTCTTTGTGGCAGGAATGGCGAAAAAAAACAAAAAAGAAAAGAAAACAAAGGCCATGGCAAAGAGTTTGCCTGAAGGGCGGAGAATGAAATCAATATTGACAGTTCCTTTTTTATGGATTATTACTATTTATTATATTCTTATATGTTCTTGCCAGAGTTCAGCGAGTTTGTCATCTTTCTCCACAGTCCAAATTCTCTGTGGCGCTGCCATGTTCATCTTTCTTCTTCTGTGATTTCCTTTTGTAGCTAGCTTCTGATTGGTCATTTCCAGTTTGCTCAACAAATCGGCTCGTTCAACAGCACCCACGTCACGCTTTCAACCGACAGCTCAAGTTTTTTGACATGTTTAAAAATGATCGTGAGGTCAGAATACCCCGACCAAACGAGAAGAGATGATTTCCTCCAATAACCAAAAAAGTTGCATGTCAGCTCGTACGACCTCAAAAATCGTACTGTGTACGCTCGCTTAATGAAGTTAACTTACTGTAAAGTGTTAATGCATTTTATCAGAGTGTAAAATGTCCATTATTTTGTTTCATTCATAGCAGGTTTGCGTTTGTGTTAATGGGTACATTGCCTTCTGTTCATTATTTATTTAAGAGTGTTTTGTCAGTGTTTGTCTATCCCCGGCGCTGATGATCCACAGACTTCCTCTCGTCTCAACGTGAGCTCTGGTCCTGGAGGCAGAATTCTGCCCACACACAATTATTAACAATATTCTTCTTACCACGTTTACCTCAGAGAAAATGAACATACTGTCTTATAAGACGAGTTTTGTCCTGGGGTTCTCATAACTATTTTAGCTTAGTAGTTAAAAATTTTCATAAACTTTCTTCATACATTTATCTTTAACTATACACACAATAATACTGTTAGACTTTTACTGCTAACCCTAAGCACAAAACTGACAGTAAAGTCATTTAAAAGGTTTACATAAGTTTTATGTTTAAAAAATACTGTTTCTTTGAACCTTCTATTCAGAGTCCTGTAAAAAATGTATTACGGTTTCCACACCAGTTTTCATCATTGATAATAATCATGATAATCATGAATAAATGTTTCTTGAGCAGAAAACAAGCATATTAGAATTATTTCTGAAGGTTATGTGACAGTGAAGACTGGAGTAATGATGCTAAAAATCAGCTTTGCATCACAGAAATAAATAATATTTTAAAATCTATTGAAATAGAGACCTTTTTTTTTGTTTGTTTATTTACGGCCAAAAAACAGCAGATGTGGTTGCCCGAATAAAGTCATGTAAAACTTTAAAACTTTAACTTTAAAAACTTTTCTCATTGGTTCCCATTTTTTTGCTAACTGAAATGCTCTAAAAATGCAGCTTGGCCAGACTAACTTTGCTTGTGAAAAGAAAATAGCGTCAAAGGAAGTATGTGCCGGCCCAGGCTATACAAAACAACATCACAGTAAGAATTATTAGACTGAAATAAACATAGTGCAATAAACATTCATTTATCAACATTTCAAGAGTTCTCGTTTCCTGGTAATAAATAGAGTATATGTATAGCGCAAATTTGGCGAGCTGTCTGGGGAGCGAGCCGG
>JAUCNO010001091.1:6407219-6439198 GCA_032353835.1 Enteromius viviparus | reverse complement strand
TAGAGTTTGTGTTTAGTGTTTTGAGACAAAGAGATGAGATTTTTGGAAATGTGTTTTAGCAACTCAGAAAAACTGTAATAGCATCCTATGATGGAAATTCTATTTTTATAATCTTAAGGATAACATGTACTCATTTATATTTGCTGAAGCTAATTTTACTTAAACCTAAATACAATTAAATTGTATTTTCACACCATAAAACGAAAAAAAAAAAAATCTTGATTGGGAATTACAAACTAAAAAGTGTGAAAGTAAAAAAAATGGATAAAACATAGCTACCTTAGATTTGGTGAATTGGTAGCAATAGGTGTGAATAAAAAAAAGAGAGAGAAAAACTACTATGAAGGTCCATATTAGATCATGGATCATAAAAATCATAAAAATTATTCAGTAGAATAAAATAGTTAATGAAGAGTGTTGAAAGTGACCCTGACACGTGAAAATTAAGCCAGACTTTTTTCTTTTCCTGTCTTTAGGCTTTACCTTTTAGACAGTTTAATATATTAGATGCAATACATTGCAATTAAATAGGAGCTAACTAAAATAAAATAAGCTTAATTAAGAGTACCAAAGTACTAAAATTACTAAATAAAATAGGTTTTGTAAGTTTAAGTACTTACTAGTGCTGTCAATTGATTAATTTGTAATGAAAATCCATGTTTTCGTTTACATTACAAATGAATGTGCGGTGTAAATATTTCTTTTGTATATATAAATACACACAAATACAGTACATATATTTTTTTTAACATTTACGTTTATACATTTTATATATTCATATTCTTATATTTTACATTATATATAAATATATTAAATATATCACCATAATATTTTCCTTAAATATATATATGCATGTGTTTGTATTTAAAATAATATACGCAGTATACACGCATTTATTAGATAAACAAAAACTTTGGATGCGATTAATTGCGATTGGTCGTTTGACGGCAGTAAAAATTATTTGAAAAGAAAAAAATGTAATTAAATTAAAAAAATTTAATTACTTAAAAAGAAAAATAATAAAAAAAAAAATAACAATATTTAAACAACTAAATCATTAGCCTTTTTAACAGCAGAGGGTTTTTTTTTAACACTGAACTGAGATATTCAGAGTGCCTTCATACAGGCGTCTCTTTTTTTTCTCAGTGGAAAGCATTGATTTAGTAAAGTGGGGACCTGATTTGATTTTCTTCCCCCTACAGCATTTGCTGAAGATCTTAAGTGTATTGATTTCTGTGAGTGCTGGCCTGGGAAGGTCAGACTCTAACCACAGTTAAGCACTTGCTGTTCCCTCTCTAGCACAAAGCCATTCCTTTGGCAAGTATATTGGCCCGCGGCCAACAACTGCTCAGCTTTCATTGGCTGAGAGGTTGTAGGGCAGGGACTGTGATTTGTTGCCTGCCAAATAAGACCATTTCTTCCCTCTGCACAGAGAGACAGCTGAAGAGGGCTAAAGACGAAAGCACAGCTCAAAAAGAGAAAGGTGAAATCAGAGATGATTTGGTGATACTGGCCATCTCTGTTCACCATTAAACACACTTCAGAGGCACACAAAAATTTAATATGTTAGATGTTTATTTGCTCACCCGCAGGGCATACAAGATGTAGGTGAGCCCTGAGAGTCAAAAAAAAAGAAAACAACATACACAGACCAAACCAAATGAAACCCTGTGGCTCATTGTAGTGTTAAGACATGAAACGATCAGTTTGTGCAAAAAAATTTATATTAGTATTTATATAATTCTCTATTTCTTATACACCACAATTAACTAGCGTCCTAAACTCATTTACAACATCTGGTATGTGATGCATCTGCGTGCTCTGGAACATAGAAATCTATACATAGATGTAAATATGTAAGGATCTACGTAAATATCTATGTGGATATATATCTACTGTATGTGCCAGAGCACGTTGACGCGTCACTCACTGGATGTTGTGAGTGAGGTGAGGACAGTCGTAGATTGTGGTGTATAAGGAGCTTGATCTCACAGCAATTCGTACATATTATACGAGCTAGGTAATTTGTACAAATGTTTGCTAAGTTGTACATTTCACGAGTTGCCAATTCGTATGGATTTGTGACCTACACTTAAACCTGCCACTAAACCTACCCATCACTGGGGTTTAGACAAATCTTACAAAATCATATGATTGAGTTCGTAAGAAATTGTACGAATTAGCACAAGTTTGGCAACTCGTAAAATACATACGAATTGGTCGTGAGACTGTGTTGGTATAAGAGGTAAAAAATTACGTCAATGTAATGAGAAATAACAAGCACACCTCTCATCAACAAGTTTCACAGGTATTTATTGAAAATATTCAAACATTAAGGTACCATTCATGTAATCGTTGATGTGACGAGATGAATAAGCAACAACAGAGATGCCTGACTTAGCAAACACCACTAATTATAATGAAATGTCACTAATTATGATGTGAATCATTGTGTAAGATGGCTGGCAAAGTTATAATTTAACCTAAATTATATGGATGGCATTCTTTTAGTAATGATAGGTATATCAAAAACTGTCTGTGCCGCTAATGCCAAAGTGTACATTGCTTCTGCATCAAAGCAACTGACAGCATGTGTGTTTCTATGGAATAAGGGATTTGTGTAATATAATGTAAATTACTCTTAATTGGTACTTAGTTGTAATTTTTAGGAGAATTACTAAGGTTTAAGAAATTAATTCGTAATGAATTGAACTTTATTAATTGGGATCAAGATTTTAAGGTCTTTGCAAACTGAGTCCGAAATTTCCCTCCGAACGTTTCGCTCATTAAAAATAATGCTGTGCCAGTCACATTTACACACTGCCTCTGAAATTTTTGTCAGATTCTCTAGATTTTTCCCGCATCCATAGCAAGGATTTTGATATGAAAGAATGACGAATATGAAAAAAACAACAACAACAAAACGAAAAAACACAGAAATTAAGGAATGACTTAATTTCAATTCAGAGAAGAAAAACTAGCTAGTGTGGCCAGAGTTGATTAGTAGTGCATAAAAGAATTTGCCCTTTCACAAGTACTTCCAGTACAGAGAAAGAGAGAGAGAAAGAAAGAAAAAAATCTTTGTAGTCTGCTCAATCAGAACAAATGGTCATAATGGGTCGTTTCTCAATGACCTCTGTGACCTGGGAAACTCCTCTGGAGTATTCACTGTTTTGAGTGCCAGAAGCTGCACATGGTTGAAACAAGGGAGGATGATGGAAGCAGAAGGCAAATGAGATCCTGAAAGAAAAAGTATGCCCAGACACACCTGTCAGTGGTGGACATAATGTTTAAAGATGAATGGCAGTGTGTGAATCGGCAACATCTGCTCCCATTGATCTCACTTAACGACCAGATGAATTTGTTTGCCAGTTCAGTGTACTGCTGTCTGCTTTTTGCTTAGACTGGTAAAGTGCTTTGATTGATATAATCCTGGTCCTTTCTACCATTTCTCTGTTGGGTAAAAAAAAAAAAAAAGGAAAAATTAAAAATTCTCTGTTATGCTTGATTCTTATCAAACATTTACCTTATGACAAAACTGACAACATTATAGTTGTATACACTTCGTTAGTGTTTATTTATTTAGAGTAATTTAAATAAACTTGAGTCAAAGACGTTAAGATTTCTGAATGAAAAAGAAATGAACAAAAGTGATTGTATGTCTATAGAAAGCACATTAAGTGTAAGTAAAGTGTCTTCTTTTAAGTTTTCCAATACGTTTTTAGAGAAATAAATGTCACACACTATTCATGTAACAATTCAAACAACATGCTAATTCTGATTTCCACGTGTGTTTTAAATTAGTAAAAAAAATCTTACTGACAATGGACAAAATCTATTATAGTGGAAAATTTAAAAAAAATGTAAAATTCTAAGTAATTAGTATTTGGGGTCTTTTAATATGTCATAAATTGATAATTGTTGGAAATATGCCTAAAAGGACTGACATTTTAGTGGCTACATTTTGTAATTCAGGGCAAAATTGTAATGAAAAATGATTGAAAATGATACATGAAAAAAATATATATTTTTAGCTCAGAAAAACAAAAACAAAATTGCTATTATTTTAAACTGAACACTTTTTTATTTAGTTTATTTATTTTGTGGAAAAACAACAACAATTTAAAGCAGTATTGCACTTTTTTTTTATTTTTTCACATTTTTATTTTTCGTCCTCACATTTTTTCTATTGGTTGACACAACATTAGGGCTTTGAGTAAACTACCAAAATGAGAATTTGTGAAAAATGTGAGGTTATACGCATGTGTATTATATGTTCGGTCTGTAAAAGTGCATATGTATGGAAGTGCATAGTGTTTTTTTTTTCACAAAGTGACATCGCCAACTACTGCATGCATAATGCAGAATTTTTAGGAATTTTCACAGAACTGTGTGAATGGTAATAATTTTGACGCTGTTATCTGTATGCAAAAGTCTATGGAAAAACTTTTCCTTTTTTAGTACATTGTTGCCATGTATAATTTATAATACATAACTTATAATAATCTAAATAACCTTTTTTGCAGCTTGTTTGAACAGTAGCAAAATTTCAACAAAGTTTATCAAATAAAATTACGTGTAGACCTCTCCCACAGGAATGATTTTCATATCAAGTAGCCACTAAAGGAAAATTATTTTTATTCCTTAGCTTATACTAAGCCGAATGGACACCAAAATTAAAAAAATCGTAAGGTTTAGTTTGCACTGATTGCCACGAAAATTGATCCAGATCATCTTCAGACCATGTTGGCAAAAACTTATGGAATTCAAGAAAATTATTCCAACCTTTCTCAAAAACGCAAAACATTTTTAACAACCGCGCAAATAGCAATGTGAGACTATATCTCCATAACAGTTTGATGTATTGACACCAATCTTGGTTTCTTTTATAACAAGTATGACTTGAGGCTACCTGCAGTGTTTCAGCGCAGTGCCCCTAGTGTTCGGGTGATATGAAAAATTGCTATTTATATCATTTTTTGACAATAACCCCTGAAAGGTTTGTCCAAAAATCACGAAACTGGTCTCTTTATAATGCCGGTGCATAATGCAGAGTCGAATCATATCCAGTTTTCTCATGCCGCCATTTTGATCGTTGCTGTATCTTAAGTGCGTAGTGTACCATTCCGAAAATAATTACAAAAATGTTCAGCACCATGCCCTGAAGGAGCCTGACAAGTTTCTAATCAGCGCCACCTAGTGGTAAAAATGTCTATAAAAAAAGGCTATAACTTGTAAGTGGGTGTGTTGGAACTTTTTACTTTATAAACTTTTTAGACTCATGAATCGTTCCTGCGTCCAGCGTTACCAAAAATGTCAGGTTTTGCCTTATGGTTTGTGCAATGTTGCATTTCAACACTCAAAAAAAACTTATATGATATAATATCTTAGAAACCGTTTCTCTGATCGACACGAAACCACCGTAGGAAATTCAAAAACATTGCATTCCAGCTAAATGCTAATATCCAATTGCCAAATTTATGATAGCAAGTGGCACAAAAATGCAAAACAAGTCAATAGTCAGTCATTTTTTCTCTTCTTTTAAACAAAAATCACTGTAACTACAAAACGAAATAAGATATTTTTACCAAATTTGAGACACATATGTATGTCCACACTCTAATGACATGTGAAAATGTAGGTGGGATTGCTATGTTGGTGTTATAATTGAATAAAACATGAAATTTCCCATTGACTACAACAGAGTATTATGATATAAAATATTATATTTTTCCAGTGCATTGGTGCATCATTACGAAACTCTTACTGCACTATTATGACCTGAAAGTACTCGAAAAGTTTTAAGACAGTGCCTAATTGTGGTCAAAAGTGAAAAGCCATTTTATCCAATTATTAGAGACTGTATTTATTTTTTATTTTTTTGCCGTTTCAATTACAGTCATCCTAAAATTGCTTTTATTACTCTTTGTTGCATTTGGTTTGATTCTCCGTGTCATGTTCCCGATTTTGCCACTGGAGTACTCGGCCCCATAATTGCTGCTTGCAGCTATATTTCGAATTAATCTTAAAAAATTAGAAAATCGATTAAAAAATAAATGTGCAAAATAAACATGCTTAAACTTTTGATGAAAAGGCATAAAAAAAAACATTTAAAATATTATTTTAAAAATAAGTTAAAAAAATAAATAAACAATGTAACCAACAGGGCACTTAATATTCTTGGACGTTTGTGTACATTGGAAATCATACGTTTGCAAGATTTGTAAAACAAAATCTATTTATACTAACAATATAAAAGCAATCATTATAATACTTTCTGTATACATTTAATTTTGTTTAGGATTTCTATCTAATTATTAGATGGACTTCTATCTATATTAGACAGAACTGCAGAATCCTGCCTCAAACACATCGGCCAAACAAAAAAAATTATCGGCCAATGCCAATATTGTAAAAATTCGGCATATGAATTTCCAGCTAGCCGTAAGGCCTGTAGACAACGTATTCAACAAGTTTTGCTTTGTAACAATTTACGAAGTCAAGAGGTTTGATGCCTTGTGGTTCACAATCTCTTCAGTAAAAGTCATGCAGTGAATTTCATCCTTGCATTACAGCTGAGCTGGATCTAGATCTTTATGAGGGCTCCCTTGATGACTTTCCTTTTAGAATCCTTATCTCTGATGGCCTGACAATGACTGAATTATAACGGCCCACCCTTGGGACGCCAGGTAATTGCCAGATTTGTTGCCAAAGGCCAGAGGATGATGTGGCCTAGTATAGGATCTGAGCTTCTAAGCCCCATGTTACTCCTGTGGAACAAATGACACAACTAACATCCCTTTTTCCTTGCAGGATTGATATTTAATTAAACATAAATTTAAAGTTGAGATACCTCAACTCCTATGCATAGTTAAGTCAGTGCAAGTACTAGACACTGCCTGAATGTTATATTAAAAACTTACAAAACAAGCTGAATTAATCAAATATCAAAATTTGTTTTTGCCTGTTAACAAAAGATAAAATTTCACACATTAGTAACCAAATTATGTAATTAAATCTTGCTTGTTTGAAGACTTGTCAGGTTAGTGGAGTACTATCAACTTCACACTAATAATTATTTAATTTAAATCATTTATTAGCCGAGTTTCAAATACCTTCAAATTGAGCAAATAAAATATTGCAAAATGTTTTTATGCTTGCATGAGGTGATTTTTCAGGCAATTTGAAAAAGGGATAATTCACACAACAATGACAGAGAGTAACTTATCAAGGAAGGACAATCAATGATAATAAACTAGACACACCTGAAACAAATCACTAATTAAACAAAACTAGTGCTGCGTCCGAAATCGCTTACTTCCCTACATATAGTCCGCGAGAACAGCATGTGAGGCGAGTAGCATGTCTGAATTCATAGCATTCGAAATTCAGTAGGCGAGAAGTACCCGGATGACCTACTACTTTTGGCCGAGTTCTGTAGTAAGCATACCATGGACACTTTCCTATCCCATAAGGCTCCGGGAGAGAAGACGCAATATTTAAAAAATGACGGAAAGTGGAGATGCAGCTTATTTTAAGTGTAAGCACCTCAGGGGAAAAAAATGTTGTTTGTTGTGATTAAATTACACTTGTTTAACACATTTTAAATAAACGGATGACTTTTTTAAGTTATACGTTTAAATTTTCGCGCTGTTGTGACGACGCGTGACACGTGACAACATCAATATGGAATAATATAAGAATATTAACATCGACAAACACGTATAATACACTGGTGTTTGCAGGGCCCCCTGTATTGCCTGTTGGACGGGCCGGCACTGGGTATATCTTCACAGTCATAGAGCTATTTGGAAGAGCGTTTACACTTCTTACTTACAGTGATACTAAGTCAGACAGTGTGAACAACTGTTGTTAACACTGTTAATTTGCATGTGTGGTTGACCTAATTGACTGCTTTCTTTGTAATGCTGTTTTTTTGTAATGCAACACAAAGGGTAGTTGTAATATAAATGCACTGAGAATGGCTTAATGTTTCTGCTTTCTGTGCCTGATTGAACTCATAACAAAGCCCATTAGGAGAACAGACTAAATTGTGGTCCTACAAATGAAGTATAATGTCCGCGAGATGGGCCACAAATACACAAAGGAATTTTGCAAGGCCTATCCACTTTTATTCCTACACCACATGGTTCTTCTCATGAATAAGGAAAAAACTATGCAGGAAACTGAAAAGAGCTTTCGGCACAGAAATTCTTGTTACACTGTGTCACATTCAAATACAAAGGGTCGGTTTTACTAAACTGGGCAAATTAGCAAGAGCACTTGATTTCAAAACACCGCCAATGGGTGTGGAAATTACTGTGGGTGATTCACTAACAATGCACAAATGAAAGAAAATAAACTTAATATGTCATTAAGATATCAAGCAATTCAATACATTAAGAAATTAATAAGTCACGCTCTCAAAAATAACTCTTTCCATGCATTTTCAGTGTGAATTCTTCTCTGACGGTACAATTTTAACACCAAAAGACGCAAGCTTGCCCAAAGTGATATATTTTAAGTCTTTTTGAGTAGATCTTCCCCAATTCATAAGTGCATGTTAGAAAGACTTCAAAAAATTGTGCGAAAAACGTAAATAGCTGCTATAAACTACAGTGATATAGTTCGATTGTCACAGAGATTATTGCATTCTGGTGTCATTTAAGAAGGACTTTTGAGATGTTAGGATGGAAGGAGAGATGTCAGTTGAAGGATCCTGATTTAACTCCGGATTCTTAAAATAAGTACAGTATGTAGGTTACATAAGTCAGAAGTGACTGCTGACACAGCTGCATTATTTGAGTTGTGACCTTTTGCTGTTCACCATACATGCGGAGAACCCACAGTGAGTGAGTTCAACCTAGAGGTCTGTTGGTCTGCTGAGAAACTGAGAAAGACGTTATGTGTCAATAGTCTTTGAAGAAGCATAAGTGTTAATTCCTGCTTTGTCACCAAGAGCCTTGATGCTAACCCTAGTATATATAAAAAAGAAATGCAATAGACATCAATGGGTTTGGTTACACAGAATTTCCTGTGTTCAGCAGAAGCAAGACATTAATTGGTAAATTTAGTAAATTTTGTTGGTTTATCAATCATTTTAAATTTCAAGTCTGGTAATATTAAGCAAATGTTTGTTAGTAGCTTTGTGCAGTGAAAGCGCGTGGTTCTACAACGCTGGAGATCTCAGAGAGTGTATTTGGGATAGTATCACTCAAATGCTAGGGAATCCTCCCACTTATCCTGTATTGCTGAGTACAAAAAGAGGAAGCCTCTGAAATAGGTCAGGACATCTTCCCAGCTACAAAGTCTGCCACTACCTCTAGGGCAAGTGCTGAGTATGAACTGACCTCTGTCGCAACCATGCAAGCAAGAGGAAGTGTCTCTTCCACTCATACATCCTATTTTCAAGGATTTTGAAGTAGCAGAGAGATAGGGGACGGGATCGGGAAATCTCATTAAAAAAAAGTTTGATTTCCTGCATTTTTGCAAGCAGCTTCAATTACAGGACTTTACCAGTTGAAATTGGAAATTTGGTTTGAAAGCAAGGGTGACCGTGGACCACAAAACCAGTTTTTATGTAACAGAGGTATATTGCAACAGCCATAAATACATGGTACGGGTAAAAATTATTTCCTCTTTTTATGCCAAAAATCATTAGGATAGTAAGTAAAGATCATGTTCCATGAAGATATTTTGTAAATTTCCTACCATAAATATACTAAAACTTATTTTTTGATTAGTGATATGAATTGCAAAAAAAGTCGATAGTCGAAGTCGATATAACAGGCAGAGAGTCGGGGTATTATGCAACGGTTCAAGATAAACAAGGCAGTCCAAGATCAAATAACAAGGCAGTCCAAACACAGAGAATAACGCTTAGGATTGATACCGGGGCAGAGCAAAACTTCGCGACTACCTTCACTGCAGCGTTCTCTTAAATAGTCCTCATAACCACGAACACCTGTTCGCGGAAGTGATAACGTGTTCCGGTGAACCGGGTGGGAACTAGTATTCCGGCGATGGTTACCGCTGATGACGGTCAGAGAGAGCCACAGAGGTCAGGTTTGCTACAGTGATTTTTCAGTATTTCGATTTTTTTGCACCCTCAGATTCCAGATTTTTAAATGGTTGTATCTCGGCCTATGCAAACAAACCATGCATCAACGTATTTATTCAGCTTTTCAATATATAAATCTTTTGGTTTTGTGGTCAGTGTTCACAAATGTACTTTTACCAGTTCTAATTGTAACATAAACCCACATCGTTAGGTGTTGGTTTGCGGCTATCGGAGCAGAATATGCAAGCTGCCAATCTGTTATTTTCTGTTGTCTCCTTTAGCGTTCATATGCAAATTGTGAGAGCTTGTTTCACAAGATGAGATCAAAAGTTCAGAAGACCATACATACACCAGTGCATAGACTCTTCCCTCAAACAAGGAGGAAATTGGTCAAAAGAGACAAATTACAATGGTAGTTGGATGGTAATGGTAAATGGGAATGTGAAAATCACAACTTGTGATCCTACTGACAAAATGCATCTCAATACCAGGTGTCAACTGGACGTTTCGGAAAGATTGTTAATGCCTCTGTTCTACATAACAATCCATATCCCTACAGGTTTGTTTGATGATTGGAATGATTGGAATTAATAAGGCCTACAAGCATCTCATGCATGCCATATGAGAAGGCTTCTACAATTTTATAATTTAGTTTGTGGAGTGCAAGATAAGTAATTATGCATGTGCATTGTCTTGCATGATGCTACAAAAGAGTTACGCAACAGGATGTTTTGTTTTCAGACATTGCTGTTATCCTACTCAAGAGCTGATTCAGGAGCCACAAAATAAACCAAACATCAGGCCAAAATAACTGCATGCACACAAAATAGAAATATGAAGCTCTAGCTACATTGCAAGTAAAATATCTATATCATAACTGTTATATGCATAACATATGCCACTATCTAATAAAATTGCAAACTGCAAATAGAAAGGCACTTTAGAACGGTTATGTGGGTGTTTAAATTGCTTCTACTTATTTGCATACTTATTTGTAGTTATCTTATCACAGTCCCTAGCAGTTGGCCTATTTTAAAGGGAAAAAATAAATGTTCACCTCACTGGAGCCTCAGTGTAGCTGTAAAACCTCCAACCCACGCCAGTACAAAACATATTATTATTCAGAGGACAAAACCTCAGTTACAGACAGACAGAATGGAAGTCTTGAGAAATAGTATATTGTGTAATAAGGTTTGCTTTATAAATGGTGATTGGGGTTACACATTTGTTTTTTTGTGACCACATGGGTCATACTTATTTAGCGATGATAAAGCAGAAATAATCTGGGTTGAGTAATGTTCAGTGTTCCAAGTCTTGGAATTTGGCTACTTGGTAACACTTTACAATAACAGTACAGTACTAATACATGAATTAACAATTACTTGACTATAAACTAATGATGAGTTAAGACATGTATTAATCAAGAACTAACTTAAGTACGACATGACTGCATGAATAACGACACCTTAATTACATGTTAGTTACTGCATGTTAGTTAATGTAATAATTAATAATTTGTGGTAATCTAAATCAAACATGCTTTAATGGCACAAAATTGTTTATAGATCTGCCACCTACAGCTGTCACAAACATAGGACAGAGACTTTCTTGAAATATTTACATTTAACCTAACTCATCCAACAAACAATAATGCATTCATAATTAAAAACAAGTTCATCTGATCCTCTGATGCCACTGCTGCCATCCTACAATAATGTTTACACTATAATTAAGCTGACACAATTTTCCAAATTATAATCATAGAGAAGATGATTATTGCTTTGGTTATGTTATATATTGATTTACTGTCATAATATCATAATAATGCACTGAAGTCAGATGTTTCACTTGTGCTCTTGCCACTATTGCCTCTTCAAAATGTCAACTTTCCTGCTACCGTTCAGTTCCTTTTCTATCCAACTGCAGCCATAGGTCCTCTGCTCTTCCACTTCTTTACAAACCCCAGAAAAACACCAAATATCTGATTTAGATGAGCTGAATATGCATAAAATTTTTTTAATTTATATGTTTTTAGGGATGTTAACAAGTCATGAATTCATGTTACTTTATAAGCAATTAATGAAGAGTTAGTAATAATGTGCCCTCCCAATTAAGTCATGACATAATGATACATTAACAACTCATTAATTCATGACGTGACAGCTGCAGGTGGCAGATCCATAAACAATGTTATCAGTTTATAGTCATTAGTTTATAGTCAAGTAATTGTTAATTCATGTATTAGTACATGATAATTCATGTACTGCAGCCCAGTCGCACGTTTTTTTCACACGATTCTTACTCGACTTCCGTGAGTCCAGCACGAAATGATGCATCCAATGGGATCGTAGTATTACATTTGTGCTGGAGTCACGAAAATAATGAAATAATTATGTCCCTGACAAATAGATTTTAGGCTAATTTTGTGATATCGTGACGACCTGCCGTGCGACTGGGTTGTTTACTGTTATTGTAAAGTGTTTACCAGCTACTTTAACACTGTTGCCGCAGGTTGTTTTTTTATGTCCGTAGTTTTAATTGACTGCAATAATGTGATATATAGCCCCCGGAATGCACCTGGACTAATTGTCGGGCTAATTTTGAGTAGCAATTGGGTGGGTTTGTTGTGAAAACCTGGCAACCCTGGTAATGATGAGAATACCCTCACAGCCTCAGATGTCAAGCCCACAGAAATGTTTTGATGCATATGTCGCACAAATGTGGAAGTCGTCACCAGCTTGCTTTAATTATACAAGATTATCCTGGAAGACATGTGCCGCACCCTTTAATGTTCAGCCTGGATACAAAGACGCCGTGACACCAAACTCCCTCATGTTGGAAGAAAGCTGTCGTGTTTATAACTGTGAAGACGAGCAGTAATCAGGATCAAGTAAACACTGGATTTTGAAAAGTATGTGAAAACAAACTGTAATTGTTTTTTTTCATGTCGGTTAATTGGCCTCATGGGCGGGCCTTGGCCAGTAAACGCTACCATTGATTCCAGACCTTCAGCTCTCAGTCTTAAGGTCTGACTGCTCAAGACTAAGAAAACTATAGCTTCCCTAAATACACACTGTTTTGGGCACCAAAACTATATATCCAGTTGTTGATATTTATTATTAATGTTTATTTCTAGCTCTCTTCATGCTTTCTCTCAGTAGCCTGATCAATAAATAACACTGTTGATCCATATAAGAATTATTTTGAGTCCTGACTTGAAAAATGTATTGAACAGGAAATAAGTTTGTCTGGTTTAAAAACGTACTAGCTTAATCTAGACTGTAATTCACAGACTTGACACAGACTGCAGCAAATGAGTTGAGAGGATTTCTTTATTGTTTAAAAGCAATATGTTTTGCTTTTTTTTTCTCATCACATTTGTAATATTGGCATAACCCAGGTGGCACATAAACAACGTCCAGCTCTGTTCCTGTTTACTGTTAGTAGATTGTGACATGCTCATGTACAAACACCAACTGCTTGAGCCAAGAAGATTGACATGATAGGACACATTCACAGCTTAGTGAAATAAAACACACTTGCGTATCCAAGCTCCAATGAGCTTCATCAATAAATTGAAGAGTGAATAGAACGGTTGAGGTAAGCTCAGTTTAAGCAGGGCATACACCCTCAATATGGCTCGAAGGGCGGAACATAAAATACATCATTTTTTGTGAGTTTCTCACTCTAAATCAGTTTCAGCAACCAATTACACATCACAGTCGTGCATGCCTACTTACAATCTACCACCTCACTCATTCACAATACTGAACAGCACAAAAAGATGCAAAGAAAAAAAATTATCATAAGCTCCATCATTTTACACTTTTCCCAGCTTCACGTATGCTAAAGTTGTGGTTTTCTGGCAATCAAGCAATGTAAAAAAATTACAGTAGTGTACGTTGGTCCTTCTACAACCGTATGCTAGCACATGGGAAACTTTGAAACTCCCATCCATTCACAATCATAATAAATTAATAATAGGTCTTTCCACATTTCTACACATCAGCCTTAAATAACAATTCTGTGAGGTTTCTTATGTCTGAGTTTGGTTAAAAACTTGTCCTCGATAAAATAAAGTCCATAGCCTTTTTAATACTGATAAAGGCACTCATTGGCTTAAAGTGTGAAAATATGGTAATGTAAATTTATGGAGATACTCAAATGAGTGCACACATTTCCTCTGCTATCAAAGAGAGTCTCAAAAACCCTGCTAGGAAACAAGTCCGGGTCATAGTTCACCCCATTTTTAAAGATCATTTATGCTCCATTGTTTGTTGCTCCATTTATGCCTCTTTTTTTAAACACATTGCAATAATGAGTACATGCAGTGAAATGTGTTCAATTGTCATTTTTTTTCTCTCAATTGGGGTGAAATGTGACCTGGTTATGCATTTTAAGACATTCAGCAATTATGTAGCTCATAGTACAGCTTCGCAACCTTGCGCACAAACTACATATATGTACACAACAACTTTTACCTAAAAATGTCTAAGAACTCATTTCAGTCAGTTTCAAGTACGCAAGCTCAGTGTTGCCATAGCGTAGGAGGATTTCGCTAAGTTAGTTATTAAGTTAGTTAACTATGTTAGTTAAGCTGTCTTATAGCTAGCTACCTGAATGCTAACACACCAGCTTTAAATGGCAATGGCAGACACATTAAAGGCAACTCTGTTCTCCCATTAAAGGAATATTTCACCTAAAAGTAAAAAACTTACTCTCATGTCATTACAAATCCATAAGATCCAATCTGTCCCTCCATTGAAAGTCCATTACAATAAAACCAATGAGGTTTGATGTCATGCATCTAGAAAGTATAGTTGGGTTCACATTTACCATATTTGAGATGCGCACATATGTACGTGTTGATTAATCTTCATGTATATCTGTATGCCTCTTCATAAGGATTTGATGCCTCTATTGATTGCTTTTACCATGTAATTTTGAGGCATGAAAAATGTTAAACTTTCAACAGAGCTTAAAAGTCTCAGGTTTCATTAAAATATCTTCCTTTGTCTTTCAGATATGAAAGAAATGGGTTTGTCATGACATTGGGTAAGTTGATGACAATTGTCGTTTTGGGGTGAACTAACTTTATAAATACTGAGGTCTCTGGCTTTAAATTAACATTAATAGTACCAGTCATGCCTATTATAACTGTCCATCAGTGATGATATATTAAGAGTGCATGTGTTATAACTAGCACCTACAGATTTGAACCTTTGAACCAGTTTAACAACAACAATAACAACAAGAAAAAAATAAGTCAAGGAAGTAGTCACTGGGCAGAACCAAAATTGCTGCCAATACATTCAGAGAACCCACGATTCTTGTGGAAATAATAACAAAACTGGTGATTGAGTATTTACACGATCCAGGCCAGGTGTCCAGCACCTTAGCAGGCAAAAAAACATTTAGCGTATGATTGGTGCCCCTTCCACCACGTGATAAGAGATAATAACACCACTTCGTAACATCAAATGATTGAAACTGTAATACTTTTCCCCAATGGTACACAAACAATTTACTCGTTCGTCAACAGAATGTGGGCCCCTATCTAAATTATGAAAATCTTTCCACAGGATGTGGTCACGCCAAGCATGACTGCCTTCTTTACTTTAGACAAAACACTATGGTCACATGGTCTCGTGACTGATCTCGAAAAATGTTCGCTTCACTGAATGTTACAAATAAATAAAATTAGAAATACTCGCAATTATAACTGCAGCCTTCACTTTAAACAAGTCTCAAATTTTTGAAACGGGTTTTTATACTCTGGCTGTACATTCAATTCCCAACTTCCCTTTTCCAGGCTAAACCCGTACTTGTACACTGATTTGTACATATGCAAATACTGCGACATTATTTGCACATTATTCGTTGTTCTGTTTCCTTAAACCACCGGAGAATCAATGTTCAAGAAAAAAACAAAACAAAAATACGCTAAACGGTCAAAGCATTGCTCCCAATTTCTGAGTTCCCATTTAAAGTTCTTAAGACATTGTTTGACTCAGCCCTTCCCCCACTCTCCCTTATTTTAAGTGAACAAGTAGTACTTAGATTCAAGGGTCCGACTGCTGGTGAATGCAGTTTAAATAGGTCACATGACACCTGAGTCCCTCATCACCCCCGGGACAACAAACGGAAACAAAAAGCTTTCAGTAAGCGCATACATGAGGATGGATACACATGCAAGTCTTTACAACTGTCCCTTGGCAACAAGAGGGTGTGGGGTGGGGTGGGGGGGATGTTGGTAGCAGTTGAGGTTCAAGCATATAGACACCAAAAAGAGGCCCAGCTTTGGGTTTTGGGGTATTACCTCACCACCCACAGCATTCTCATGCTAATCACAGGATTTCCACCCTGTTCCTGTAGAGATATGTGGGGGATACACATCCACTTATTTTTCCCTCTTGGGTTCCAGTCCTTCTCTCGCACAATCGCCGACTCGCATACGAAGCGTGCCGCTCTTATGCAGATGCCAGAGTTGCAGGAATTCCTCAGGCATAGCATGAAATCTCGAGGATGGGAGAATGTTGTCATAATAATGGTGGCTGACTGGCCGCTCATCCAGTCCCACGGAAAATGGCCAGAAACCGTAAGCGGTCACCTCTTCACATAAGCCTAGGGCAAGGCTCACGAGGAACAACCCCGTAGACAGCCGTTTGCCATGGACACCGTGGTTCTTCCAGAATCGACCTACATTTTTAAGGAAGTCTGGATTGGCAAAGAGGACAGTCTGGTTGGAGGCGGAGTCTGCAAGGGTGTGGTATACCCTTAAAGAGGGGTCAGTGCCAGGCTTCATGGAGAACGCTGGTATGTAGATGTAGCTGGAACCATATGCCTTCATACTCTCTACAAAGGATTTGCGGGACCATAGCAGGTTCTGGAAGCTGATCAGGAAAAAGAAGAGGAACGATAAACGTTTTTTTTCCTTAATTTTAATTTTAATGAGTGATGATGTTTTTAAAAAAAAACAATCTTTCTGTAACCAAACCGCTTAATTTAAAGATACTGTGGCCATTATGGATGAATGAATAAATTCAGAAATCTAATTGACCTCTAAATCTAACTTTAGTTCTTTATATTATATTATGTTACATTTGCAGTCCAGTTATAATGAATAAAGTTTTTAAGCTTGAGCTTGATTCCTTTTGAAGCACTGACCTTACAACACAAGCATATTAATATGCTGTTTTTAATAATAAGTATTATATATATATATATATATATATATATATATAAGGTATAAGAAAAATTACCCTGATACTAACAGGATACTATGGAGATCTCCTGCTAGCTAATCCAAGAAGTAAACAAGCTAATAAAGTAAGAAAGGTCAATATTCTTCCCTTAAGATATGTAGTCAGCTGTCTGGAGAACTGTGTGTCCTTTTCTGTCTCTGTTTTTCTGCTAAAATTTTTAGAAATCACAAATAGCTACCGGCTGTTTCACACAGAAGGGCTTTATGAACTCTGTCAGACAACAGAATGCATTGTTTTTGTAAGATAAGATAAATAAGATATGGAAAGGTTTGTAACAGAAAAAAACATGGTTAAGTAGATTGTGAGAAAGTATTATTTTCATTAAAGCAACCACAACATTGTAGAAGACCAAACTAACAACAACAACAACAACAAAAAACCTACATCAAAACAATGTGATTTATTAGATATTTGGCTCTGTATATGTGAAGAGGAGAAGACACGTACTTCTTTTCAATAATGCTAGGATTCGCGCTCACCAGGTGTGTTCTGGTACCAACATCAGTGGTGTACTCTTTGGACAGAGGAGGAAGGTTGCATCTAGAGGTAGAGGAGATGAAGAAAGATTGCAAGGAGTGATATTTTTCAGTTTATGTCACAAGAAAGCATTGTTTCTTACAGTAAATACATTAATAAAAGTCACTGGTCTTATTGTGATGCTACTAAAATACTAAACTAAAATGAACTTTTTTGATCACCAGCCAAAGTGGCTGTAGCCACTAGCCAATGACGACCTGTCTGCCATTTACAATTAAACTTAACCTTTTCTTTGTCTTGCACGCTATATAACCACTTCTCATTAAAGGTCAAGAACATGGTCTGCTTTTCAATGAAATACCAATGGTTATATAGGCTATTTATGCATTCTTTTTTGTTTACCATATTATTGATTCTTTCAAGCAGAAATATTTTTAATATAAAAAAAATGTATATGAATCTTTAGAACTATTAAGTACTACGTTATTCAGTCAGGGACATTGAGTGATTTTACTTTGCATGATTAACTTTGACAATAGCAACTAAATTAGGCTGCGGTCCCTTTAAAACTGAATACAAGTGAATGCAATGTACTGTGTACAATGTACATTCATGTTCGACTCCGTTTACCTGAATGCTAGTGAAATATAATCTCTTTTCCAATCGTCCCTTCGTAACATTATCATCTCGTTTTTATTCGTTGACAAAAATGTCAATAGTTTTTCGTCATAGTTTTTGTCATTTCAAAATGAGTTTTCGTCAGAGAAAAAATGTTGTTGACGAACATTATGACATCATGTGAAATGTAGGACGAAGGGGACAAACAACCCAGAGTGTCTCTGACATGATTTGCATGATTGGCTCATGCGTCACCGGCCAAACTGGCTGGTAAGTTTTTATTGATACCTGCCAAAATGATTTTTAACCCGCATTTGGCGGGTTGGCGGATGTTAATTTTGAGCCCTGTCTGTGACCATTAAACTCTGAGCTCCTCACAAGACAAAAAACCAAGTAGATCTCAGCAATTATCAATCTCTTCTGTCCTCTTTCTCTTTTGTGTTTCTGCTGCCAAGGTAACTTTCTACCAAATAATAATCAGTGACCACTTTTCCAGACTACACACACACAACGACCACCACGCGCACGCTCTCTTCCTATTCTTCTCCCATTCCTCAGAACATGATTCTCTCCCATCTTCTAGAGAACACTACACTGCTGTTACAAACTCACACTCAATCTCTCATGACTTTCAACATTCCCTCCATAATTAAGTAGGCTGACGTAACCTCACTGCTATAAAAATCAAAACTTAATCCTAGTAGTATCTAGGCTAGTAGTATCAAGCCCGAAGTGTTGAATCAGTCTTTTTTCTCTTACAGGACTAGCTACCCATTAACAACCAATCTAGCTTTCAACAGTGGACGTTCCACTGAGACCACCTGGCTTTCAATAAAAATCAATAAAACACCCGACAAGAGAGAACTCGAGTTGATCTGTTCTCATTGCTTTGTTGCTTTGAATACTGTAAATAACCAGATTCCACAGTCCATCAGTTCTGATCTGGGCATTACAGCTATGGCTAAGTGTCTTCAGTGTTACTATACAAGCAGATCCTTTATCGGTTTCTGGAGAGAAGGGGTGCCTCAGGGTTCAGTGCTTGGTCCTCTCCATTTCTTGATTTACAGAACCATACTATGCTTCAAAACAGGCACATTATTTTTCCTTTTAACTATGGAATTAATATGCAGCTCCATCTGTTGTTGCAACCTGATGTGTCTCAGCTTGCCTCGCTGTTTGTCCTTTAAACATTTAATCCTGTACCCTGTCAATGTTTAATTGAATTTTTCAATTAAGACTCAGGAAAAGGAATCTGTCTAGTTTGCTGATCCGTTATGTATATTTTCTGTTTATTCAATACATTACCAGTTAAAAAAGGTTGGGAACCACTGCTTTATCGTATTTAAAAATGCTCAAATATTTGTTAAACCTGTCATACTTAATTATTTTTCATACAACACTTTTTTGCAACCAAATTTTAATATTGTGATACCGAATACCATGATAAAAGCACTAGCAAATACGTGCAACATGAAAATTGTCACTGGCATATCCCTACTACACACATTTCAAAACAAAAAAAACCTGGTCATGCAGGTTAATGCTCTATAATAGCAGGAAAATCCAACTTATTTTTTTTAGGGTACATTGCACAGCTCCTTGTCTAAACACTTGTAATTTCAAAACTGGACTACTGCAGTGCTCTATTGGCCAGCCTTCCAGTCAGCACATATAAGGCTTTGCAGATGATCCAGAACTTGGCAGCACACCTGCTCTTCAGTCAATCAAAGAGGTTCCACACCATGTGTTTCTTGGTTTCAATCCACTGTCTTCCTGTTGCTGCCTACTTCAAATTCAAGTACGTCACATTGTTTTTGAGACTATCAACTGGAAATGGAGCCTCCTACCTCAAAGTTATCTTCTGCAATTAAGAGTCGGTGAATGGGGGGCACAAAACATTACTTCACAACCTTTACTCCTCTGCACTGGGATGTACTACCTTCACCCATTACATATCTTTCCCTCAGGCACTTTTCTAATCCACAAAGTGGTTTCTCTTTCTGCATTCAATCTTTAATTTAGTTTGTACACTAATGTATTAATGTTTAATATTCAACACCAGGACACAGGAAATTGTAAACGAAACAACAGGCTTTTAATTTTATTCATTTATTGATTTATCCATTCAACCAGTGTTTGGAACTGGGCCAGACAAAAAAACCAAAAACCAAAAAAATCAATATTGTATTTGGTCCAGAACAAAAGAAGCAAACTACTGGACTTTCCTGGTGTGAATACACCCTAAATGAATAAATATAAATATAAAACTAATTTGGTTTGATTTGGGATACGATTTGACACTTAAACACATATTACCATCATCTCACCTCATGATAAAGTCAGCTTGGTCAATTTCTTTTCCACAGCCACTGTGTTTCAGGACTCCTCCATTGCCCACAACCGAACACTTCTTCAAAGGAAGCTGCAATGGTGTATCCTAGCAACACAAAAACAGTGGGAGATACACAAATGGGTCGTTGGAATAAAGAGTCTCTCTCAGACACACACAGTGCATTTTCTTTTGATGAATACATATTCAAATCAAGGTTACTTCAATATTCAAATGCTTCAAAGAGCGGTGAACCTCTGAGTAAAATTGAATCGATGAAAAGACCCTTTCTAAGGCCCCCTGGCGATTAATTTGCATTACAGGCATTCATAATTAAACACTCATCATTAGGCATTTTCCTTCTACTGGAGTTATAGATTCAAACTAAGAAAAATCCAAAACGAATTCAAAGCAAACCATCTTTTTTGTGCTTGTCAGAGTATTGTGGGATGGTGGCACGAAAGATTATACATTACTGCTAGGCTTCCCTGAGTGGTGGTTAGTGTTTTGCTTAGTAGTTGCAATGTTTTTTTGGGGGTGGTTTCTAGAGGATTTCTTACTGGTCCAAAGAGGAAGGGCTTACCTCATTCTCAAGAATGTTTTTAGTTGATGAAGTGATCAATTCAACACTTGAAGAACATCAGACATGTTTATCAAAGTTGTCATAAGGTAAGAAACAGATTTAGGTTTTAGTTTCAACTTTGATGAAAGGTTTTGATCCACTTCAAACGTTGACTGCAGTACACCTTTGATTACATCCACTTTAGCTCACCCAAAAATGAAAATTCTGTCATTAATTAGTCACCCTCATGTCGTTCCAAACCCATAAGACCCTTGTTCGTCTTTGTAACACAAATTAAGATATTTTTGATGATATCAGAGAGCCATCCGACCCTCCATAGACAGCAATACAACTGAAATGATCCCATATCCAGAAACGTAGTAAAAACATTGGTAAAACAGTCCATGTGACATCAGTGGCTCAACTTCAGTTTTGCGATGCTAGGAGAAAAAAAAAAGTCATTTCAGTTGTATTGCTGTCCATGGAGGGTCAGATGGATCTTTGATATCCTCATCTTAATTTGTGTTCCAAAAATGAACGAAGGCCTTACAGGTTTAAAACGACACGAGGGTGAGTAATTAATGACAGAATTTTCATTTATGGGTGAACTAACCCTTTAAATAAGTAACCTTTTGGACACCAGTTGGGAAAACGTCATGCATAAATCCCTACAAGGCTCTAGTAGGATCATATCAGTGCTGCTCAATTACAGTAAGTCTGACGTATGCTAAAACATAATACTGAAAACGACAGTGAAAGTCCTTTAAGAATATGCGTGTAAAAATAAATCTTTCAATGGCTTTTCTGGGCTCAAAAGAACTTTTTACGACTAAATCTACTATAAAAGGATTCATTGAACCCTTTAAGTTAAAACAAAAAACACTGTATCCATAGTAACAGGTCCATAGAGCTCATTTAATAAACATACTAAATGACAGTACACTACATTAGAGAGAGGCAGGGGAGTGAGAGTGTGTAGGATACTGCGTTGTGTGTGTCCATCAATAATGAGTGTGGGTGCTGAGACTGTGTAGGAGGAACACTGCGACTGAAAGGCTGCATGGTGCCCAGTACAGAACAATTGGGACCCAAGCTGGTTTCTCTCCTATGCCTGTTTATTTTTAGAAGGCGGACTGCTGCACTGAGCTTCATGGAGAGTGGGGGTGGAAAGAAAAAAAAAAAAAAAAAGACAGACTGCTTTGCTTTCGAACACTTAAGACCTTCATAATTGTTCATATTTTTGTAGCATGTATAAAACATTCCAGACATTTATAAGTAAGTTCAGGTAACTTGAAAAAATTGAATTTGGTGAATTAGCTTTAAAACACCATAAGTGTACTGATCAAACTTAATTTTTTTTTTTTGCCGTGCACCAAAATACCTAATGATACTCTAATACTGAAAAAAAAAACTACTACTACTAATTCTTGTTTTGGTTCTGCAGAACATTTGGCTTCCCATACTTGTCTTTGCATATTTAGCATATAATCATTAATTTACAGTAACCTATAACAGTACGCTCAATGAACACACGTTACAAAATGCAATGCTGATGCCAGACTTGGATTCGGATAAATAATTGCATACAGGGCTTGACATTGACTTTTTAGATCTGGCTCACTTACTAGCTGTATATATAATAATTTTAATTTATATTATATATATCAAATGTTGGAAAAAAGTTAGGTCACTATGAAACTAAACCGCCAGTAGGTGGCAGTATCTTTAATGACTCATCTTTATTAATAAACCATTGAAGTCTTCAAACGATTCGTTCAAATGGCTGATTTATTGAAGAATGAAGCAAGTGCCTGTCCTTATAAATGGACCACTGAATCATTGATGATCAATGACTCAAATGTTTCAAAATTATAGTTTGTCATATTTGCCGTCATGGTTTGCAGGGAATTTTTTTCTCTCTCCTACTTTTATTTATCTTATTTGTGATGTTGTGTTCATTTGTTTTGATTACTCCACGAGATTCTCTCACATAGACAAGTTGCGTGAGCCTCATTGACATTACCTTGTAGCTACTCATTAACCTATTATTCGCTAGTGGGAGTGACTATGTTTCCAGGCACCGCTGAAATCCAGCTGCATTTGGCGGGTGTTAATGTCAAGCCCTGACTGCAAATCACAAGAATGACCAGTCACGCGTCACAAGTACTAGATCTTTATCCTACCATATCTTTATAAATCCTTAAAGCAGCAAAATCTAGGCATATGTTTTTCTGGCTCATTGACTTTTGTGAAAGATAGTACCTGAACAAAGCTTGGGTAGGTTTCATTGGTGACCGTGTGATAATGGTAGATCTCCCCGTCGTACCACAAGACTTTGCCTATTGGCGAGTTCTCCTTAGTAACAGCAAACATTCTCTTTGGGTCACAGCATTCTGTCAGCAGTTTCCTGTTTACAAAATAATTTTTTTTTAGTGAATTAAACAAAGATATTTGTGAAAGCGAGCAGAAATTGCAATCATTCATAAAAATTATAAAATGGACAAATATAGGTTTTAAATTAATTAAATCGTTAATTTAGCATGTTTTGTGAAGTTCAATATAAGACTTTTTTAGACCAAGTAAAAAATAAAAGTAGCAAAGGGCCACAATTTCATGTATAAAATATTTTTTTCTGAAAACAATCATTTTGCACCATTTCTAAAAGTATCTAGACGTAAGAAATGTCGAAATTCATGACTGGAAAATAAGACAAAAATATAGTATGCATACTGAGTAAGTGATTTTTTCTATGCAAGCAACATTTAATGATTAAGAAACTTTTTAAGGTATTTATTTATGTAAAGGTGAATAAAGACTTTACATTTTTCACAACAGATTTTTTTTCTACTGTGCAACATATTTATTTGTAATTTATGATATGCTAACACAACATTTTTATTGCGACAATTGTTGGAACAACAAACAAAGTAAATAATGATAATAATAATCATCACAACAAATACATACAACTAATAACAGAATCAGCTCTTCTTTGTGAAGCCACAAAGACATGCCTTCTGGGAGTTCATAGCGGGGAGAGATAACGTTTCAAACGCGTCGACCTCTCTGCGCATGTGCGCTCTCTTAATCGGTTTTTCGGTCGAGATGTCTGCACTCCGCAATACCCATGTCAGCATGAGAGACAGATTACATGGATGAGGTAGCAGCCGCTCCATTTACTTAATTACAGTTGGAGAGAGACTGCATGTCATTCCAAATCGCGTCACGGTACCAATTTACCCAAGATATATGTCCATGCGCATTGCGCTCACAAAGAAAGAATAATTGAATGCGACGAATCAAAACACTTTGAAATACCTGTACAGATCCACTCCTGTTTTGTTTCTGCTCCACGTTTGTCCCTGCCGCAGAACCTCGTCCACCATTTCTTTGTCGCTGGGGATCCTGTACACGGGGAAGATGTACAGCCACAACAACGCCAACACCCCCAGAGTTGCCCATATATACTTGCTCCGGTGACATCTTAAAGTCGCCATCACGCCGATCTGATCAAATGCCTAGCTTAAAAAAACACGTGCTCACGGCTGACCCGTTATTTTGTTGCAGCTGCCATTAGGTTCAAAAAGCCGCTGGAATACCGTTATCCTGCTATTTCCATTACGCGATGGGAAAGAGGCCAGCAGCGGTGTACCAGACTCAGTATTTTATGCATGCGTCAAATTCCTCCTCGTTCCGTTAAATGCTGCTTTGTAGATGAATGAGCTCACAATCACAGTCTGGGATTCTGGGATGCGGAGGATGCGATCGCCTGCATCGGTTCCGTCTGGCCCAGCAGGAGGAATCTCACGGGATTTTATACTGAGTCCAGATATCATCTGCCCTCATTACTCCGAACGTAAACCGTCTTCAACAAATTTGATCCCTACGCTAGCTGGTTTCTTATCGCCTTTAACACCACATCACGACCCATTTCTGTGCCCCGCTATGCAAATGAATTTTTAGGGCCTTCCCTCCCAACCTGGCCGTCTCGGATGTACTCTTCCGAGTAAGTGAGAGACAAAGCTCAGTTTGTGAATGCTTTAGTACGCATTATTGCCTTCATTATTTGTTACGATGCTGCCCCCTTCTGGTTAATACAGTCACATGACAACGACTGGGTAATAAATAGAGTATAACTAGCGTATATACTGCACGTTTTACATTATATTGCCTACGTGTTGAAACAGTACGCAGTAGGCTACACATGATAAGAAACAAATATGTAACTTTTTTTAACAAACATGTTTTGGTCAGTGCAAAAGTGTCTTTTTCACAATTCTTAACAATTTAGAGTAAAACAGTGTTGTTTTAAAATGCCATACTTAGATAATATCATTATTTAATATTTCCATGAATTAGCTATTCAAACATATTTGGTTTTTATAAAAACCTATAGCTAAATAATTTAATGTAATCATTTCATACTCTTGCTATTATGACATGTTCAATTGAAATATGGACTATAGAGGTTCTTTATTGGCACCGGAGGCACATTTCAAAAGCAGAAAACAGTTTTTAAGGGTCAAAAAAGGTTCTAGATTTTTAAAATGTTCTTTAAAAAAATTCTCATTAAAAAAAGGTTCACTGAAAGATTCTTCAGGGAGACAAAAATGGTTATTCACAGCAAAAACACTCTTCTGCAGTGCTTTTGGAGTCTTTATTTTTAAGAGTGTATTATGAAAATAGTCATTTAATAATTTTATCTTTAGATTTGTTCTGAATGAGAACGTGAGGCGTGCGGGTTCATATGCAACAGTTTAATCAAAGTGTAGACAAAGCAGAATAATCTAGAAACGTAGCGTAGGTCAATAACAATAACAAACTTAGTCCACGGGTGAGACAAAGACATAAATCCAAACGGGAGCAATGGTCGACAACGATAATTTCTCAAGAGAACACTTGAACATGAACACGAATGAAAACACAGGGTATGACGGCAAAACATATAAACAATGATCCGTAATAAGACAGAGACAGACTGTGGTTTAAATGCACCTGATAATTAGACTGTGGGGCGGAGACAGGAATAAAACACTATGGCAACAGACAAGGTGGGCGGAGTCCATGGATGAACACAGACACAAACTAGCACATCTAGCTGATCGTTACAAGATTAATCTCTTTTTCAGGGATTCTGCTTTGTCTTTTACTGGGTATTTGTTTTTTCCAAACAAATTGTCAAATTAAAATATAAAAATATAAATAGAACACTGTAAAAAGAATTCTGCAAACTTTCTTCTAAACACCATCATGGTGACACTCATTAAACTGAAATATACAATAAACATTAATTTAGCAACATTACATATACAGTACATAAACACAATAACCCTAATAAACATAGCTAGTGTCAGGGTTCTGTCACTTCGGTCATGAGTTATTCGTGGTTTTGTGACAGAGCCCTGACACTCCCTTCATGTCTTTGTTTTATGTGAGAAGCACTCTCACTTGTCTGCATTATTATCCTAAGATTTCAAAAGTAAATTCACATCATTCTTAAGAGGGGCTTCTTCCCAATTTTCCCCTAAAATTTGTGGAATAATTAAACTCTGATATATTTCATTTAACAATTTTATACATAAACAGGCATATTATATATATAAAAAAATTATCTGACATAAATATTCTATTTGCCCTACAAAGTAGAAAACGAACAATGTTCTGGAAGGTATATATTAGATTGAAAAGCATTTCTATTGATCCTAAATGCATTTTCAAAATACCAGCAATCACCTGTGAAATGGTACAGGAGTACAGAAATAAAGTGCTTCATATTAACACTGTATAATTTTTTTTTCTTATTTTTCATTTTCTTAAAATTGCCTTGATGGGCGGGTTGGCAGATCTGGGCATTTAGCTAAGATAATTAAATTACAAACAGTATATACTCCATACTGCACACTACTTAATAAAATAACAATAATAAGTAATTGATAGTGCTTCTGATCCACTGCAAATGTATTGCATGGCATTGTGGGATACTTTATGGCATAGAGGAAATGCAAATAGTACAAATAACATTAAACATTATTACTCACCCTTCTCCGCCAGCAGAAGGAGATCTTGGACTATAACATGACATACCAATGATACTGCATATAGGCTTTCTGATGATGATTTGAAGTGTTTAATAAAGGAATAGTTCACCAAAAATGAAGATTCTGTCATCATTTACTCACCCTAAAGTAGTTCCACACCTGTATGAATTTCTTTATTCGGCCGAACTCAAAGGAAGTGTCACAGTCAGCTGTGCCTACCCAGCTCTGGGGATAGCACTGCAGTGCCCAACAAACTTTCTGTGTTTTTTGTCTGTTTACATGCTTGGACTCAGTCTCACGAACTCATTCTGTTTGCTTCCCGGACTTTCATTCATGTTTTTGTGTCATCACATGTGTTCACTCATGTCTCTGCCTTGCCCATCAGTCACCACAGCAACACATTGTCTAACTCCTCCCACTGACCTAGATTCACGTGTATATAACCCGGAAGTGTCTGTATGTTTGTACGGTTCGTTGTTAGATGTTACATTCATTCGTGTTCCTGTTTCTCGCGTTTCTGTTGGATATACTGTTTACAACTCTGGCCGGATTTGGACTACCCCTACCGTTTGCCTGGTACTGTTACCTTTTGCTTGTTTTTCAACTCTGTCTCTGTCACGTCTCCTACATCCCTGTCTGCCGGCGATCGACCACTGTTGTTCTGACCTCAAGCCTTCTCAATAAATAATACTGTTGCACTTGAACTCGCCTGCCTGGTGCTGGCTTTGTAACAGGAAGATATATATATAAAAGTTACAAATGACCTGCTTCTATCATCTGATCGTGGTTTTATCTCATTATTAGTGCTACTGAATCTCAGCGCTGCGTTCAGCATTATTGACCAAACCATTCTCTTGAATAGACTAGAAAATGTCTTGGTTACGTAGGTAACCCTTGTTCCCTGAGAGAACTGAGTGAGCGAATGGAGACACTACATCATTGACTAATGTCATGGGGTCCCGCCTGGGAGTTGATTGGTTTCCCAATGCGAGTTTTGTAGAAAATGTTTGAGAATTGGCTGGTGGATTTTGCCTGGGAAACCACTCCCCCGGACATCCGGGTATATAAGATGGCGCCGCGCAAACCTCATTAGCTTAATTCCTGCTGATCGAGGAAGATCATGTCAGATCAAATGGAAGTCTTCAACGTAACCTTCCCGACACGCTACCATCACAATGTTGTTGGTCCGGACTAATACATGCTTGTCCCACAGCATCGGCCGTAACTGGCACAGGGCAGCAATACCGCCAGCAACTCAAGGCAATTGATATGCCACAGCAGAAATCATCGTACGAATTAGTACGAATTGGCACAAATTTGGCACCTCGTACGAATATATACGAATTGCTCGTGAAACTGTGTTGGAATGGCTAAGCTCATCCGTACTTGAGCGAGCTCTTATCACATTCCAATCCTCTACGTCCGCTGCGTTCTCAAAACTCTGGCCATTTGATAATACCTAGAATATCAAATTCTACTGCAGGTGGCAGATATTTTTCCTATTTAGCACCCAAACTCTGGAAAAATTTACCTAATACTGTTGGGGAGGCAGGCAGACAGTTTAAAGACACATCCCTTTAAGCTGGCTTACACTTAACGCACTAAAAACATTGCTTTACTCCCTAATTACTAAATACATTTGTTACTTTTTATGGAATGTAGTGCATTGTTTCTTTTGAGTGTTTATTTTAATCTGTCCAGTACTTGCCTGTTTGTTCTTTAATATATAGAAAAGTTATTCTTTTACAAATGTCAAAGCCTTTTCACAACAAATGTTAAATAAATATGCCTCAGGCTAAAGGAGAGGTGAATTCATGACTGTACAGTAGAAGGCGTTGCTCAAACAACTGTACACTTTATTTATATACTGACTATGAGAAACTTTCCAAGTATATGTGAACTTATTCTACTAACCCTAAACTTACCCTAACAGTCTACTCTGAGAGTTAGTAGACATGTAGTTGTGAAATAAAGAGAATTAGTTGACATATAGTTGATATGTAGTTACAAAGTTATAGTTAGTAGAATGTCTAAAGTGGGCTATCAAAATAAAGCGTAACTTAAATCTGCCCCCCAATGCCCCCCTTGGCGACGGGCTCACACCACCGCTCCAATGCGTCTCAGCAGCCACCTTTGCTCTGGCAGGAGCGCTGGAGCCAGTCAGAGTAGCGCAGAGTGAAGCTGGAACGAACCATTTTTCGGGGCTGGGGGGGGATCTATAGTTATTAAAATATTACATCTGAATGATTTTTCATATTTTAATACTGTCTCACATAAACAGCATGAACCGTCAAATAAGTTAGAAATCTTTAGAAATCTTTGGGGGTGCTTTTATTCATTTTGGGGGTGCTGAAGTACTGTACTGTAAGTGATCGTGAGTGACAAGACTTCGAGAAGCCGGTCTGCGAAGACAGGTAAGGAACAGCTGGTGAGTATACAAGGTAAGTCAACAGCGAACTCACGTGAAGTCTCTTTGCACTGTGTGCAGATAGTCTTTGGTGCTCGTGGTGTGCTTTCGTTCGTTGTGAATCGTGGTGCAGGTGAGTAATCTTTCTCAGGTGAGTGTTGTCAAGTGAGTAAACACAGTGGTTCAGATCCTCTGAATTCCAGAAGCAGCAATCCCCTTGAAGCTGGATTAACTTGGAGCATAAACTTGACATACAGGTAAGTATTCAGTAGCAAAGCAAAGATAGTATAACATGAGGCTTAAGGTAAGAAGATCAATAGTTACCTCAATCACCGCCCTTGAATCTCTGGTGAAACTGAGCTTATATACAAGCTCACCTCATGAGCTCCAGGTGGCTGCGATAACCTCGTTAGTGAACGAGCATGGGAGCTGGCTGCACTGATCCTAGTGCAGCCCAGAGGCGTGACAAAAACCATGGTTCTTCTGTAGTTACTATGGTTTTACAACAAAAACCATGGTTAAACTGCGGTTACTACAAAAAAACCATGGTTCATTTTCGTAAGGGATATTAGTCGATGCAGATTCCCTGCCGACCCCAGTTCCTCCCTACCGCAGCTCATATTCCCATAAACCATCCCCTCAGACCTCTCTATGAAACCTCCCTAAGTTCCATGCTCCAAGCCGTTGCACCAAGAACCCTGCAGTCCTACCTCACCGCGTAGTAATCATTCAAAACTTTACACCTAAGCTATAACCTCCATTTCCCAGATTTTTCTGTCCTAGCCATCCCCTCATTCATTTCATATCTTAACTCCCTTAAATTCCTCCAAGCCAATTCTATCAAGGGGTACCTTAGCGTGATAAAAAATTTTCACAAATTGTTACATGGCTTCATTTCCCCTGCTATAAACAAAGCCCAAACAAATTTACTAATTAAGGGTATCCAAAGAGAAAATCCTCCTGGCCCTGACCAAAGACTGCCCATCACCTTGGAAATCCTAACCAATTGTAATTCAACCCTCTGCAGAGGTTATAGCTACCCTTTAGTCACCTGTACCTTAGATGCTATGTTTACCATAGCGATCTTCGGTTTCCTAAGATGCTCTAAATTTACCATTAACACCCCATTCAACCAAACTGTCCACCCCACAATTTCCGTTCTTTCCATTTAAAACAATAAAACGATGACCTTTTTCATAAAACAAAGCAAGACAGACCAACTCAAGAGGGGCCACTTCATCTAGATATTCAGGCTTCAGTCCCTCACCCAGTCCTACCAAACAGTACGAGCTTTCTTGACTTTCAGAAGCTCGTTCGCCTCCTCCACCTCAGAACCACTATTCATGGATTAACTTAACTGCCCAGTCTCAAGGTTCTGGTTTCAGAAACATCTGAAAGATGTCGTCATTAGATCAGTCGTCTCCCCAGATATATTCTCCTACCACTCCTTCAGGATCGGAGCTGCCATCTCAGCTGCCAAGAGAGGCCTCTCCCCTAACCAGATCCAGACTCTCGGCCGCTGGTTCTACAAGAATTACATCCGCTCAGACCCAGCTTTAATTCTGCAAGCTATGCAAACCCTCACCAACTCCTCCCAAGTTCCAGGAGCTCCCCCGGGTTTCCTTGCCTCTGCCAAGGTTCCCTTACCCCTATCGCGATGATGACGACGTGTCACATTCTTTAAATAAAAAAATAAATAAATTTTGCCTCCACAAGGCTCCCAGGTCTCATTTCCAACCAAGGTTCTTCACACAGAGCTCCACTAAACAGCACTAAGGGGAAGGCAGAGATAAATGTACTGCCTAATCAAATAAATGTAACATTAATGACCAAATGCACAATGCATTCGGAAAAAGGTCAAATTACTTACATTTATTGTTAACACTTTATTAGTAAAATAAATGATCATAACTAACATATTAGCTGATTATTAATATATACAAACTAGATATTCTGCATGAAAAACTTTTTAACTTACCACAACCTTTCTTTAACAACTTACCTTAACCTTAAGTTTGTTTAGTTTATCTAAAAGCAAATACAACTTTGTTTTATTAGTATCATTGCTCAATGTGCATATACACTATATATATATATATATATATATATATATATATATTAGGGCTGGGACTCGATTAAAAAAATTTATCTAATTAATTACAGGCTTTGTAATTAATTAATCGAAATTAATCGCATATAAATATTTGACCTGAGAACAGTGAG
>JAUCNO010001091.1:6385564-6397968 GCA_032353835.1 Enteromius viviparus | reverse complement strand
AGTCATGTAACTTGGAAAAGTTACAGGCACATTAAGCTTATTTTGTGTCTTTGCCTAGATTTACTTAGGTTATAGTTCTTTTCAGAGCCATAGCTGTTGACACATGACACAGATGGTAGTGTGTCGTACAATACTACATTATGACACGGAAAATCATGTAGTAGAAGATTGGAAGTCCTGAAGTCCATGGCGTTTGAATAGCTGTGTTGTCTGTTTTCTTTAGTCGGTTTCCCACGTAGATCCACTCAAATGGCTCTTTGTTCTCATGAAGATCTTTGGTGAGGTGAAGATCTACACCAATGGTGTCACAGTCACAGCTTACAGATCTCAGTTCAGGTGTCTTCTCACACTCCTGCAACCCAATTAATGAGTGAGAACACCTGTTTGCAATCAGGCACCATGCTTATAAGCAGTAAGCTCCAGAGAGAAGACGGCTGAGGTCAAGGTAACATATCTTACTTACCTTCATGCCTCGTTCATTGTGAGATCCTTCACCTTCATGTTATTTCACTGCCTCTCCAATTATCTTGTTTAAGCTACGCTGATGTTTCCTCAACTGAGCTCAAGATCGCCTACAGCGAGAGCTCAAGCCAGCACAATACCCACCTGAGACTTCACTCACCTTCACGGCAAAGCCTCAAGTCCACAGCGCCTCAATGACTAGTGATTCACGTGAACTTAAACACAAACTTACCTGTTCTACTTACCTGTTCTACTTACCTGTCTTCACAGACTACTGCACCGATAAACCTCACTCAGATCTACGCTACTTATTAAGGAAAGGAGTCTACTCTAATAGGATTTACTCTCATGTGAAAGCCCAGTGTGATCTGCTCACCTCCATTACTTCATTGAGAACTTCACTAAATGCCTCAAGTGGAAACGCTGTGGACAAGAAAGGAGCGCTGATCATATCCTACCATTGCTACTGCTTTAACTACTTCTCCAATCTTAACTTTCTAAATAAATTGTTAAAACTTATTTACGGTGTTCCTCCTCCTTCCTGCTGGGCGTTTCAAATGGTGATGCATAGGAGATGGCAATGCATTTACATATACCTGAAACACAAGAAAAGACATTTTAGACTTATCTTAATTGTATAGTGTTTTTTTTTTAATTGATCTTGTTGACCTAGTCTCAAGTTATTTGACTGGTGTGTAATATCTTCATCCTCCACTGAAACATCAGTCTTAGTAAGACTTCATAACTCATAGAGGGTGGGTAAGTGATGGGAGTGTGCTGTTGTTCAGCTTTAAAATAAGGCTGCGAGTGTACATTCTCTCAGTGTAAGTATTCACATTCCTGTAAAGAATCTTTCATCTTTGTTATGTACCACTGAGTAGACTAAGCACTTACAGCCCTAGCAGTTAACACCTAAGCCAGCTGCTAAAACAGTTTGGTGAAGTGGAGAGGGGCTGTTTTAGAGTGGCCAGTAAACTGAGAAAAGTTGTTCATTTCTTTCAATGTTTTTTTGCTTTTCCTACTCTCTTTCATCCAATGTCCAGATTTACCACAATAATGACAATTGCCCTCCTTCTTAGAACATTTACGTTTCTTTCTACTCTCTGTGTTGACCTACTCTGGCTTTAACATTAGAGTTCCTTTCCCAAGTTGATAAACTGTCCAGGTTGTTTTGCAGGCTTTTAGTGGACCATGTGAGGTCTAAGAATGGCAAAGCTGATCTGTACTCAGTTAAAAGGCCAGAACTAGAGGCCCTTTATGATCCAATACCTTCTCTGAGGTTTTAGCTATTCCACTGAATATGGCCGCTGTCTGACAAAACCTTTCACAGTACTGACTTACAGTTTCACCTTTCCTCTGGATACAGCTTGTCACTTTTGACCAATCCACCTTTGGTCCACAATGTCCCTTAACTTTCTCAAAGCTCCCTCTCTCAGTTCATCTTTACTGGCATGTTGAAATTCAGAACTATTTACAGCACTTTCAAAATGATTGAATTCTGATTCTGTTAAGATCTGTGACATTATCTGGGTGATTTCAGCTAGAGACATATCATATCATATCATATCATAGAGACGCATTTTTCTGGACAACTCTATTCTGAATTCAGAAAAATATCCTCTCACTGGTGGCAAGTTTTCAGCAAGGCGTTCTATATCTTTAGGGCTTAAGGTTGTAGTGACTGCTTGGATCTGCAGAATGGGGGTTAATGCTGATGGAACAGCATTAACCCTTTCTGCCCTATTCTGAGCCCTTTGTCTCGCTCCACAAATTTCAACAGAATTTCCATCTTTCTCCTTCCATCCAGCATTAACTTTGTCCTCTTGTCTACACAAAGACTCTAAATCAGGGTAACTTTCATCTGACTGTTTGTCTTTTGAATCACTTTTGGTTTAGGCCTGGTTATGGTCCAACATATTAGTGAGACAAGAGACTGGAGTTTGTAGCTGTTCTTTTAACTTGGCAATACACTGAGCTTGTTCATGCGCTATTGCTAAACTAAACTCTCTGTAGCAACAAATAATGCCTTTCATGTTTTTCTTCCTGATACATGCCCCAAGTACTTGTTGGCATTTTTCTATTGACCATACATTTTCTTGATCAATACTAAATTTCTTTATCAAGTCCAATTTGACTGACTCTGTTATTATGGAGTCCATGTGCTCTCCTAACAATGATTTGAACTTGTCCATAAAGTAGAAGCTAGTCCACCTTTTTCAGTTGTTGGGATTATTCTAGAATTCTTCCTAACCATTTTGTGAGTTTCTTTGTTACTACACAATCACAACACTTAAACGTCTCTGATCAAAGATCAGAAGGTACACTTGTAAACACAGATTTAACTCTTGTTACCTTTCCACAATATTAGCACTTAATGCCAATCTTTCCTGTTCTCTACAGAGATTAACCAAACAAATATTAGCACTTTAATGCAAATCTTCCCTGTCCAACAGAGGATTCCAAGATATTTAGCAACTGTGCTAAACATCTAACCTTCCTTGATTGACAGAGGATAAACTTATTAATTGATTTGATTTGTTATGATTTGTCTAAACCCAGTTAGGTGTAGGTAATTTGTACAAATACATACAAATTGGCAACTCATAAAATCTGTATGATCTAGCATGAATCAGATACATTTGCCGAGACTAATGTTATCTATGTTTGTCTTGCTATGCAATCTCATGTCTTATCTTCTGCCTTCAAGGCACTATACATGTGGGCAATGCACAAGTTATGTTCCTCCCTGTTCTCACCTCCGGGCATTTTTTTACCTTAATAAAAAGCCCAACAAACTCTGTTATTAAGTCATTGCTTGTCTCATTGCCGGCACCAGCGCAGCTGAACACAATTATGTTTTATTTTACTGCATCATTTTTAAGTTCTAAACTTAGGTGCGTGGCACATTTGACAATATTAAAACAAATAAACCACTTCAACAACTCGATTTCCTTAAGGTAAGCAATCTGACTTATACATAGTAATGAATCAATACAGTCTTGTCATAAATGTTCTCTTTAGCTTTCCTGGCAGCAATTACAATGTTTCTTTGTAAAGTTGCTGAAATTTCTCATAATACTGCACGGGTACCATTTTGATTCTTAGCAGGCAATAAAACCATCTGAAACTGTATTAGTTTGGATTTGTTTGATACTCAGCCCAAAACTGAGAGTCCTCGACAGGGATTATAATGGACATTTTATGTGTGTAACGAAATTAGTATTGTAGTGTTGGATAGAGTGGTGTAACTCTATGTAGTCTATTTAGTCTCTGACTGGCAGATTTGTCTTTTTTTAGCATTTTGAAGGTTTTAATCTCTATTTAACTGTGAAATAGAGAATTGAAATGTGTTGGGTTCTGCGGTTTGGTCTGTAGCTTGAAATGTTTCGCAATAACAGATACAGTATCTTCACTCAACCCTTACTATTCTGAAAGGTAAGCCAGAATTACAATTCAGATACTTTTTTCACATGTGTTTTCTGTATAGGTCTGTAAGTACTCTGAAGAGGACATGTCCTTTGCTCTCTGTTCAGCCCAGACGAGGACTGGTGGATGAGAAATTTCAGTTTGTTGTAACAAATTTACCACCAAATCAAAAAGTGACACTACACTCTATGCATCAATCAGATGACAAGGACTTCTGGGAGGCATTTGGACACTATGTCAGTGATGAACATGGATCAGTTACAGGTGCGTAGTGCAGTCTAATGCATAATTTGATTCTGGCAGTGGGAGATCAGGAGAAATTCTCTGACTGATTGATGAGCTTCTAGATTCTGGCTTATCTGTAGAAACTCAGTCATGCTGGCCAGTAGGACATTACAGTCTGTTATGGAAATGACAAGAGCTTATTTGAGGAGCTGTGCAGTGTGTTCTGACAAGAAAAATCTGATATCCTATAATGTTCCATTTGGCATTAGTTTTTCAAACCCCAGTTGGATTACCAGGAGCTCCATCTAAAAAAAATTGATGCTCCTTTACACAACCCCTTTATACCAGCATAAATCATATTTTGTATTAAAGTGGAAATTGCATCAACATGCTTTGACAACATGGTCTATAAGCCCTAACCAGCTTAATCATCAACCAACTGATTGGACACGCTTATGGCTGCAAATTACATACAATAAATGACTTACGTTTAGGTCTACAGATAGGTCCTACTTAGATAGAGACTAAAAGTACTTTTCTTTTCAAATGGGACTTTCCTTCAGTGAAATGTAAGTTTCAAAAATGTACTAGCCTAACCACTTGCAACCCAAAGTTCAAACCTCAAGTCTCAGTATACCGGCAGGTAATGGAGGTGGGGAGAGTGAGTGACCAGTGCTGTCTTCCACCTTCAATACCATGACTTATGTGGGGAAACCCTTGAGCAAGGCACTGAACCCCCAACTGCTACGAGGGTGCCGTAGCAAAAAATTGCTGCCCACCACTCTGGGTGTGTGTGTGTTCACTACACACTGTTGCATGTAAACTTGAATGGTTTAAATGCAGAGCATACATTCAGAGTCACGTCACATCACTCACTTTAATAAAAAATTACCTATAGATATTCAGTGAACCCCCTAGTAAGTAAAACATAATTCACTTCAAATGCGTTTTATTTGTATAGTGCTATTCACAATGCAAATCGTTGCAAAGCAGCTTTACAGAAAACTGGTAGTTTTGTATTTGTTTGAGGGTTGGCATTATTGGAGATTGTCTGAGGGGTTGACATCATCTCTTTTAAGGTGTTCTGTTATCTCAGGTCTTTGTGAAGGCTTGATCAAGACTGAAGCTTGTGTATTTCCTTGTTACAACTGGATTGAGAAATCGAGAAAAAATTGCGTAGCCACTGCTTCAACCAAGCAAAAGAATATTAAAGTGCATTTAATCAGATATTACTAAAGTATAAATAGTAATATTTTGTAACTGATATGGAACTTAATAGGTAGCCGGTGCAGAGCACATGACATTTTAATATGATCATATTTTCTTGACCTGGTAAGGACTCAGGACCTGGTTAAGAATGCAGTAGCTGCATTTTGGACTACCTGTATTATCTAATAATATTACTAAGGGGCAACATGTACATTGAACTTGTACTCCATGCTTTACTGGATTTAACTGAGATGATTCCCCTTTAGTGATAGCGATCGGAAAGTTAGGATCTAAACCATCTTATGGCCTGCCCTTGAATACCTAAATCAGTTTATGAGTATATCAAGATCTTCAGTGTCAAACGTAGCACTAATGTCAAACAAAACCAGCAATGCGATCCAGCCTTGGTCTAACACATGTCATTTGTAATTTCAACAAGTGCAGTTTCTGTGCTGTGTTTGTCTCGCCCCCAGGCACTCCATGGTTTCTTTGTGTTGTGTTTATGTTGTCATTTCATGACCATGTGCTTTGTGTTTGTTTTCATTTGTTCTCCCCATGTGCTCCTGTCATGTGTAACCCCGCCTTTGTAATCAATGTTCACTCCTTGCCAGCCGTGTGTGTCCAGGTGTTCCCCATTATCCCTTGATTGCGTCTAGTATTTAAACAGTGTCTTGTTCAGTGCCCAGTTGTCCGTCGATGAAGTTGCATGTGTGTTTCTGCTGTCTTGGTCCCTGTATCCTGAGTTTTTTTTTTCAATTAAATACTTCATGTTTTGAAGCTTCTTGTCTGTGCCGTTCCTGATCGCCGAGAAGTAGCGGCACGCTTACAGTGATGTTGCCTGAAACCTGACGTCTTTCATATTCTGAAATTCTACATATATATTTTAAGCCATTTTAATATCAGTCTCAAGGAAGATACACATCTATAGTAGATTGCTTTGCACATATATCTGGATTTATAATAAGTCGCTACTTCTATAATGATCAACTTCTATAAGGTAATTAACTGAAACTTTGTTACAATTTGAAAGTACATGTTAGATGTGTCATTTCTAATTTAGGGTTCAAAGATGAAAGTTTGGGAGGCACTTATGAAGGCACAGAGCCAATGGGGTTGCTGTGGAGCATGAGACCCATTCCAGGAAGTCGACATGGACTCAGGTAGCTTTGACCATAAAAATGTTTTAAAAAATGTGTGTAATTTAAATTCTAGTTAAATTTTTATGTGAGGAGTTGGGAAGCCAGAAGTCACCTAACCTCTGGCCATTACACCAGGTTACGTAAGATGGACATTTTCAGACCAATGGAGGTTTGCTTTTCAGTATACAGTGGACATCTATCGCAAGGCTTTAGCCAACAAGCACCCTTGGCAACCAGTGTCACTGAGCGCTGGTACGTCGCACCAGGTGTGAAGAGGGTGAACATCAGGGAGAAAGACATACGAGGAACATTATTTCTGCCTCCAGGTACAAACATCCATATTAGATTTACTAGGGGGTTGATTTCTATTCAATTTTGTGTCACAGAAGAATAGAAGCCATTTGCAAGACACATAATTTTGTGTTTTGTACATGACTTTCCATGTGTTTTTAGGTCCTGGGCCGTATCCAGGTGTGCTGGATCTGTGGGGAGCTGGTGGTGGTTTGGTTGAGTACCGTTCTTCTCTGCTTGCATCTCATGGCTTTGCATCAATGGCACTTGAGTACATTGCTCCAAAGCATCGAAGGATGGAAGACACTGATACTTCCTACTTTGAGGTAATTCAGAACTTTTGGTTTAATAATGTGGGCCAACTTGACATGACATTATTGTAATCTGGAATTATAATTATCTAGAATTATCTAGAAGAACTAAGTAATTATCTAGAAGAACAATTTCAGGACCCAGATTTCTGGTACATAAAAGGAAATCTGATAATATATACAGTTGATTTGCCATATTCTTAGACGGCTGAGCACAATTCCAAGTCCAAATTTTGTGTTGGAATTGTCACAACATAAGCTGTGACATGGAAGGAGATCATACATAAACATTGGATAAATGCTAAAAACAAAATAATTAAGATTTTTAAAAACAGCCTCTCAGCTGTAGTAATTTTTTTCCTCTTTAACCTTCACTTAATATGTAACATTCATTTGGATTGAGTGCATGCAAACCTGGACCCAAAGTTGGGTTGTGCTGTGGGACAACTGTTTATTGATTAAAAAGATGCCCATCCATGTTTATGTTTATTTATATAGTACATGTTTCCTGCAGAAAGCATACCAGATCCTAAAGAATCATCCAATGGTACAGAAAGACAATTTGGCTGTTCTTGGGCTGTGTTTGGGAAGTGCCATCACACTTAATATGGCGTCCTACTCCGAAGTCATTAAGGTTAGCTTGACACATGTAAGCATATTTAGCTATATTTTAAATGCAAATGATTTGTATCACATTTCGCATTTTTGTGTGTCTTTTGTATTGTGCAGCCCAAGTGTTGTGTGTGCATAAGTGGAAGTCATCTGATGCCTCTTGAAAACTCCCTCTCTAAACTTTTTGAGAACATGAAAAAGTGAGACACCATGGGAATGTAGAAAACCCCCAAAATATGTTATGGCATTATAAGTGTTTAGCAGTTATTATAATTATGACATATGTAGTAAAAGGTTTATGAAGCGTCAAACAGGAAACAATTACAGTATATAAAATGTAAATGTAAATATGCATAATATATAATTGTAAACTGTAAATATAAAGAAGTAAATTAAAATACATATACATGTGAATACTGTATCTAAATGTAATTCAGGATATATAGTGGCAAGTCTGAATATATATATATAGATATATGTATAAAAAAAATAATAATGTTGACATGTAGACTCAATAACAAGTACAAAAGCATTTATAAATTAAATGTGACTCAAGAGTCTAAATATATTTTAGGTACATGATAAAACAAGATTTGTGTTCTTACTATTTAATTAACTACTTTAATTCTGAGCATTATAAATATTTTACTACTGTTAAAATTTTTTTTGCATTTCAGACATAGAGATAAGCTATGTATAAGTGAGGACAACCAGGTAATCTACAAAAATATCATCTCAATGCTTCCCTGTGAAAGTGTCAAAATTGATGTGAGTATAGAGTATATATCATAATGGATTTTTTAGTTTATATATATATTTTAAATATGTTTTTAAACATTTATTTTCCTGTAATGCCAATCATCTCTTAAAATGCACCCAGGTTGGGAGAATAAAGTGTCCACTTCTGTTAGTGAATGGTGACGATGATCAGACAATTCCTGTAGTGGAATCTGCTGAAGATGTGAGTTACATGTTTTTCAGTTCTGTCACATTAAGCTTGCTACTAAACTACTTGCTACTTGCTATGTAACTAGTTCATTGTATGTTAAGGGGAGTGTTCACGGTTCTGGCTGATCTAAATAACGCAGCCCAAAAATCCTTTTACAGATTTTGTTAATAGATGTGAATTAGTGTGTTATGTGTAAGCCAGAGTAAAGAGATGTGTCTTTAATCTACATTTAAACTGACAGAGTGTGTCTGCTTCCCGAACAGTATTAGGTAGATAGTTCCAGAGTTTGGGTGCTAAATAGGGGAAAAAAAATCTGCCACCCACAGTAGATTTTTATATTCTAGGTATCATCAAAAGGTTTTGAGAATATTTGAGACATGGATGACTATAATGTGCTCAAGTTCTCAGGAGCTAAGCCATTCAGGGATTTATAAGAAACGAACAAGATTTTAAAATCTATACAATATTTGATAGGGAGCCAGTGCAGTGTTGACAGAACCGGGCTTATATGCTCATACTTCCTGGTTCTAGTAAAAAAAAAAGACACAAAAGTTTACTTTTTCTGCTTGCAAATATTGCGTATTAATTTCTGTGTATAAACAATGAGACCAGAGGAAAGCAAGGTTAATTTACCATTTGTTACTTTCAGTTGATTAACCAAAAAGGCTATCTGCACGATAAGTCTGAATGCATGATAGTGTCTGCGCAGCTCTGAATGAACTTTGGATTCTTCATGCAACATTGCAAAGAAACTCTGCAACTAAACCCTTAAAATTCACAGTGTTTCATAATAATAGTGTTCTCATTATAATTGTTATGTTTAACAGTCCCAGTCATAGTTATTATTACTCTGCATTGCTGTTTGTCCTGCTTGCGTTGTGCGCTAAAGAGCTAATCATCATAGTACAGTGATGCGCATTACTGCATGATAAGACTCAACATCTTATACAAGATAAATAATACACACACACACACACACACATACGTATGATATGTGTCGTAAAAATAAAAAAAGTTAGAAGAATATCACGTCATCTTGGAATTACAAAATGGTGTGAAGGCAGCTTAAGTTACAACAGCAACTTAAGTTACAATGTGGCTCAACCAAACAAAATTAAGTACTATTTAAACTACAATGATAATCATAATAATAATAATAAAAACCTCTCACCACCCTGTTGAAAAACCAAATTCAGGTTAGGTATGTTTTGAAGCATGGTGGCTGGTTTGACTAGCAACTAGCTCCTGCTCAGGACCAGCTCAGGACCAACTAAGGACCATTTTAAACCAGCTCAAACCAGCAACCATATGCTTCAAAACATAGATAACCAGCATGTGCATTTCTTTTCAAAAGGGATGGATACTGACTATTAACCTTTTAAATCCAGATGGAGATGATGATGGAAAAAGCAGGAAATCGGCACTTGTTGGAAGTCCTAACGTATCCTAATGCAGGTCATCTGATTGAACCTCCATACTCGCCTCACTTCCGTGCAACTAACTTCAAACTAGAGTGGATAGAGAAGAGAAGTATGAATTTATGATCTACTGTCTCATTTCATCTCGTTGTTCATAAGTCCACAGTGTCAACTATAAATTTATGTTTAGACTAAAGATAAACATAAACATTTGTCATTGTGTTTTACATGTGAGTGTGTGTCGTTATTGTTGCTGCAGTTCTTATGCTGTGGGGTGGAAAAACTAAAGCGCACGCATTCGCACAAGAGGACGCATGGAAGAAGATATTATCATTTCTGTTTCAGCACCTCTCAGCACCAGTGACTTCATTTTAAGTGTCATCCATTTAAAAGTCCCCTTTTCAAATCTCTATTTTTAAATGATGATTTTGGAAGCTCTGTTGGAAGAGAGACATTTTGTTGAGAAATACAGATTTTATATCATAGTTTAGTTTCATTGTAACTTCTTCATTTAAGTTATGAACAAACATTAGACATTTTTACACTTTCTAATGTAGTACATCACCCAGTTACACATCTTTATGTGTCCATATCACCAAATATTTTAAAATGAAGTGAAATAATACCATGTACTGTAATATTGTTTACAATTTGGAATTTTACAATATGACAATGTTTTTAAAAGTGCTAAATCAATGTTTTCTAAGGTATGTGTTGACTCTAGGTCACAATGAATAGCCTGTATAAGCAACAGACTTCCATATTCTGCTAACCAGGTCTTGTTGCTTCCGGTTCTAATGTTTTGCATATTAAGCTGTAGAGACTAAACATAATCATAACCAATGATGTATAAAACTGTTTTATTTTTAATCTTGTCACTAACATTTATATATTTATATATAGTCGAATAAAATGTAAAAAATATAATCAGATAATTTAACTGATTACCTTTAAAATCCATTAATATCTTCATTTTTTAATAGTGCTATAATAATAATAAGACCTGTTTTCCGTGTTTGGTCAGGTGATATTTGACATATAGCCTAATAGAATTACGTTATTACTGTATTTTTTTTTTTTTTTTTGTGTTAGCTAGCTATATTTCTATGAAAAACATTCACTGAGATTAACTTGAATGCACGATAAAGAAAATCTCTCTCTCTCTCTATATATTTATATGTATATACAGTATATAAAATTAAAAACTATTTGCAAATGAACATATCTAGCCCCTATGCTTTTCTACTTTATTAAAATTTAAAAAAAAATGTCTGTTTTAAAAGGCTGGCAATCAGATGTTGATGTTTGTGTGTTCAATTAAATAAACATAATTTTACTGACCATATTGTAATAAATCAGTTTGTCTAGCTTGCGGAATTAAAATTTACTTTAAAAAGTATATAAAACTCATATTTTAACTTATATTTGAATTGGTGTGTAGTTAATGTGGTCGTAATCTGCATGGTGAGTGAATCCAGATGGTGGTGGCTGGTGCAGGTGATTAATACTCAGGGGATGTAACAGTAGGTGGCAGTGCTTAGCAAGGAGTTCTGCTCTGCACAGATATGTATTCTCATTCCCATAGCTTGTGACACTTGATCCAGAAACATTTCTAAAATCAGAAATGATACACATATGTGTGTGTGCGTGTGTGTGTGTGTGTGTATGAATAGAAAAAGAGAGAGAGAGAGCATTTACCCTAGCCTAAACTTTTTATATATACTGTATCTAAACTATATATAACATTTAACAGAGAAATAAAAGTACAAAGCTACCCAGCATTCTCTGTACAGTCAGATATAGATATAGCAAGAAGAACTGACCAGAAAATAGTATAAAAGTATCACAAACCACTTATGTTGTATTTCATGTCTTCTGAAGCCGTATGATGTATGTGAGAAACAAAATATAACTGGTTTCCCCACTCCCTATCACAATCAAATCTTATTCAGAAATATATATGACTATTAACATGACAAAATCAGTCATGAAACAACTGAACCTTTTGTAATACATTTTAGCTGGCAATATGTTTGTAATTTGTGATCAGCTGGAGATTGGACCTGTTGTCACACAAATCAATTGTGTGGCCTCGAAGACCTGTTGGGATTATTGTTCTGTCCTTTACAATGACAAATGGTTTAGGGCTATGAATAAACAAAAAATTCATGTTGCTGTTTGTCACAACCTCTCTGTTGAAAAAAACAACAACAGTGTTTTGAAGCTGGGATGCTGGGGCCTGTACCATGATGGTGGCTAAACAAACTCAGAGTTACAGGATTAGGTTTGGGTTGACAAATCCAAACCGATGCAATCAGGCATTATTGGTACCATGATGAAGCTCATCAACTTTCTTTGTTAA
>JAUCNO010001091.1:6336575-6349981 GCA_032353835.1 Enteromius viviparus | reverse complement strand
TTAACTTTGAACAAACTGTTGCCAGTAAATAACATACATTTAAATCTACAGTAAGTTACTGGCGAACAGCTGCATAACTACAGCAAATTTTAACAGTGCAGCCGTGATCTAAACCAAACTTCACCATTAGTAATGAGCTACAATATGTCCATATTATGCTATCATTAAAAAGTTTGATTTTTACTTCTTTAACAATATTTTTTTTCAGCAAGAATAAAATAAATTGAATAAAATGTTTAAAAAAAATGTTACTTGTAAATAAATGCTGCTCTTTTGAACTTTCCCAAATAATAATAATAATTTATAACATTATTAAATACATAATGGTTTCCACACACCTCTTAACTACTTTAGCTACTGTAAAACTGTTTATTATTATTATCAGCATATTAGAATGATTTCTGAAATATCATGTGACACTGCTAAAAATTCAGCTTTAATCACAGGAATAAATTACATTTTAAATTTTGTTAAAATAAATTTTTACTATATTTCTGATCAAAATAATGACAGCCTTGGTGCATCAAAGACCTTAAAGATCTTAACCAAATCCAAACCTTTGTACAGTAGTGTATCTGTTTAAAACAGCATGCATACTTCTAATATATTAAACATTACAACCTACTATTTTTGGAATTTGGCTTTAAAGTTTTTTCCTGCACAATGAATCAGACTCTTGAAAGCAAACCGCTTCCCACACAAACGAGCAGCCTGTGATTACGGCATAATTCATTTCTGACTAATCTAAATTTCACGTGTGCTACAGGAATGAATGTGAATGTGTGATTCTGCGGTTTGGTTGATTCAAGGCATGGAAGACTTTTTCTATCATTCTCTGGTATGACAGGTGAGATTAGACTCCAAAAACTGCAAACACAAATCAAAGGTGCTCTTCATGCTCAAGCAGAGACAGGACACAGAGAGAGGGAGAGAGAGTTTGACGGACAGGACGCAGACGTTGTTAGTATTAGCCACTGAAGTGTAAATGATGTGTGCTAAACTGCAGCGAGATGAGTCTGCATCTGTGATATCTCACTAAATAGCCATCAAAACACACATGGACACACAAGCCCAGACAGAAACACACATGCAGCATCATAAATACACTTCCAAGCAACCTGTTCTCGATGTTAGTGGCATAGTGGAATCATAGATGCATTCCAAAAAAATCATTCTAAAATCATTCTTGGCCAAAATATGTTCACATATACAGCAATTTGCAGCAACAAAGCAACCAAAAGACATTAGTTTTCAATGAGAGATGGCAGTTTAAGGCCATAAAGACCAAAGAGGAAATTAGTTGTCACTAATTACTGTAACACTTGCATTGGTTTTGCTGTTCGTTTCTTAATATGACTTCAGCAGCCCATTATATTCGAAAGGTTTGGGTCTCCACTGACTTCCACAGCACAGTAAATGGAGAGTAATAAATATCTGGTTACATGCATTGTTTAAAATATATTATTTTGTATTAAGAGGGAAAAAAAAGATTCATAGAGGTTATGATGATGGTTCAGCTTTGCCTTACAGAATTTAAAATATATTCAAATACATTTTCTTTTATAAATTGTAATATTTTTGTATTATTTGTTAAAACTTCTACTGTAAAATAAATAATATTGATCTCTCAAAATTTCTACAATAAGCAAAGAAATAAAATAAATAATATTGATCTCTCTTGAATGCCAGCTATTGCCCCAAGGACGCCAAACCTGATCTACTGAATAAACACAAATGCTAAATATTTAAGTGCATCTCTTTCCATCTTCCTTCCCCTCTCTCTTATTTACTAGAGGTGCAGGGAAAGTGCTCTCTTTTCCACATGTGTGTGTGTGTGTGTGTGTGTGTGTGCTAGTGTTTGTAATAGATTTCAGTGAGAGTGACGGGAATAAAGCCTCCAGTTTACCGCTCCAGAAGTGAATTCCATAATGACTGGCTGGGGAGAGCAATTCCCTTCCCTAAACATTCGCTGCTTTACATTTGGCAGGCAGTTTTCAAACAGATCAAGAGGCCATATCATCACTGTCCACCACAAATCTCCATTTCCCGCAGCTCCATTTTTCTTTCAACGTAAATTGAAAGCCGGCACACTTGCTCTTTGTCTTCTGTATGTTTGGCAGGTTTGGGAGTGAAAATAGTCAGTTTGGAAATATCATATTTTTTGTTCTGACAGGGCTGAGCTCACCCTTCAAAATATTTATTAATACCATTAGCTGACTCCCAAAACAGTTATTAAGCTTGCCACTGTATGACATGCAGCACTGGCCTATCATTTACTAACAACCTTTTATTACATCTTGTTATATCACAAAATCGTTATGTATTCATCTCATTTAGTGATCCAAGGCCTAGTGAGCTGCCTAGCTGTACATCAGTTTTGGACATGACACAAAAATTAATCAAAACTGTAACTAAATTATGGCACTTTGTACATTGTTCAAGATAAAGGTTCTTTATGGGGAAAGAACCTTTAACATCTATGCAACTAAAAAAAAGGTTCTTTACTGAGGAAAACTGTAACTGTAGATTATTAAAGGTTTTTTGGAGAACCAAAAATGGTTCTTCTATGGCATCGACCTCTATATTTGAGTGTCTGACACCACATTTTTAAACTTTAAGGCTTTATTGCACGATACAGTACATGTAATATACATATGTGACCCTGGACCACAAAACCAGTCTTAAGTCGCTGGGGTGCATTTGTTGCAATAACCAAAAATACATTGTTAATTATTGACTTTTCTTTTTTGACAAAAATCTTTAAGATAGTAATGAAAGATCATGTTCCATGAAGATATTTAGTCAATTTCTTATCGAAAATATATTAAAACTTAATTTTTGATTAGTAATGTGCATTGATAAGGTCTAATTTGGACAAATTTAAAGGTGATTTTCTCAGCATTTAGATTTTTCGGTACCCTCAGATTCCAGATTTTCATATAGCTGTATCCTAACAAACCATATATCGATGGGAAGCTTATTTATTCAGCTTTCAGATCATATATAAATCTCAGATTTCTGAAATTAACACTTACCACTGCTTTTGTTGTCCATTGGTCACATATTAATTGTAGATTAATAACAGAATGCATTGCCTGCAAGTGCTTCTGGGAAGTTTCTGTGGACTTGGAAGTTTTAACATGACGTGAAAATGGAGAAAAATTTGAAAATAGAGCAAATGATTTATCACAATGAAATATGTGTATTTTATCATTCTTGTGTTGCCATGTGTACCGTATATCAGCAGCACACAAAAACATCCTGACATGCTGCTCACCGACACAAGAGGATCTCCACTCTCTCTGAAGTCAAACTGCAAATGCAGTGTGTTTTTCATGCTTTTGCATATAAACAAGCGCCAATAATTTCAAATCAAAGCCAGTAAAAAATCTGCCAGTTAATCCACTCTCAGCAACACGTTCGTACAAATCTTTCAGCATATGAGAAATCATTGTATCTTACACAATACACAGTGCTCATCCTAACAATGGCACTGCCACTTGCACAGAGAAACACCCTTTCAAGGTGTTATGCCCTGCAATTACATAAATGTGAATGAATTTTCAATGAAGACACACATTGTGCAGCTCTTCGGGTGATGATAAACTCTCAGGTGCCTGCTTACTCTCACATGCAGAGCACGATATGTTCAGTCTATGACACACAGCGGCTTATTAATGAGCGGTATTCATCATCTTTCATATTACACTACGCAAAGCAAATCGATTTCTTACAGGATCAGGTCACTCTTCAGTGTATAGCATCACCCTTGCATCTCAGGGTTGGGAAAATATTGAGAAATTAGTAGCTTTTTTGCAAAACAATAAAATTATTTAATTTCCCCTTTTTTTTTTATTCTCAAATAGAAAATTCAAGTAAACATTTTTTTTTCCTAAAATAAGTAGTTTGAATATAGTCAAAACATTTAACAGCAATCAGACATATTTTAATTTTGTCATGCAGGTTCACAAAATGTCCAATAAACATAAAAATAAATGCTAACATTATTTCTCTGTTGGTTATATATTTTTTGATTTTTAAAAAAGACTTGTATGCTTACGAAGGCTGTATTTTTGACTACAAATACAGTACAAATTGTAATATTGTAGTAAATAACAAAACTGAATCAGGCTTCAGTGTCACATTATCCTTTAGAGATCATTTTAATACGTTGCTTTGAAGAAACAATTATCATTATCAATGAAAAGAACTGCATGCTTGATATTTTTGTGAAATCTCTTTTACATCCTTCTTTAAGGATTGCTTCATCTTTACTGTTCATGTCTGATCAATGTAATGCTCTATACATTTTATTTCCTAAAAGAAAAAGCGGTAAAAAAAAAACGTAGCGTATATGCACATAAATTTAAATCAACAAATAGGAATAGGATTCCAAACCAGTGTTTTTCCTCATCACATTTAATATAATTCTCTTGCTTTACAGCTGCCGTTACAGCTGAGGAGTGCCATCACAGAATAACAGTGCAGTAAACACTGACACACACAAATGCATGCTTACACACACACACACACACACACACACACACACACGGCTGTAAATTTAAGCAGCTTTATAACTGTCAGATGAAATGCTGTTCACCTGCTTTTCCTCAATAAGAAACCTCCCACAGTTACTGCCCAGCAAATTACACTGCCAGTTACAAGCCCATTCACGCACAATTCTTTCCTGCAGCCTGCTATGACACTCAACATATTTACAAATCATTCTGTAAGTGCTCAACATGAAGAAAAGAGTTAATTTAACTCATGTTTTTGAAAGACTCCTTCCAAAAGCACCTTTAAAAAGGTCATATCATTCATTTTTGCTTATTGTTTTCCGACTGTCACAAATAAAGATAAAAAACAAATGCTTAAAAGGAAAACTTTCATCATATTTAACCTTTCCTTTTTCAGTCAAGCTCTTCCTACCCTCTTACGCTGTTCCTCATCCTCTGACTCTGATTGGTGGAATAGTTTGAGTGACAGATTGATGGAGTGATGCCACAGTGTGTTTCCACATGCCAAGAGAGGCCAGCGGAGGTAATGAGGCCATCAAAATATAGAAACAGTGAGACTTAAACAAGAAAAGGTGGTTGGGGTGAAACTGGGGCAGGATAAGCTTGCCTTTCTAAACACAGAGAAAAGACTTCCCGCTGTTACTCTCAAATTAAAGGCATTGATGATGTGTAGTTGATGATGTCATCTGTGTCACTGGCAGTAGCTACAGTCTAAATGTGCAGTTAGAAAATAAATATTGTATACGGTCTATGATCACTTTATGGTATTTTAAGTTGCAAAATGCAAATGTTCTATGAACATAGACAAATTTAACCTTAAGCTTATTAATCACCTTTAGAGAAAATGACCTGTCTGACCCATCTCTTTTGGACATGGCTTGAAGTTTAAGTGATCCAGAAATTGCATTAATTTAATATTCTGTTGAATCATAATGATTATGGTTTATATTCCTGCATGGTGTTTATTTATGCTGAATAAATTATTTTGCTACTTTTAAATTAAATTGCTACTTTTTCTCAAAGACACTAATGAAAATCACCATGTAGAACAATGTGAATTGCAAATAAATTAAATGCATTGTAAAATATGTATAAATCATATTGTACGGTGTGTATTTAATGATTAAATGAAACTAATCTATAAATATATAAATGAAAATCACCATTAAGAATAATGTGAAATACATATAAATTAAATGCACTGAATGAATAAATAAATCTATTATATATATATATATATATATATTATTATTAATAATAATTAATATTATTTTTTTATAAACCTAAAAAAACCTTCTTATTTATTACTTTGTGGTAAAAACTGACATGGACATGTTTCTTCAACTTCCAAGATGATTCACTGAAGCTAAAAGGTAAGAGAGACTCTATGCTGAACAATATAAATCTCCTTGAGTTTTCCACAGGACTGATGAAGAGCGAGAATTATGGGTAAGTGAACAAACATACAGGTCCTCTTCTGTCCTCCTAACTGCAGACAGCTTAATCATCAAGCCTCAGTAAACAACATCAGCTAAATACAGCTCTCTCGCTCACACTCGCTCACTCTCACCCTACTTTTATTTATTCAGAATGACAGATTGAAAAGAGAAAAAAAAAGAACTGTGGCTTTGAAGATTTGCTGTGGGGAGGAGTGTGGGATGTATATAAACACACAATATAAACATCAGCTGAGGTGTGTTTGCTGCGGAGAGAGAGAGAGATGTCTACTTTACTCTACCAAATTACCTCATGTCAGGGATTAGAAGAGGATGGGCCAGACGGATGATGGGAAAAGGAGAGAGGGATAAGTTGAAGTTGGAAGAGTTCTGATAGACAGAGCAGAGGAGAGTGAGAGAAGGGGGAGGTTTGCTGTGGGTGATGAATAAAGAAAGATATATAGAAATAAAAAGAGTTCACAAATATTCTCCAGATTCCAAACATATTTGGAATAAAAAAAAAGAGTCCTATCAGAAGATAACATTCAATTCATTAGTGTGCAGTACTGTACGTTGTTCCAAGAAAAAATAATAATAATAATAAAAATTAAAACATCAAAATAAAATATGTGTTGTGAAATATATTAAATGTTTTCAAATTAAAAAATATATATATTTAAAAGTAATTAAAAATTAAAGAAACTAAAAATTAAATAGCACATAAAAATGTAATAAAATCCCTCACCCAACGACACATATTCATTTCAAACAGAATGTTACAGTAAAGAAGAAGAAAAATCACATAATAGAAGATAAACAGGATGTGAATGCCACTGCGAGTTGATTTTGAGAAGTGGATTGTTATACATTACCTCTGGTATCTGAACAGCATAAGGCTGGTTGAGAAATGACGGTGCATTGTCATTTACATCTCCGATCTGAATGTTCACTGTATTCTTGACGACCTAAAAGCCAATTAAACCAAATAATGCACAAAATTAAATCAAATAACATTCTACTAATTCTACTTTGGATTTCACAGATTTAAAAACGTAGTTTTAGTAGAGTTTACAGTAAAATAAAAATTTCATTAAGCAAATTTTTAATGGTTTTAAACAAGACATTACACAACCGTTAAAACGCCTGGAGTCAGTAAAAGTCTCACCAAGGCTGCATTTACTTGATCAAAAATATATAGTAAAAATGTAACATTGTGAAATATACTTAAAATTTAAAAAAAAAAATCTATTTGAAAATATTTTTTCCGTAAAACAAGCTGAATTTAGCTAGAGTATTACTCAACGAGACTTGATCCATCATTTAAATATTGTGTATGGTGCTCAAGGAACATTTCTTAATATTATCAGTGTTGGAAGTGCTGCCTAATAGCTTTGTGGAATACCTTTATCTTTATTATTTTATTTGATTTTTGGAAGGAAAGTTTAAAAGAGCTGCATTTATTTGAAATAATTTTGTGGGGGGTTTTTTTTATTTATTTTTTAAATGATTTTTCAATAAATAGAAAGCTTAAATAAATAAATTATTTAATGAACATTTTCTGTAACATTAGAAATATCTTTACTGTCCACTTCTGAAGAATCATAAGTATAAGTATCAATTTCTTACAAAAACTTTTACTGGCCTCAAGCTTTTGAACAATAATGGAAAACCTTAGAGACCGATGGGTGGGGAAAGTGGACAGATCGATGATCTTGAACTCACCCCTTGACTGTCACTGACTGAGAACTCCACCTGCATCTCTGACTTGGTCTGAAGACACAAAAACAGACAAACAGCAGCATTAAATCACTAGCCTCAGCTCCAGCTGGACAGTCATTCAAATCTTTCAGCATTTGCGTGGTTTTCCGCACCTCCCTGTCGAGCGGCTGTCTCAGCCACACAACTCCAGTCGTCTCCTGCACAGCGAAGTACCTCATGGCCTCTTCCCCTACAACACCAAAAATCAACGGCTCGCCATCCGGGTCGACCGCCTGCAGCTGGGTAATGGATGTACCTGAACACACAATGCACAATATTTTAAAGGGTCATGAAAAGTTTAATTTTTACATCTTTTCACATAAAATACTTGTTGCTCTTTTAATATATAAAGTCTTGGAGATGGAAAAAAAGCCTTTATTGCAACTCCGCTACTATAGGACAGCTCATCACAAACTTTTGCAACATTTTTTTTTTATATGTACTTTTGTCTTGTCTTCTAATAAGAAAGACACTCTTTAAACAAGATACATTTACTTGAAAAGCAACAATATTTGCTAGATAATATAATAAAAGATATAGTTGTACTTCTTACATCACAGGTGGATACGACCTCATTTAGGGGAAATATGCTGGCAATTTTTTTTTAACACATTTATATATGTAAAGTAAACTAAACAGCCCAGCTTACATGTAAATATATCCACCAGTGCAGGAAGCCAACAAAAGATGAGTCACATTTAAAGGTCAAGTGTGTAATTTTTCTGATACTTTTAAAACGTCCCAGTTTAATATGCAGAGACAACTATAAGCTATTTGCAGGTTGCAAAGAGTGTGAACACTGTCACTTGTGTTTAGTGTTTTTTTGAAGAGTTTGGAACAATTTTTAAAATTTAAATTAAGGCTGGATTATACAGCATTTATCATCTGAATAGATTTGGCACACACTAAACATCTAAACAATCCAAAGACGTTAATAATATATATATATATTGTTCTTAACAATTTTAACCATATTTTCCTGTTATTAAATACATTTATGTTATATATACTGTATATTACTATTATTATTATTTTTTTTTGCATTTAGCATGAATTATACTTATAAGTGTGCATTATCTGCAAGTCATGTGCTCGGAAGGCAACAGAAGGCAAAATAATCACCCTACTTAGCATTCGGAAGAGTCATTAGCCTTAGAAGCACACTATGTAGGCAGCTATAATAGAGACTGTGTGTTAATGAGAGTGTGTACTGTATATGTGTGCATTGTGAGTGTATGTAAAGTAGAAGTTTTAAATCATTCCAAACATAAAAAGCACATGTATGAAAAATGAAAACAATATGCCATTTAAAATGGGCTTGCTACATGGAATTATAGTCTGTAGCTAAGACAAAATGAAATCCGTGCCTATCTAACAATACGATTTTCTTTGAAATGTTCAGTAACTAACATTAGATCCTAAGCTGCTTACGAACTTACGAAAATGTTCAGAGAATAAAAAAAATCTTTATCTGAATTTTTGTCCTGTTTTTTTTTGTTAAAAGTTGCCCTTAAGCCTGGTTCAGACTACACTTTTTTTTTTTGTAGATTGTATAAAATATTTTACTTCAGTTTTGTCTTTTCATGAACAAGCAAGTGTCACAGATATAACAGAACTTGTCTACTTGTCAAAAAATTAAATATGTTAAGCCCAATATACACTAGAACATTTTAGCCCAATTTTGTCACAATCTGCTTGAGGTAGTGAGTTGTAGGGATTTGTGAATGACAGTGGGCATCATTATGACACACACCAGGTGAGATAAAAAACCAAGGGGGCATCGAGAAAGCAAGCTTTGTCAGCGTCCGGCATCTGCGCCAGAGATGTCGCGCCTGGACCACAGTGGTGGACATCATCTGACCAAGGGCACCCGCCACGACCTGTTCAGCTTCTCATGCACCTCCGGGAAGAAAGGCACTGGAGGGGAACACGGCTGGGCCATGGTCCTGGACCCCAGGTACCAATCATCCAGCCGTGAGGGCTCGGTTGAAGGCACATGCGGTACCTCCAAACTGATTTCCTCAGCGGTGCGGAGGAGCATAGCCGCAGAGCGGCGTTGTCCCGGCGCGGTTTCTGCCTCACCATCTGACTCTCCCTCTGACGCTGCAGTAGACATCTCGACCTCTCGGGGTGCCCCGAAGGACACGCTCGTCCCTGTTACGGGGAGACTACGCAGGGCTACGTGGTGCGTCAGAAGTCCACAGGGTTACACCAGGCAGAGCTTTCTGAACAGTCACGTGGAGGTCCGCCAAGCGCCTCTGTGCAGCAGTCGTGTACTGTACATGCTACGGTCCAACGACCTACCACGGGAAGGACGCAAAGGGAGCCATCTCACGAATGATAAGTGAGTCCTCAACGTAGCCATTGTCATCCACTCGCAATGAACGCATTGACCATCCACGAAAGCTGCCTCAGCGTGTTCTCAGCCCAGACACATGAGGCAGCGATCGTGTCTGTCCAACGAGGTGAGGAAACTCCTGCACCCAGAAACACACGTCCGGATCGACATTCCGGAGAATGCTTCACCGACCGCACGAAATTGCTCTTTCCTCCTGGGAAGGCCAACAAGTCCGCAGGATCCGCTGACAGCCACCCAATGCTCGCTGCCAGACGAGAGAGCAGAAATTCAGTAGAACTCTTTTCAGTAGATCTACTGCAAAACGAAAAGCCGAGGGGATCTCCAGCTCAGGAACAGCGAAGGCTCCGAAGCAAAAAGCTGCAAGTGCACTGCATTCATGCCCTCTTATACTCACGTGGTGATGAGGTGCACCTGAATGCAATCAAGTGATCGCCAAAATTCATTGGGTTGTTTTTTTTTAAGCTCAAAGGCAATTGGTCTCTCTGGCGAGTTCCCATATGTACTTTTGTTAAAGGCAATTAGCATAAACAAATAACTTGCATATACTTATTAAAGGAAAATATGTTACATTTATAAATATATTTATATTTAATATAAGTTACATGAAGTATTATTTTTAAATATGTATTGTATGTGTGTGTATTCATATACTGTATACATATAAAATTTACACAGCACACATATTATGTAAACAAAAAATAAAAGGTTTTGGATATGATTACAGTTTTTTTTAATTGCTTAGACACTAAAATTGCAGTTTTTGCCTATTGCTTACACACTAAAAGCGAATGCTTACACCAAAGCCTCAATACCTAAACTTCTTGTATCTTATCTTAAACACAGTGTAATCATAGCTTAAACACATTTTCAACTTTGCACTTTGTTTACAATTCTGTAACACACTTATTGCGAAACACTACACACGTTTTCTTACATTAGACGCTTAGTTCAAAAACTAAATCACCTGTTATCATTGAGAAAACACTCTGTTCAAAATGCAAAACTCATCTGGCAATTGTAGAAACTTACATAGACACCTAAACTCACATGCATAGAAAAACAGAACACCAATCGCTCTGAGCCTCAGGACTACAAATAAACCTCTGGTAAGATATTGTGAGACCAGTACCAGTGTGGAGACATGTGTCAAATGACATCAGCTTCTCTGGTGAACCATGTGATCAATCATGGCCTGTCCATGAGTCCACCTTAGTTAACCTTAGTCGGTACACAGTAACATCAAGAATATTCTGACTGGAGAACAGCTATATCTTCAAGGTCTACTCCAGACTGTACCTACTGTATGCGTCATATGATTCTTTATCATATTACAGTATTACTGCACTAACTGTTCTATACAAATATGTAGTGCTGTGAAGTATACCTCACATCTATGCCATATGTGCATGTAGAAGCTACTACTACATATACTGTAAAACATACAACATACAATATACTGCCCACCACACACACAAACACAAAACAAGTGTATATTTTTCCCGCCCAATAGCAATTTATCCAGTAATTGTTTTTTTGTTTTGTTGCTAAATTTGATGATTTGTGATAACATTTCTTTATTTCTGTAAGAATGTTGTTTGAATGTTGAATGAATGTTTTTGTAAAATCTCTTGTTTAATCACTGCAGAAATTATACTATTGAGATTTAGAGAAGACGGAGTCTGAGCAAATGACAATACAACTAGAAACACAAAGATTGCAGTGTTTAATATAAAGCCCATAATTGTGTTCATGCTGACATGAAAGAGTAATTCAAATGGAGCGTGTGTATGGTTTTGTTGCAAGAATTTGATTTTTAAAAAGGAGTTTTAAGTTTTGATTGCAGTGTTTCATTTTGGCATAGATGTAAGTTAATCTCCAAGTGCTATGTCTGATTGTTTTGTGTGTAGAATTTTGACATAATAGGCCAAATTTTGCAAAAAGTGTAAACAATATGCAAAAACTGTAATCATGGTGGGAAAAGATGTAATTAGGTTGCGCTGTGTAAAATTCTAGAATTATGTTGACAATTTATTTTACGATCTCTAAAAGTTTACATACATATAACATTACATATATTACATTCATATCATTGAATTAACCATTGCTTTTAAATAGGTTACTGTATCTGAGCTACATAAACACAGCATTGTTTAAATAAAGACAGTCTGAACAGAATGCAGGCTACACAGAGCATAAAGATCAATGTCTTGACTGACCTGAGAGGCAGTAGCTTCCCTACTTCCCGACCAACTGTGATGCGGAATTAATGCATTTTACCTTCTCGGTGGGAGTTCCGGAGTCTGCCGTCCACTGCTCGCGGTCTGTGCCACTGCAACTCATCCACGATCCGCACTCAACAATTCTGCGGGGAGAGAAGCAGGCAGCTGAACCCTCAGCTCAACTCAGTGGGGGTCTCTCAATTTAAACTCAGAAAGCACCGATGGAAGACATCCATTTAAAATATGTCAGTGGAAATGTTGCGTGTTTGTTCTGGGAGCATCACTGCACTGAGTGCAATGCAAACTAAAGACTAAAGTCGCCTTTAAGTAAATGATCCAGTTTTCTTCAGACCACTCCTACCAGCTATTCTTATACTTTTGGTTGAAGCCATGAGCTACATTAATATTTCTGTAGGCTAGATGTATGACCTAAATTATAAACCCCTGAAAAGCTTTTGGAATGCAGAGGTCTACCCAGGCCAGTAGACAGTATCTGAACCACTGAATTTACAGTTTTTCTGAGTTGCTAGAACACTAAATCGCATTGTAAAAACTAAACTGTCAACTACCAAAACTCTTTCATCAAATAAATCCCACAGTTGTCAAAATCTTAAACACTATTACAGTTTTTTCTGATTGCTTAAACACATTTTTTCTAATAACTGGCTATTTTTGCAAAACTCTACACACAAATTGAAAAACCTCACACCAAATCAGCAAAACATTCTATATCTCTTGCAAAAGAGTATACATCTTGTTTAACTCTACAAACCTCTGTAAAAATGGTATTTCTGTACCAAACAGTTAACACTAACCATCATATTTATAAGCACACAAAGTGCCAACTACACACTGATGGTATAAATAAAAAACACATCTGGCTTTTGCTTTCTCTGTGCACAAGGTAGGTGAATTTGAAGTAATACTTTTGACATAATTTTGTCATACAAACACACAAGGATTCAAATTTTACTTACTGTAAGTATGAATGTATGAATGTTTGCAAAACCAAGCACAAAAAAACATACAATTTCACTGAAAGAGAGAGAGAGAAAAAATATCAATCATGTCGTCTTTCTGGGTCCGGCCACAGAATTTCATCGACATCACAAGCAAT
>JAUCNO010001091.1:6300985-6312432 GCA_032353835.1 Enteromius viviparus | reverse complement strand
TAATTGTGGACAAATTAACCATTAATTAATGCTTAACTAATGCATTATTTTGGACCCCTATTCTGAAGTGTTACCAACTACTTTTTATTATTACATGCATGCATTGTGGTACTTTCATGGACATGTGTTGAAATTGTTAAACAAAGTCATTAGTTTTGTTTTCTTTGGATACAAAAAGTATTCTCTTAGCTTCATGAAATTATAATTGAACCACTGATGGACCATTTTAACAAAGTCTCTGCTACCTCTGGGCCTTGCACTTGTCAGTTATGTTGTTATCTGTGCAGGGTCTGAAAGTTCTCAGATTTATAAAATATCTTATAAATTGTGTTCTAAAGATGAAAGAAGGTCTTACAGGTTTGGAACGATATGAGGGTAAGTAATTAATGACAGAAGTTTCATTTTTGGGTGAACTATTCCTTTAAGAACAATAGCATTTTCCCTAAAACAATAGCATCCTTTCAACAGGATAAAGATTTGCTCCTTTTCAATTGAGCAATGGGACTTTAATCAGCGCCTCACCAAAAAATCTTTTATATCCGACCTTCCTCTTCTCCATCTTGAAATGTCTACAACAGGATCCAGATGTTGAAACAGATGTTGCCTGGTTACTACCCACAGCCTTTTCATTCATTGTGAAGCTATGTGCAACTTAAGTAGAAAAGAGGGACCTGCTGGGATATGGTAAGAGTCCAGGATTAACTCTCAAACATCACTGTACCTTTCACCGCTTTTTGCATTCCAGCTTAATTTTACTTTTTTACGGGTTGGGACGAGTCTCCATCAGTGCAAAATGACAGCCAAATGATGTGCATTACCTCAGGGCGGCCTAGTTTGACAGGCTGTAAAAGAACCCCTCAAAGTCATGAAGGATGAAGATGAGATATGCCCATTGAAAAGAAAGAGTTAAATATCTCGAAGCCACCTGCAATTGTTTGGAGGCTGTCATATTTGCCAGTGGCCCCCTCCTCCCAAAGCTACAAAGACCCTCAAAGCACAAAGAAAATTTGCTGAGCTAGCAATGAAAAACCAATGCACGCTTACTGAACTCCACATGTATGTTTCAAACTTCCAAACACCCCCTTATTTAAGCTCACCAGCTGATGTCAAAGGTTTCGCCTTAGGGAAGTTACACTACCAACAATAGTAATCTAATAAGGCTGTGTCTTCTGATGCATGTTCGGGCCAGAAAGAAAGTGGGAGAAACTGCAGACTGGACTCAAACTGGAGAGGAGAGCAGGCGGACCAAGAGATTGACTGCAACCCCAACACCAGAACCAGACATTTCACCTGCACAAACCAAAGTCAGCCCTGTGACTGAAATGAGCAGGTAACATTTTTATTTCTTTGTACTTTATGTTGTGGTGATGCAATAAGCAAGTGGGTGGTGGATGTAGGGGGTTCATGTTTTTTCTGTATTGAGCACTTATATAGAGATATTTTAAACACCACTTCCTTGTATTTTCCTTATACATTTAAATTTTCTGCTGCATGTCTTTGTATAAGATAAAGAATTTTGTATTTTAATTGTGATTGGAAAATAAATATCTAACCATAATAGCAAGCCACAGGATCATGACCTTAAAATGTAAATACTTGTATCTATTTAATTGCTTGTGTGATACAACACAAAAGTGCCAAAAAGTAATCGTGTTAGACATTCACCATGGTGTTTTTAATACCATGTATAGATAAGAATACTGTGATATTGCCATATCACCTCTGCACCATGATACAATGACGGTTTGTTTTTGAAGGAAAGTTTTTGTTTAAACAGCGGAGGAGTATTTTATGATGTGCAATTAATTAGTTACATTTTAATTAGTTAACATAAGCTAACATAAACGTAAGCTCAAATACAAATTCTACTAAAGATAGTACTAATGCAGCTTTTTAATGTTGGCTAAAACAGTTCTGACAATAAAGTACTTTTCTTTAGAGGTTTCTGTTCAAATCGAGTTTCTTAGAAGCATAAAGACGTGAAAATGGACAGTGGACATTTGGACGGCACACTAGCCACAGAGCTAGAGCCAAATATGCAACTGTGTGTAATTAACATAGCTGCCTGAGACACAATGCCCCAAACAGGAAATTAAACCTCTTTGAGAGCATGTGTTTTCTTTTAGGTGAAGAATAAAATTTGTGTTGACTATGTTGTCATTTCTCAGTCATAGTTTTCTTCCCCCTTCTGTGACAGATTTTATCCTTGTTGCATTTCATTTTGATTATAAACTACTGTTCTTTTTCATAGAAAAATGCTGGTATACATTTTACTAATAAAGATATTAATTAATCACAAAGACCTAGCATTCAAATAGTGTTGTTCAGTCTCGAACTTCAAGAGTTTAGGTGCTTAGTGAGGTCACTAATGCAAAACAGTTAGCATTAGCACTTAGCAATGAGCAGAAGCAATGCAAGTAATTATTTGATCCCTGACTTGCTGCTCTCATGCAAATCAGGACAGTCTACCAACCTGAAGACTGTTTGACTAGAAAATCCAGTCTGAAATCTGTAAGCCATGTCTAGTCTAACAGGTGGTAGACTAGTCGTAAACACAACAGTGTGACAAGGTTTAGTCTTGTCTGATCCTGGTCTCAGAAATGTATAGTGTAGCAAGTATTGTCTCTGTTGACACTATTAGATGTATATAAATATTGCATAGTTTGTTTGCATGTATTGAAACCATCGTTGGAATAAACAGATATTCAAGAAACAGAGTATTTTAATAGGCTTACACCATCTATTAGCTGAAGGCTAATTGCTGCCATGAGAGTGACCTCTTGTCATGTCCTGTATTTTGGAGCCTAATGCTCTTAGTTGCTGATTTAGTGTTGTAGACCTTGACACAGACCTATTCTGTGTTTAGAGCTCTTTTAGGTTCCTGTAAATAATAGGTTTTAAATTCTGTAATTGGATTAGGTTGGTGATTGTACGCTCTGCCCTTTAGACCACAGCAGCACCATCCTTGACACGAGATGCTGGATAATTGACTGGATTTCTAATGGTCATAGATTTCGACTGGAGGAGCCCATTACAGGGGATTAAAATGACAGAGTAAGTGGTTGTTGTCGTCAGCGGAATTGAGAGCAAGTAATGACACAACAAGATCAATGCTTGGCAGTCAAAAAAAGACACCATTTGCGGATACCTGTGCTTCAAATCAGCCTCTAAATCAAGACTAGTGCTCCCATGGGTACAGGAATTTCAGTACATGAAATGCATGAATTGCTCATTTTGCAATTGTAAGCATCTCCAAAAATAAAGCAGATCAATTGTCATTTACCTGTCAAGCTGAGAGGCAATGAAAAGATAGATGGATAGATAGATTCCTCAACTCGTCTGGTCTGATCGAGACATTTGTTTATTCAAAAGACAGGAGACAGGTGTTGTTTTGAGGAGTAACGAAGCAAGACATAGGCCTGTATTAGCCTAATTATAACTGGGCCAAGGCCCATGTCTTCTTTTGACCAACACGCTGGTTTAAGCATTGTCCATCCCCTCAGGATTATGACTCTTGATCTCAAGAGTCTATGATTGGCTAAGGTTGTGTCCAGTGTGTCTGTCTGTGAAGGGATCATGAGATGCCATTGACACTACAAATAGGGGCAGGAAAGGGCAAAGTAGCTCAGAGTTGAGGCATCTGTACCAACAGCAAGAGATACAGCAGCAGAACCCCAAGAAGTCAAAGGTAAGGCTCCAGCATTCATGCAATGGTGATCTACAGTTGAATTTGTATTTTTTGAGGGGTAAGAAACAGTGCCCACTTCTTCCATACCAATAGAAAGCTTTCAGAACTGCTTACTGTGTGCTAGGAGCCATTTTTCTGCTTTGATCTCTATAGCTTTGTATTCAATTCATCTTGCAGAAGTGCACAACAATGAGTGTTAATTTATGGCAATACAGTTTTCAGTTGGATGAATTTATCCACAGAATCGGTTCTGCAAAGCCAGTATGGAGGACATGATTTAAAAGGTTTTTCATACTTTTAGAGATCTTAACAGGTGTAGCTGGCTCAACCTGATTAATTCACTTTGTATCCAGGGATTCTCTTTGATGCCTTCTGGTTTAGTGTGAGACTAGATTAAATTATCTTCAGACAGTCACTTGGAACTCAAGACCAAACATTTTAACCAGCTGAGACATATATTTGCAAACATACTTGGCAATGCACTATGCCACCAGCCATTACTTATGTACAAATTGGTTGTGAGGTAGCATTGCCATTTTTGGTATATCTTCTTGTTTTTAGAAATAGAACATTTGTGAACCCTTTCCCAGAGTCCTAGATGTAACTTCTGAATGGAGTCTGCACTAAAGTCAATTAAGGTTGACCTGGCAGCTTATTCTGATTTTAAGAAGATTACTACTTGATTAAGGTGAAGACACAGGGAGTGATAATCCTAACTAGAGGATGTTCCTAATTTTTTGTCAATGGGTTTAGAGAGAACCTGAGGTAATGTTGGGTGGATCTATGGATATTCTTTACATGGGGGACAAACATGGTTCCAGACCCTGAGACAACTCTTTTACTCTGAGAGTTATTCGGTTTAAAAATTGTTAACAGATGTTTTTGCTTCTTCTTCTCTATTTCTATCATTTTTCAGGTTTAAGCTAACCATGGAGTGGCTCGTGGTTTCATTTGTAGCCCTACTTCTGGCCAGCCAAGTCTGCTCTGAAGAAATTCCATATGAGCACCTTATATCTCAAATCCAGGCATGTCCTAAAGAATGCCACTGCCCTCCAAGTTTCCCAAATGCTGTTTACTGTGACAATAAGGGTCTGAAACGCATTCCTGTCATTCCTCCCTACACATGGTACCTTTACCTCCAGAACAACCTGATTGATGTCCTGTCAGCTGATGCTCTGCGCAATGCTACACAACTAAGGTGGATCAACCTAAACCGTAACAAAATCACAAGCGAAGGACTAGAGACTGATGCTCTAAAGGCTATGTCCAACCTTGTACACCTCTACATGGAAGACAATTTGCTTTCTTCCATTCCATCTCCTCTGCCTGCCAAATTAGAACAGTTACGGCTCTCCCGAAACAGAATCTCAAAAATCCCAGCTGGTGTCTTCTCTGGAATGGACCGTCTTACCTTGCTGGATCTGCAAGCCAACAAGCTACAGGATGATGCAGTAACTGAGGTCAGTCTGAAAGGCCTCAACAACTTGATCCAGATCAACTTAGCAAAGAACCAGCTAAATACAATGCCCATTGGCCTACCCTCCACAACCACACAGATCTTTCTGGACAGCAACAACATTGAAAAGATTCCATCTGAATACTTTAAGGGTCTTCCCAAAGTGGTCTCTCTCAGGCTCAACCGCAATAAGCTGGCTAATGGAGGTATCCCAAAAAACGTGTTTAATCTTTCCAGCATCCTGGATCTACAGCTTTCTTACAACCAGCTCACAGAGATGCCCGTTATCTCTTCTGGCCTGGAGCACCTGCATCTGGATCACAATAAGATCAAGAGTAAGTTCAAAATCTAATTTCTGAACATGCACTATTGTACATATTGGCTTCCTTTTGTAGTTTTGGCAAAATTCTTTGGTAATTAGTTAAAAAGGTCACACTATGGTTGTATACAAAGTATATGACTTCATGTCCATTAACAAAGCAATATAGTCAATACATTGGTTATCTCTAAAGACTTAATGGTGCATTTGGGAACCCATCTGAAACCATCATCATATGCAAAACACATTTACTGTTATTTTAATAATTTACTGAATAACTGGGCAGCAGGGACGCCGTCTTAAGGCTCTGGCAAACTTAATTATCCATGTTCTGCTCCATCTTGCATGCAGCCATGTCAGAAACCTGATGAAAAAAACATATTGTGTGCAGACATTGCAACATATAACTTTATCAGTAAGATGTATATTTGTTTCTTTAATTTCCATAGGTGTGAATGGCTCTGACGTCTGTCCACCTGGTGCGCCCGATGACTACCTTGATGAGAAGGCTCCACGTCTCCGTTACCTTCGCCTTGATGGTAATGAGATCAAACCCCCTATTCCACGAGACCTGATGATGTGTTTCCGTCTCCTCAGGGCTGTTGTCATATAAAGATGCCACACCATCTAGATACTCCTGTCCATCTCATTTACCAGACCTGAAAATGGACCTAAAACACTTGAAAAGGATCCAAAAAAAGGACTATCTATTTGCAAAGTCAGAAAATAAATATTAAAACGGCACACTGCTGAAAAGACTAGTTAAGAATACATTTTACTGCGGGTCCAGTTTCACTTCTGTTGGTCTAGTATTGGACTAGCAAGTGAAACTAATCTGACAAAGCTTTTGACCAAGAAAGCTTTGCTGAATAAGCTAGTTAAGACTGCTGGTGGGGATTCCAGTATCCAAAATATGTCACATTCAGACGGTCTCCTTTTTTCTTTTCAGCAGGGTAGAAATTCACAAGACTGGTTCAAATTTGCATTTATAGATGGTTTCTTCTGACTTTATTGTAAAACCACTGTGCCTTTCTTCATTTCATACATATTAAAAACTAGCAGGCCTGCATTGTGGGAAACACCATTATCTGTTAAACATTCTCTATAATGAAGAGAGCTCCAAAACAGTTTCCTAATTTGCAAGTAATGCAATTTCCCCGTCCTATGCAAAAGGGAAAAAAATGTTTTACCTCACAACACCATTCTGGAGTGTATTTGGATGGAAGTGTTGAGATCTGATTATGGAGACAATTTTTGGTTGGGTGGTTTGTTTGACTTTATTGAATGCATGGATACTTTTAGTAACAGTAACAGTAACAGCACCAAGACAATTGTTGCTTGCCTCTGTTAAAACTGTTCTGACATGTAATATTTTTAAAAGCAAATTTATTTCTACTTTTTAATATCTCTTTACGTCTTTGTACAATCAATATTTCAATATTCAATAAGTATTAAATGTGACATTAGTATTGAGAGAAGCAGCACCTTTGAACAGGAAGATGTACTGAGAGCTGTTTTAATAATAATGTATAAATATAGTTCCAATTTAGCAGATGACAACGGTACCTTCATTGAACCTTCTAGACTGTATTTTTATAGTATACAATTACTCTAGAGTATACAATTAATGTGAATATTATTTTTCAACGCACAAAAATGTGATTTTTTTATATTTTTATTTACCACTGCAAACTGTGAGAACCATTAGAATTGTGGAGGGGAAATATAATATGAGATTAACTTTTGTTTGGTTTTCTTGATTAAACTGGTTTCAATCGACTCTGTATTGTCACTAATTCATTTGTCAAAATTGAGCAGCCAAGCAGGTAACCTCCTTAAAAAAGGAATAGTTTTAAGTCAGTTATTTCTATATTTTCCTGTGGAAATAACCAACTTAAAACCATTTTTTGTTGATGAAAATACTAGCGGCCTAAGACTTTTGCACAGTACTGTATATCCACAAGCAATGTATTCTTCTACAATAATGTAACTTGTGAATTATTTGAATTACCACTCAGTTTTTGCTAAACATTCACCTCCAGCAAAAGCAATTCCCCTCTATTAAGTCAGTTGTTTAAGATTTTCAGATGCATTGCAAAACTTCTCATGAGAATTTGGAATATGAGAAACACTGCCAGCACATCTTTATGGTCCAAGAGCTTTGTGGTTACAAAAACCCTTTAAAACAAAACAGTGTGTAACTAAAGACTCTAGAACACTTACTTTTAAATATTTATACACATCGAGAAAACAGTGAGTTTACAGTACCTGGGTATCAGTTGAAACAATAGCTTCATTTATTCTGCAATGCCTGATGCATATATTTTGGTTGCATCAGTTATGCTGACTTTAGACATACTGACCGTATTGCATTAAGTCCTCCACCACACAGTGCAGGCTTGTGCAGCTTAAATTGATCGTGCAACTAAATGGATTTCCTTGGCACTATCCAGTGGGTTTGCACGGATGTTGATGCAATGCATGGTCCAGCTATGGAACTTTCTGGTGCATTTGGTGTCCCTTATAAGCTCAAATATAAAAAAAAATAATTTATTAATAATTAAATAAATAGCTGCACATTACATTTAATTAAACATGGCAGATAGTAGCACATAAAATAAATATGTTTGCACACTCATAAATGTCACATATAATTAAACGAAGTGAGATTAGTGGTTAGTAAAACTGCCAGGGACATGTAAACATGTCAGTGAGACTGAAACAAAATGCAGTATGTGTATAGCTTGACAGTCCCAGTCCTTAACAGACTGATGCTGGATTTTTATTTCATGTGACTCAGCAGATATTTGATTACTTAGTTGCAGAGAAAGAGAATTTGTATGGAAAAATAGACTGAGGCCTGTAAAAACATCCCACCGAACATGAAGCAGGCACTTGTTTGGCACTTCCTGATAGGTTTGCTGCAGTGCATCTCTGCACAGAGAAACTGAGCACGGTTGTAGAGTTTTAGCACCGAATTCTGGCGCTGTGCAGAATGGAGGCCTTTTCTGCACTAACAGAGGAGCCTCACAGAGGGCCCATTGTGCGCCGGGGCCAGGCAGATCCCACCATGAAAGCAGAGTATCCCTCATGCTCACCTCAGGAAAAGGAAGACAAATATCTCATACTTAGGACTGAATAACTTATGTGTCTCTTCAGGAAACAAAAAAGAAAGATGGTTGTAAGGGATTAAAGGATTTTCGCAGCTGGGGGTCTGTCAGTGTGCAAATTGTGCATCTGTTTCGTGTGTGTGTGTGAGATGCAGTGTGGTATGGGGTGGGCGCTGCTCTAGATGTGACCAAAACTCGATTTCTCCCGTTTCTTAGTCTCACTTCTTACCTTCACACATAAGGACAGGTAGGGCACACGGGTCTGGGAGTGTGTGCACATATACACGTCACACACACCCTGAAGCATCCACACACAAGATACACAGTGACCCGTTGCCATTGGCCAGGCCCACCAACCCTCTGCCTGTCCGAGCTGAAGAACTGGACCATTTGGGAAAGGAGGAGAAAGAGGTAAGGGTTCTACTGTATGTTCTTCTAAATGCTGCTGCTGTGCTTTAGAGCAGGGACTGGACCTAAGGGTTTCTTGGGTCCCTTCTGCTCCTTAGTCTTAGTGGTACTTGGCCAAAAAGGCTAGGCTAAAAAAGCTAAAATACAGTTCACTTGCTGTACTGAGGTTTTAATTTTTTATTTAGTTAAATTTTTATTGTATTTTTTTCTCTTGTTTCACGTCATGGTCTTTATTAATCTTGCAGTTCTTATAAAAATAATGCACATTTGCTAAGTAAAAATAGTCCAAGTACACATGACTGTCTTTACTAAGGTAATAATTTTTTTTTCATAATTCGGTATTTGTTGATTTTTGACTTGATTATATGATACTTCCATCATCTTTATGAATTTTCTAGCAATAATGACAGTATTGTTGATACTTAAGTGGGTTAACAGGAGATCTGTGTGGTGGTGTTAGCCATTTATGTGTGTTATTGGTCAGTTTCCTAATACTTGGTTTGTGGGGTTTGACTGATATTTTAAAGCTTTTTAATTGATTTTTAAGCTTGACCCATAAAAATATGACTATTCACTGAAAAAGTGATAGAAGAGCTGTAAATACTGCTACAGACTAGATATGTTTGGTCATTGGAAATGTGTTCAGGTCAAGGGCCATATTATAGAAACTTCCAAATTTTTAGATTAGTTATAACAGTAAATCACCAAATAGATGTAATTTAACAGATATTCACCTAATATGTGTGTAATAAGGCTAAAGTGTGTGTACATATTTATGCAATTTGACTTATTGGAGATAAATAAATCATAAATTTGGCAATATTGGCAGAACCACTAGTGAAGAAGGAGATGTAAAATCAATGAGTATGTGTGGAATGATGTTGGCTAGAGCCAAAAACAAAAATCGGATAGCTAGTTCTTACACACACATACTCATACGGCGTCTTTGCACTGCAAACACTGTTGAGAGTGTGTAAAAGCCAAGCTCTGTGTGCAGTATAGTCCCTCTTTCAGCATTTCCCAGCTGAAGCTGTCAGGCACTGGTACACTGAAGCTTCCCTGTAAGACAATTTTTTATTTCATAGATACAGACTGAACTAGTTTGCGAATCTTATCGATATCACCAATATATTATCCCTGTCCATGATGTGATGGCATGTGTTGATTGGCTGTCAGAAACCCACAGGGAACTGATTTATGATTTATAAAAATGCAGCGGTTTCTAGAGTGCAGCTGTGCCCCAAAATAGTCTTTCATGAAGAGTTAATTGGATGTGTGTGTGTATGAAAGAGAGAGAGAGATAGAGGGAGATCGTAACTCATTGCCATGCTGTCCACAAACCTCGGTGGAATTTCGAACTTGAGTGTAGAGTCAGACACTCATAAAGGGGCTCTGTCAGAGTTCTCCCTCTCTTTTTCTCTCCGTCTCACCCCGAGGACCAGAACTTGGTCTGCCCATCAAGTACACCAAGCTCTTCCTCTAATCATTCCTCTGGTCATTGCTTTTCTGTGAGCCTCTTATCATTCATATATATTATATACATCTTACATTAGCTCAAATTCTAATGACGATAACTGGTGGGGGAAAAAATAGCATTATGGGTTTGACAAAATATAAAAAAGAAATATGGACTTTGTTAGTTATTAAGAATATGTGATTAGGACCATGTGGAATCTAATCCAATGTTTTTATCCAGTCAGCAGAACTTCCCACCAAAATCAGCACAGAAAATTGAAAAAACATCTGCAGATTTCCTCTGGGTCAGATAATGACAATGTGAAAATGATGTATTATTTTCTTTCAATATATATTTATTTGTAATAGATAATTTACCCACACTCTTAAAAATAAAAGAGGGGTTTGCAGTAGTCCCATATAAGTCCCATTTCTGATTTCCAGAAGAACTTTTTTGTGCACAGTTCCTTTATCTTATTATGAAGAATACTCAATGATTTAAATGAACTTTTTGTGCAAATTTAAATGTTCCATGGATGGTAAAGTTTCTTCATGGAACCATGTAGAACATTAGAAAAAACCTAAAGAATGTCATTTTTACATAACACGCTTTATTTACAAAAATGTTATATTGTTTAAAAAGATACCTTTTATGATGTCAGGAATCTCACCTGTGACCGTTCCACTTTAATGCACAAAGCAGTCATTGAGTGCATTCAAGATGGCTGCTGGGTTAGGTGATGACAACTTGGCTCTTGCAAGTGATTTAAAGACTTTAGAGGTTTATGTTTCAGTATTACTGGCTGTCTAAACCCTAGTAATGAACACTGAGTTATCCAACCTTAAAAATTTGAGTCCCGTAAAAAATTTTTATACTTACGGCCAAAGAACCAGGCAGAGACTGTAAATGCAAGGAAGGTAACAATAGACTATTGATCGGAATTTTGCATTTTTGCTGTGATTTTTATGTACCTCAAAAATACTTTTGTATGTGTGTATATATATTTAAAT
>JAUCNO010001091.1:6278269-6300885 GCA_032353835.1 Enteromius viviparus | reverse complement strand
TCCGCCACAGCTCTCACCTGCGCTCAACACCTGGCGCTCTTCCGGTCACTTCTTCACATTCAGAGGCAATGACATTTTCTATAAAGGTATATCGCATGCTTTGTTTACAAGCTGACTCTCTTTCTCATTTCCTTTCTATATATTCCATTCAGGTTACTCAGGTGTGTGTGTGCGTATTATACATATACATATACCTGAGTAAGCTGAATAAAAGGGCTTTCCACTGATGTATGGTTTGTTAGGATATATTTGACTGAGGTACAATTTAATAAAAATGAAGTTTTGATATATTTATGGTAAGAAATAGGCCTATACTTTAGAAAATATCATTATGGAACATGATCTTTTCTTAATATCTTAATAATGGTTTTTGGCATATAAGAAAAATAGATCATTTTGACCCATAAAATGTATTGTTGTCTGTTGCTACAAAAATACCTGTGTGCCTATGACTGTATTTGTGGTTCAAGGTATATATATGACAATAATAATATGCTGTAATGCTGTTTGTCGATAGAGTCAGTTGGTGTCGTGGGAAGCTCTGATGTCTTGTTGCTGCTTCATGGTTTTCCTACTTCAAGCTACGACTGGTATAAGGTAAGTCTTTTGTGATGTAAAACTGCATTAACGTTTCAATAAAGCAGCAGTGAACTCTAATGCTGAGGGCTGTGGTGTTCCTTCAACCTCCTTCTGTTGTTTTGAAGATCTGGGATTCTCTGACTCAACGTTTTAACAGAGTCATCGCCCTCGACTTCCTTGGCTTTGGTTTCTCAGACAAACCGGTGAGTCACAACCTACTGTTTTTTAATGAAAAATAATGTCTTTCGTTATCTGTGATTTTAATATTTACCTCCATCTAACAAAATCCAGCGACCGCACCGGTACTCCATTTTCGAGCAGGCCAGTGTGGTGGAGGCCCTGGTTGCTCATTTGGGTCTGTCAGAGCAGAGGGTCAACATCTTGTCACATGATTACGGAGACACTGTAGCCCTAGAGTTACTGTACAGGTGAGCCCTAAAACGTTCTCAGCATAATTTAGCTTAATGCTCCTGTCAATGTGATCTGGGTGGTTCTCACGTGCAGTTAAACACACAGGAGTGACCATAACAGAAGCGGACACGTCACGATAAACAGCCTCTGCCTCTCAAATGGAGGTACATTAGAGTTTTATTCAGTCAGGAAATGTAAAATTAAAGTCTGAATGGAGATTCCTAACTTTGACCATTTTGTTTTTGACTTGAAAGGAATATTCCCAGAGACTCATTATCCAAGATTCATTCAGAAAGTGAGTGTAACACAAGTTTGTTTTCATTTTTAAATATGAGAAGTGAATATTTCTAATCTCAGGTTACCTGTAGGTGCTGAAGGACTATGGTTTCATTTCACCTGTACTTACCCGCCTAATAAACTTCCAGGTTTTCTCTAGAGGGTGAGTGGATGGTCTGGAATGGGAGTTGTGTTTACTTTTATGCTCTCGAGTTCAGAGTTCACATATAATTATAATTCATTTACATAAACCATGCTAGCTGTGACCAAAAGCCTTCAATTACAAATATGATATATTTATCCTACAGAATAAGGGATGTGTTTGGACCGTACACCCAGCCAACAGAAGCCGAGTTCTGGGACATGTGGACAGGAATTCGCTTTAACGATGGAAATCTGGTCATGGACAGGTGTCCAAATTTCTCCATGAGTTGCACTTGCAATGCTTTGCTTTTAATAATAACCAACTATGATTTGTTGTTACCGTCTTTTGCCCAGTATCCTGCAGTACATTAACCAGAGGCTGAAGCACAGAGAGAGATGGGTCGGGGCTCTAACCACCACTTCAACACCTTGTAAGTACACACACCATTCATAGTGGCTGTCATGCTACAAGAATGAGGTGTGTGAATACTTAAAAACTCGGCCATGGGCAGTGCTATTGAGGCTAAGTAGTTTAATCCAATGAAAATCACAGCAGAAGCTGCTTAGAGCGTCTGCACCCCAGGCAATAAGCGTTTGAGGTATCATTTAATGCAGTAGTGTGGTGTATATTATAGTGCAGCAGGACAAGCATGTTAACGCTTATACTGTAGAACAGGAAGTTTGGATTTAGTTTTTTATAAATAATTTTGTGCTTTGGAAGATAATTAGTAGGTAAATTACTGTAGTCTGTGTAGTGGGGCCCCACAACATCTTAACATTTGTCCTATGCCAATCTCACTGATTTATTACGTCTTTTTTTATTTTGTAGTGCACATGATTTATGGACCACTAGATCCAGTTAATCCACATCCTGAGTTCATCCAGCTCTACCAGTAAGTACACTAACGTTATTAACATCATATAAAAAAATAAATAAAAAAAAACACACTAATACACACACATATATATATATATATATTTTGTTTGTTTTTTAATGAAAATTTTTTTGGAAACATGCATGTTGTTTTTCTTAATCGTTGCAAAAATATATATACATTATTTAAGTGAGATGGTGTTGGCCCAGTGGTAAGATACCATGGCACAAGACTTTGTTCCTACATGAAAGCCCTGGGTTCAAATCTTGGGTGTTTTATTAAGTTATGCTCCCCTAAGCCACTGAAACAGTAATGAGTAATGAGTTCAAGTTTTTGATGCATTGCTTTGTTTTCTTGAGCCTTTGAGATTGGATGATTATTGTCTGTTTTTTGAAAAAGGTGCAGTGGAAATATTTCCTACCTCTTTTCCTCATTTACAGGAAACTGGTGCAGAGATCCACTGTATCAGTTCTAGATGAGCATGTGAGTCATTATCCACAGCTGGAGGATCCCACAGGCTTCTTTAATGCCTACCTCAGCTTTATCAACTCATTCTGAGAGAAGTAATGAGTGGAATATCGCCTCAAATTGCTAGAAATTATTGAAATCCATTAACAAACCAAGTATGCCAGTCATGTGTTTATATGCATGAAACAGTATTGCACCAATTACCCAAACAGTCATTACAACAGTCAATAAGAGTTTGCTCAAATACAACTTGTAAATACATTTGTGTTATCAGCATGAATGCTTTTATTCAAATAAAAAGATCTTTGTATGAATGGTCTCAGGTTTTGTTTATAAAAACAAAAATGCAAAAACACATATTGTGCTCTTTTGGACTGTTTTATTTATTGATAACTGAAAATAATAAGCAATAAGCTGTGACACAAGGTCAAAACAGCTCAAGTGCCAGATAAACAATGTTTAGATCTCTTTTTAGATTTAGAACACCAAATAAAGAAAGAGGATGCTTCGGACTCAGAGGATTCATGTAAAGTCACAAAGTTGGTTTGTGAGAAACATAGAGCTACTATATAGATACATATAAAAGCACAATGACACCGATTGATTGGCATGTGATCAGGTCACTCAAACATTACTCATTTAGCCGACAGAAGCCAGGATGACGTCGACCACATTCTCATCTGTGCTCCTAACAGTCACCTGCATAGTGACCCCATCAGCCAGAGCCAGACGTGCCCTCACCAATACATCATGACCTCCCCTAAACACACCTTCAAAAACACAAGATCATAAACCTCAGTCCGGTTTGAAAATTCATATCCAATACACATTTCAGAAACAAAATTGATGTGATGAAATGAGTACACACCTGCTAGGAAGAGAACATGCGAGTTCTTGTTCTCAGGAACTTTGTCGGAGCGCTCGCAAGGCTGCATGCCCAAGAAGCTGATAATGTTATTTACTGCCTCTGTGAAGACAAACACAGTAAAGATCATCTCACATCCACAAACTGTTCCTGTTGTAATCAAACAAGCCCCCATGGTCTTGGAGATGAGTTGAATCAGGTGTGTTTAAAATGTTTTTGAGGATAATGAGCAATAACGGATTTATCTAGTCATACTTTGAATAGAAGGAATGGTTTAACATTAAAAAGCTTTGATGTATTTGTTTCTGACAAACAGCTGGCAGCTTTTAACTTAGAAAGATGTTAATTGATGAATTTATGCGCTTTGGTTTTGTCAGCTGATTAAACTTTCAGTCTGACGGTACCCATTTACTACTTGTGATGAAGATCCAATGAAGAAAAACTCATCTACATTTTGGCCTGAGGGCGACTATAGTTTTCATTTTGAGATGAACTATTCCTTCAAGCGAACTTACCATCTAATGTTCTGACTGTGGCCAAAGCAAATGTCTCTTCCTTCTCATTGTCATCTCCGATCTCCTCCCATGCTGCACCAAAGTTTGGTTTCAACACCTTCTGTATGTGGTCTGCGACTGTCACCTCTAAATCTTCCAGCTGGGAGGGAAACAAGGCATTGATTGATTAAACTTCCCACTGATAAACATCCCTTTTTCATCAGTGTGACCAGATTTTGTAAATTTACATACCACATATTCATCATCATAGCCATCATCATCCGGCTCTCCCGTGTTAGGATCACAATCCCGAACCAGATATTTCATTGTACAGCTGAACGTGCAAGACACTAAGACAAATGACAGAAGACCAAACTTAACATCTATTTGTAGTTTATATCTGACCAAGCTATAAAAGTTCATGTCTGACCTGCTGTGGGGTCATCTTCTGGTAACCGGACCAGGCTGTAGCAGGACCCAGGCTGGCTGTAGGGGAGACTGGATGCAGGTACGTAATGTAGCACCTCGTATGCCTCCGACGGCTCCATCTGGACCAGAACCCGCTGCAGCAGCTGGTCGTTCAGCGTGTTGGTGCAGTCAAACTGGAAAATCATGTGATTTGCGAAAGTGTGTTTGATACAGCGCACCACATACTCCGTCTCTGCTTCTGTTAACTGAACCGGCTCGGACGACTTGAACAGTGGACCCAGGGCCTGGAATTCTGGGATGGCTGCAAGTTGCTCTGAGGGAGAATAACAAGGGGTTTGTTTCTGACATTGGTTTAAAGATGCCACAGGCATTGTTTTGCTAATTCACTGTTCATCCTACCTTGGTAAATGTCTTGGCGGGAAGGTGCAAGCTTTTCGGGTAGTTTGCTTGTTGCCACAGGTGCAATTTCTGCCATGAAAGAGAAAAATGTTGTGCATTTTGATTAATCTCTGTGATTTACCCCAAAACCAGGTTAAGACACAAGATGATTAGCATCCAAATTAAATGCCAAACAATGGTAGAATGTAAACACGTTTTTATGCTACTATGAAAATATTCTGCATATGTCATTGGCCAGCTGAAGCTCAAGTTCACACCTGTTTTCTGTTCGGTGATAGGTGCGGTGGCCAAGGGAACTGTCTTCATGTCGAATGGTTTCTCCGAAGGCTCCAGTGTGTACTGGTGGAGGGATTTCTCCAGTCCAGGGACAGATACGGACAAACCTGTGAACAAACCATTCAAAAACCTTTGTTGACTCACATCAGCTAAATCAAATTAAATACAGTATCAGATACACAATGAGAAAAACGTGAGAGGAGAGTCAGAGCAGAAGAATGCTTGAATGTCCTAAAGCTGCTCAGATTAATTACACATTACAGCCCTGCTTATATTTACCACTACTTGCAGCCGAACCGCAGTTAATTTGGACACTTTCCTACATTTAAAAAAAAAGTGTACTATTGTATTGATAACACAGGCTTCCTGAAATCTTAAGATGGCACGAGCAGGTCTTTAACTATGCAAACTTTCCACTATCAGTAAAACCCTCACCATTGAAGATGTAAGCAGCATTCAAGGCCTTCTGCTTCTGCTGGAGCACGTTCATGTAGAATGTGGCTCTGTCTCTCACCTCATCATCACTGTCCATCATACACCTGTCAGAAACATAGTATATTAGCACTTTAAAACATTTCCTTCAAGAAAGTGCAATAAGCAACATTATGACAATATGCAAACATATTTTTTATATTTTTTTATAGAAAAGTGGTTAAAAAAAAGTTAACTTTTTTTTTTAAGCTTTGCATAATTGTTTTTAATCCATACATATTTTATATTCATACACATACATATTATACACACATATACATACATACATACATACATACATACATAAAAATGTTGTTCTCTTTTTTTGTAATGTGCATGTACAGAGATACACTATTTTTAGTTTTCCATCATTAATCAAAGTTACCATTTGATTTTTCATTTTGCATCATATTTTAATTTTAGCAAAAAAAAAAAAATACTACTTTCAGTTATGCATCATTTTTAATCAAATAAATAAAAGGATATTCTCTCTTTTTTACTTGAACACTCAAATTTCCAAGCACAGTTCTTTGTTCATTTCCTGACTCTAATAATCAGATTACGGTTATAATTACCTCCCCCAGACCCATACACACACACACACACACACTTCATGCTTTTAAAAGCCTACCTCTGCATCAGGACCAAGACGCTGGGCAGCAGGTCATCGTTTTGAGCTCCAAACTTGGCCAGCGCACTTACAGCAGCTTGGAAGAAAAACATGAGAGGAGAGTCAGAGCAGAACAATGCTTGAAAAACTGCTCAGATTAGTTTCTGAAATCAGATTTCTTAAAACATTACAGCCCTGCTTAAATTTACCACTACTTGCAGCCGAACCGCAGTTAATTGGGACACTATCCTACATTTAAAAAAAAATGTGTACTGCTGTATTGATAACACAGGCTTCCTGAAATCGTAAGCAGGTCTTTAAGCTCATTGCAAGGAGGTTACCACATAGGTCAAAGGTCATGCGAGATTACTCACCTGCCCGCACCGCCTCGCTCTCCAACACCACACGGTTGAAGATGAAACGAATGTATTTGGAGGGGGTGGGGGTACGTGGGCCCTCTTTCCCCAGCAGGTGGAGGATCTTAGTGGCCAGTACGGTGTGCTCGCAATCCTCAATAAACTCACACAGATGGGCCAAACCGGTTTCCTTACTCTCTGGGTTTTCTTCTATGATACTGATGATGCAATCCACAATGGCTCTCTTGTACTCAAAGCCACCCTACAAAAGGAAATAAACTTTATCATGTCTAATAGAAAAAGTGGTAACACTTTCTTAACTTAACTGCTCTATTGTTAACTGCTTATTAATATCTATTATTAAAAGGTACCTTTTAAGTTTAGGTATAGGGATGCATTAATATGTGCTTAATTAGCATTAATAAATGGCTACTGTTCTCGTAATATGCATGGTAATAAGCAAGTAATATGTGTTAGTGTCTTATTTTAATTTATTAATGTCATTGAATGAACTTACATCATCTCTTAACATGTTTGAAAGGAAGTTCATCATCACACTGTGCTTTCTGGGATACTTCTGGCACAGAGCACTGATAGCCTGGACCACAACCACCTGGAAAACAAACACATTATTTGGTTATAAAAACTCATTGTTTACAGAAAGGTTATTACAGGTAAAACTAATCTAAATCCTCAATCATGATTGAACGTGCATCTGAAGATGGCATCTAATGTTGTTGAAATTCACTGTCTGGATCATGCTGTCACCTTGAACTCGTCTGAGATCTCAGAGACGAAGGAGGAGATCTGCTTCATGAGGCGGTCCACGCTGCTCTCGCTGCCTGTCTTCAGCAGGGTGGTGATGGCCAGGGTGGCGATGCTGCGGTTGGAGTCAGTGATCAGGTTCTCTAGGTCTAGGTTGCATGCGGTCACCGCTGACGGGTGCTTCATTGCCACCTGTGTGAAGAAGGGAAGATTTTGTTTTTTCGGCCATATCAGTCACCCCTTTTAGAAAGTAGTATTTGGACTATTTGATGAACTAAAAACATGTTATTGGTGTCTCCGTATGGTAGCTAATGACACTGCAAGTAGTAGCAAATGAAATCCTATTCAAACCAACCTTATTAAGGGTCCGTACGGCTGCATAACGCAAGGCTGCCTTAGGGGAGCTGCAAAACAGCTGGAGAACTACAGAAAGAGAAAGAACGGCAAAATTAATTTGAACATCTAGTGTACTCTGATGCTGATAAGAAAGCAAAGAATAAAAACTAACCAGACACAGCAGGAGCCAGCTCACGGGCGGTACAATTGGGCATGTGGACGATGGCGGAGGCTGCTTCATAAACTACCATCTCATGTTTATTCCTCAAGCAGCTCTCAATGAAGTCAAACAGTGGGCTATCGTGCCTGTTAAACCACATGTAAGCTTAGATTATAAGCAACTGCATAATGTTAATAAGCCAGAAAAAGCTGATGTCCAACACATTTACCCTGCTTCTGTCTCCTCCAGCAGTTTACTGGCAATGCGAATCATCATGCAATAAGCAAATGGAGACTTGAGGCCAGATTTGGTGAATTTGTTAAGCATCTTGGTCACAGCAAGACGGTCATTCTTCCTCAGGTGGTACAGAAGACCCAGAGCATGGTACTGTGGAGAAAAACCCCATTTTATTAGAGATGGACAGACCATCAACTCATAAGACAATGCATGCAGACATCTCACTGACCTGGACCATGATGTTATCACTTGAAGCTGCCTCCTGAGCTTCGTTGACCCAGCGTTTGACCACATCAAAGCTCATCTTCACCATGTGCTGAAGAATAAATACACAAACACAGCTACATAATCCAGAACCATAACGATTAGAAGAAACAGTTAAGTGGTAAACGGGAGATGTATATATATTACTAAAACAACACTAGGTTGTGATCTTACCAGAGACGAGACCAGGGCAGAGCTGGAGACGCTGGGGACTTTGTCCACAATGGCCTGTTTCATGTATCGTTCAATCGCCTGCAGCATGGTGGTCTGATGGACGAGATGAAAGAAGCACAGTTGGAAGGATCAGTTATATCAGTCTCTCACTGATAGCAAATTATGTCTCCTATACACAGAGATAAATGAGTTTGCAAACAGCCGAGACTCACATCAGTGATCCTGCAGAGAGCTCTGATTGCCGGTCCTCGGTAAACATCCTCTTTACCCGTCATGTCCTTTGTCAAGCTGAGACACAAACAAAACATTAATGAGCGTTCTTCGTAAGGTAATATTGGCGGCGTGTGCAACGATTTCCATTCCTCATCAAACAATGTGTTTTTAGACTTTACATATTAGAAAAAAGATATATTGTAAATATCTCAACAAATAATAAAAATATGCTGCCATGTCAACTGCTCACCTGCTTGTAACAATGATCACATCTTCTGAGATGTTAGCCATCTCCTTAATTGTCAGGTAGCACATTCTTCTCAGGGTTTGCTAAAATGAGAAATTATTATACATAATTGTATTCTGAGTATGAATTCATAACTTCAGCTTATAGAACATATTATTATTGTTAAATAAATAACTGTAAGGAGTGATATGTAGTAAGAGAAGTTATTTCCATTTAATTTTTTTTTTATTATAGTTTCTATTAATATTTTAAAATAGCTTTGTACATCTCCTTGCATATTTCATCCATTTTATTTTTATTTTATTTGTTGTTGCCTTTTTTCATTTTAGTCATTTTCTTTTTTTGTAGTTTTTAACTTATCAGCAATTTTTTTTGTACAAATTACAGTATGCTTTGGCAAATTTTACGTGGGTATAATTTTGTTGCCGCCATTAATTATATTAAATAACCCAATCTGCAATATGCATCCATTGGCCATACTATCTCTAGACACAGGTTTTATCATAAACAAACAGTTAATAGGGCCGTTATGTTTCTTACATCATTAGACTGGAACAGTCTTGTCATGGCAAAGAAAGCTTCTGTGGCCTCTGTGGTTCCAAAGTGCTCACCCTGAATAATACAGAAGGATAAATCAGTCCATAGAAAGCACAAAAGAAAAACAGTATTAAAAACTGCTGGCTGAATAACATAATAACGCACCTGGTTGAGCAGGTAGATGATCTTTGTGAGGATATGCAGACATCTTCTCGGATTGATGGGTGTCTCATTGAAAATCCGAGCCTTTGAAAGAAACATGTAATGTTATATACAGACCTTTATCTGATTTTGAGATTGAAATGCATCAAACTCACCTCCTGTAGCACAGCACTTTTTTCCAAGTGCTGAAAGGGGTTTGAACCGCTTCCTAAACACATCAAAAAGATGATATCAGTGATCTAAAGCTGTGTGTCTTTATACAAAAACAATATGTAAAATAATAACTTGTCATTCCTTCTAGAAAAGTGTTCACAAAATAAGTTATAACAGGACAAATAGCACTCTTTGTCTGAGTTCCTTTCAAAATAGCAATACTAGTCACATATATGAATCGTAAACCCTTAATAATAACCCTGATAAACAGTTAGATATTCTCTATCTGAGCTGTCGGAAGATTATAGGTGAACTTCTGAAGTTATGACAGGAGAGAATGGCATCACGTAGCCACTTTGCAGTCATTTTATTCATATTTAATAAACCTCAATTAGAAATTGCCTTTAAATGTCTAAAATACAAAGCTTACCGAGAATGTCCACAAAGCAAAAATAGGATATTCATTGTTTACAATATTTTACATCAATTAAAGGAACGGTTAGCATATTAGCTTTATAAATTAAAGGTTAAATAAACACTATTTACAGGATACTGCAAATTCACAAAACTACAGCTGGTTAAACCGCCACTTTTAGACAGAATTAAGTATAAAACTGGAACATGCACATTGAATTTAGGTGCTAAATAAGTTATATTTCCAATTACAGATGTTGTGCCGTGGCCTGCAGACGCTCTTCCTTAGCAAAATAGCCGACATCAATTCGGTCAATGTAATAAGCTGTAATTTATAAAATATTGCTTCGATAACGTGTCTGCATGTATTTAATATTGATCTTACCAGACTCCTCATCCTTCTTGTCAAATTTCTTGATCATTTTGCGGAATGTTTGAGAGCAGTAAACGAGATGATCAGACTCCTTTCCTCCACGTCAACTAGGGTGACGTATGTTGTGAGCTGGCGGAGGTGAACATGGCGCGCACCGGGCTCATGCTTCAAAATAAAAGTCTGTGCTTAAAAGTCGGAAGGACAGCAAATGTTGTTTTTATTGTTTTTTTTTTTTTTCCTGGGTTCCATACGCAAAAAAAGTAATATATATATATATAAATTAAACGTAAATATTTAAAACTATAGGCTATATATGTGTGTATATACATTTAATTTACAATATTTAAAATCTACTAATGAGCTGAGGATTTGATTTGAAGTGGTGTTTAATTAAGGAGACGTGGAAAACGTGAATTACGGAGACGTGATTAGGGAGACGTTTATGAAATTTTGTTCAGTCTTCACCAAAATGTAGCCTAGATTCTCTCTGAATTTTTTTTAGCAAATATTTATTATTCATAAATATTAGCTAATAGCATAATTCTGTATAATTATTGAACTGAGTTGTATGTAGTCTAGAATGTATAGTTGTGTAAAGTGAAAGGAGTCATGTGTTATAGATTCTTTTGTCTCTTAAAATGCGTAATAAAACGAAATTCAACCTCGAAACAATTACCTTCAAATGGAAGCTTTGTTTACATTTGCATTTATTTATTTATTAAACGATAAAATAATTATTTTCAGTACAAAAATATTCAACTGTCGGTTTTATCAACCCAGATTTTTAAGAAATTTACATATCTGTAACCATCAAGTCATGTAGCCTATCTTATAGCGCAGTCTTTTTTATACTAATCAGGTCAACTTTCATCTGAGATGAACAGACAAACTGTATTAATGAAAAGGTAAATGTTAAAAATATGTCGTAGGCTACTTCCCCCCCGAGACATACTCCAATCATCATGTCTTTAACGCTTGAGTTTAGAAATGAACCAAACAATTCTGTTTACAATTGCAATGAGGCTCACTAGTTAATGGGCCAATTTTAAATAATTTTATGTAAAACAGTATTCAATTTGACAAACGTGATATGACCAAACAAGTATGCGTTTAGTGGGTAATAAATCAACACCCAGATATCATCTGTTAATACTTTCCATCAATTTCCAGCATTGCTTGTAATGCAAACTTTTATTACATTATTAAATTAGAGATAACATGCCTCAGTTGGTGACAAAAAAAATTGTTAAAGTCAAATTAGTGAAATAAATTGGAGTTCATTTTCTCTTTCCAATCTGCGCCAGCAAGCGCGCGTTGTCGTCCGCCTTGGCGCGCAGGTTCTTGGCTTTGGCAATGTTGAAGAGGATGTTCATAATGTTGGTGGGGACGTCGAGGGAAAGAGTGACCTGGCTGCGTCGGTCGCTCTTCGCACTGTTACGGTACAGTTTACTCCTGAGCTGCGTCTGGCTCAAGTATCTGTATTTGGACGCGGGTATCGTCCTCCTTTCGCGCGGCTCCTCGGAAGAAAGCGAGTGCGCCGATTTGTACAGGAGGTTTAGACTGTCCAGCAGGGAATTTGCTGGTTGCCCGTTATCATTCGCCTCAGAGAACACTTCATCGTTGCAAAGAAAGTTAGACACGGGGTCGTACGTTGGTAAGCAGAGGCTGGAAACCGGTGCGCAAAGAAGTGCCAGAGCGAGGAGGGTCCGCACGAGCCACATCGTTTTGCCCTGTTGAATGGAGGCGCATGAGAATACACAAGGCAAGTAGGCTACTTTAAGAAGGCTTTAATATTAACATTTTCTGCGTAATAAACTTTATTTAAAAAGTTTGTATAAAAACTGTCCTATGCACATATAATATTATATACCAACTCTCACGTTGTTCCAAATCTCTACTAAGTTTTTATTCTTTTCTGCAACACAAAACGTGCTGTTAGCCTGTCGAAATTTCATTTGTAAAGCCTACATAATGCAACGAGGAAAGAAGCTATCAGCCTCTAATAGTCTACTCTTTGTGTTCCACAAATAAAGTCACAAATTTGGAACAACCTCTGGGTAAATTTGTACAATTGCTATTTTTCACTAAACTATTCCCGTGAATCTAATGCAAAAGTACCTTACCTGCACTGCTTGAAATAGGAGAGTCTTCTGAAGTGAAGCACTGTTAGGTCAAGCAGAACTTTTGGATCGTGAACCCAAAGTGTTATTAAAAAGACAGGCAAGTCAACAACTCAGTGTCAACTTAATGGCGCATTGGATCATAAGAGTGATTTAGTGGGTTTGATATCTCCCTGGCTGCTCATAATATCCGCTTGGACTGTTTGCCTATTGGATGTGCATTCATTTAGCATAAGCCCAATTACGCTGCAGTCGTACGCCAGCAATAACGTCATTTATTGGGTTCCTCCCAGTATAATAAGGCGGTGATTGACGCGCTCGTGCAGCTAAGGCGCGTTTACCGTCACCATATAGTCTAAGCTTCATATGTGAAGCCAGCCTGTTATTATATGAAAAAAAAAGTTTGATCATCTGATTATGTCCATTATATTGTATTATATGATAACATATAAACAAACACACAAATACATATAGGCTACATTATTTATTTGACTTGTAAATTTCATCTTATTATTGTAGCTATAGATTAACTCGATCTCATGAGAAAACTTAACTTTGCGAAGTTTTCGTGTGAAAAAGATTTTTCGTTAAGCTCTACCCAACAGTCAGCGTGGCATAAGCAAAGCAGATTGTAGTCATGGGACAATTCATGAATGGGCTTTATGAATGTGCACTGTAAAATGAGAAGCCAAGGTGTCCAATATATTTGCTAAAATAAATATATTTGTTAAAAAATGGTTTACAATTTGGCAGGGAGGTTGAGAATTTACAGATTCACCCAAAGGCATTCAGTACCATGGACAGCGCAGCACTTTATTTACTTTGCACCTGTATTAAACCATTCATAAGGGTCTGTTTTATTGTTTTCTCAGTTTTCAGGGTCAATGACCATATCTAATGTTGGTGTCCCATTTTGGACCTCCCTGTGAGTTAATTGCTTTGCAGTTCATGCTTATAAGTTTAATGAGTTTTCTTCCCACTTTCCTTTAATGATTGACTGCTTTGCTATTACGGGCTCAGAACTTCGGAGACTTCATTAACAATCACCTTTATACATTGTAAACATTGTGCATCGGGCTGGACGATAACATATTTATTCCACATGACGTTAAAGGAAGCTCATTAAACCTTTAAAACTACAGGCTGCATTTTAAAGCAGGTCTAAAGAGCATCTGTTCTCTGTAGTGTACACAATGAAGTTCACTCAGGGATCCCCTTAGACACAGTGTAAAGGGCGTCCTGCCTTCTAACTTGTACCACAGTCTCGAAAATTGGACTACAGCCTGTTACACGGGCCCCCTGCTGCTGGGACATATGTAAAGAGCGAGAAACCTCAGGATGCAACAGGGAGCAGCTTGGTTGGGGGATTATATAAGACAGAACAGAGTGAATGTCAAAGGCGTTAAGACTGGAAGATACGGAGGGATAAAAATAATGAGGAAGGAAATGCTAACATTCACAATCGTGCACAAATAAGCCACCCACAAATACAGCTAGTATATTTGCTTCAAGTACACACACACACCTCCAGGAGGTGCCCCCAGGAGACACCGTCCAGACACGACTCGACAAACATTTTTGAAGAAAAGCCAATACGGCAGCATTTATACACACCACAGGGCCAAGCTCAGAGGACACGGTCCAAAATCAGAGGTCACGAAGCGAAAATGTTCTCACGCACACACCCACCAACCCACGGGGAGCGATATTGCTCATTCAAAAATATATTCATTTCATTGTTTTATTCTCTCACAAAAAAAGAACATTTCACAAACAGAACCATTAGTGCAAAATGATGGACAGGTTATAAACACATATTCGGTTATAATAATAGTGCATTTACTCTTAGAATCATAATCTTGATTTATAAGCATCAAACTTTTTTTCTTTCTTTTTTTTTAAATAAAAACATGGCATATTTTATAAGAAATAACTACAACAGTGCAACAATGTGTGGCGTTGTTGAAGTAAAATGCACACATGATGTAGCGTAAGTTTCTGCCATATAGAACTAAACTAATATACATATAGGATGGCAATGCATAAAAAGCACATTTCTTCTCCTCAGGATCCCAAATCTGTAAACAGATAAGAAAATGTAATGAATTTAAATAAAAAATGTCTTTAGCATCTTTTGAACAATCACCTTATTTATATTCGAACATAAAGTCTGAATTCTGATTGGCTCTTATACCTCTCCTCCCCAGAATACATTGACTCTCACAGCCCTTTTTGGAGCTGAAGCGGTTCCTATTTCCTCCACAACCACCATACACAAACGGACGGCATTCTCCTGAGACGGCGTAGTAGTACCAGAGCAGGACGTATTCAGTGCAGTGGCCCTCAGACATGGGTTCAAGACACAGATCAGTGGCTAAGTCTGCATTTAATGAAGGCAGCCTTAATGAATAGGTTTCAAGGGAGTATAAATGCATTTAAACTCATGTCCTAATGAAATGAATGTTTCGAAAAATTAATTAAAGCAATAAAATAATGAATAACTAAAATTATAATAACATATTCTAACAATGGTTCCACTTCACTGTCAGTCAAACGTTTCTATCTCTGCCTTATCTCTTTTCCTCTTGTATACACGCAAGCTTACACACTCGCAAAGCGATGATTTTGAATGTTATTTTTATCAGTGGATTAATTCTGCTCTTATCTGTCTGTTTCCATTCCTTGTGTCTCATATTATACTATGGATGTGACGGAAATAAAAAAAAGAAGCGCATACAATAATCTTGGCCATGTCTAATGCGTTGTGCTTTTGGTGCCAAAACCATTACTGTGTACTTTTTGGACTACTTTCCCTCACATAAAACCAAAATTGCCATTGCAAACCACTTTTATTCAAGGACCAGGTTTAATTAGTGCAAAAAATCTGACTGCATCGCTTATGTGATTGGTTTGTGTAGCTGCATTAACGTGTTAAAAGCACTTGGAGCAGCAGTCAGCAGAGGACGATGTTCTCCTCTTTTACTCCACACATACCTGAGTGGAGTTTGAGTGCACGTCTCTTTTCTCTCTGCTCTCCATCTCCCTCAGTACTGGCTCCTGAGTGCGACAGAAAAGCTTATATTATATCCAGATGTTTTATTTAAAGGAATAATTCGCCCAAATTTGCTAGAAATGTGCTCATCCTAAAGCTAACATGTAGATGAGTTAGTTCAGGTTTGCAAATTTAGCATTACGTCGCTTGCTCACCAATGGATCCTCTGCAGTGAATGGGTGCCGTCAGAATAAGAGTCATACAGCTGATAAAACATCACTGCAAATACGCAATTAATCAACACAACTCCTGTTGCTTCTGGCCAAAATATGAGCCCATAATTCATGATAACACTTCCTCTAGAGAAAATGTCTATTCTATGTTGTCTTCTCACATCAAAATCTACTGATATATTTGTTTTTTAATGTTTTGGAGTTGATAAAATGGTGCTTGGTTTCCAATATATTATGGACAGAGGTCTCATGTTTTAGCCAGTTTGAAGAAATGCATGCAGTTTTTCACTTCACAAGACATTAATCAATATACTGTAGTCGTGTGGATTACTTGTGAATTATTTTGATGTATTTATCAGCTGTTTGGACTCTCATTCTGATGGCACCCATTCATTGCAGAGGACCCATTGGTGATATAATGCAAAAATTGTTCTTAAGAAGATATAAAGTCATCTACTTATTACATGGCCTGAGGATGGGTACATCTTTATTTTGGGGTGATCTTTCCCTTTAACACCAAGTACAATATCATTGCACAAACATAATTACATTTTTGTGTTACAAGATAACAGTTAGAAGTAATCCAGATGGGGTTTATTACATGACTATTATAAGCATCAATTTTTTTTTTTTTAAATATATTTTTTTAGTCAATGATTCAGTGACTCCATCTTTGGCAATGTATAATTGAGGAAGAGCCTCTGAAAATCCTCACAAACAGACAGTCTGCCCCATGCAAACACAGACAGATACAATAAAAGGAGTCTAGAAATAATTGTATAATAAAGATCAATTGTTTGTGTAACAACAGGAACATTATCAGTCATCAGAGGATTTGAACATCCTTTAGTCTTTTTCCTTTATTCACTGTATGACGCACTGATGAGAACCAGTGTTGCTAAAAAGTCTATTTGTTAATTATGTTGCACCCATCAGAAGTGATCATCATATATTAATGACGCCAATCAGATAAACCTGCACTTGGTACTTATTTTGATGTTCATATGGTTGGTACTAACCAAAAAAAACGATTTAATTTTTGTTGTTTTTTTTGAAGTGTGACTCAGTTGCTTAAAATAACACAAAGTAGACCATGCAGAACCTTTGCGTATGACATTTGCGTATGATTTCCTGTTTTCCATCAACGGGAGAAAAATTGAATGGTGTATATGGATGACTGAGCTCATGCATAAAGATGCCAGATCAGGACTAATGTTCATAAGACACAGCAGAAGTCTGAACATAAAACAGATTATATAAAACTATAGTTTCCCCATCCAAGCACTTCCATGCCCCCGGGGAGGCAAACTATAGGGATGATATCATACGAGAGAAACCGTGTTATAACATATTGCTTCAAAGCAGGAATATACCTACTTGTAACGTTGCCATATGCTAACGTTGGCTCAGACTCTGAAACAGCAGGATGAACTGTAGTGGTCTCGTCCTCTGAATCTTCATCCCACACTTTGGGGTGGGTGAGCAAGAACGGAGTGGCAGAATCTGTTCTTCTCTCTTCCCTTAGGATACTCCCATCATCTGGATCATTGGTGTTCACCATCAGGAGTATTTCCTTTTCTTTAGTTAAACATTTAGACAAATGTCAGTAGGCTAACATCATTAAGTCATTTAATTTTATTTAAATAGACAGTAATTTAATTATTTGATTTTGTTTTAAAATAAGATAAGTCGTTACTTCAATAAAATAATAAGAAAAATTCAATTTTTAGTTTTTGTATTCATGAATGACTTCCTAACATGGAGTTCTTCACAGTTTTTCTTCAGTAAGCAAGACCATAAAAACACAACAGATGGTGGAACCCATGGGGTCCTGAGGCCTCCACAACAGGGGCCTCCAAACACATATACTGAGAGACACAAACTCACACAAATACACAAAAACACACACTTCTAACCACCCACGTACACGTGTTAATGAAGCGCTGCTATTCAGTCATAATTTCACTTCAATGGACCGCAGTACAGTTGACAACTGAATAGTTCTTTATGAAGGTAGTACAAGCCATATTTAATTGAACATGAACAGCCGAACAATCTATTCAGTGGGTTGTATTATTGTATATGTTGGCATTGGCAGAGATATCAAAAAATTCTCAAATCAAGGTACATTTACATAAGAAGCTAAATAATGTTTAATAAGACTTTAAAGTATCAGAATGAAGTTTATTCATCCACAGATTTTTTTTAAGGTTCAATTCTCTCTATTAACAAACCATTAACTATGACTTTCCCTCAATAAACTCCTAATTTGCTGGTTATTAATAGTTAGTAAGGTAGTTGTTACGATTATATATTGGTAAGGTTAGAGATGTAGAATAGGTCATGCAGTGCTTAGTAACAGCTAATATGTTAAGCAACTAGTTAATAGGTTCCTATACTAAAGTATTACCATTTATTTCTAATAACATTTTCCCTGACAGATATCTTTCTTGTTATAGAAATTGACAACATGTAGTAAATTCAACATGAAGTACTTGCTGATGTCAACTGTGTGCTTAATACTTGCATACACACAAACTCACCACACTTCTCAACCACCTCCTTTGTCACAAGATCCTTCACTTCCTCCACCTGAATAAATGGCAAAATGATCACGGTAATTATCGAAGCATCTAATCATCTGTAATCCATAAAGATAAACATCTAATAGAATGAGGCATTGTCAACATACACTGAGTCCTGGCTCCCCTTTTTCTCCTTTCATGCCTGAGTTTCCTAATTCCCCCTGCGTAGAGGACATGTATAACTTTAGACTGAGCATGTTTGTCAATCATTTAAGTGCTGACTGAGTGGAGGATACAGTTTTTGTGTGTAGATGCCTTATTACATCCAGGCCTCTGAGGCCAGGTATTCCAGGGGGTCCCCGTTGACAGGCCTTCCCTCTGCCTCTCCTTCCCTTCTCTCCCTGGGGTAGTTAAAACAATCAAATCAAAGGTAGTAAGGTAGCATAGAAGCTGAACATCACCACAAAGCAATCACTAACCTTGGAACAATCAGCTTTGAGCTTGAGGCTACACGTAATCAAATCAGTGGTTTACTTACTTTAAGTAAAAAAAAAAATATTGGCTGTTTTCGTACAGAAAAGCACCAGTGCGATACTGTACAATAATGTTTTATTCAGAAACTGTCCTCACGCCTCGTGTTTTATGATTGTCTGCTGATTCTGTGCTGAAGTACAGCTCACCTTTACTAAAGAGACTCTGCAAGTGCAGCTTACTGAACCCTCTCCATTCCTATCAACATCAAGAGATGCTTAATTGTGGCTAAAGGCGGCCTTAGTGCAGTGTTTAGTTTGATAGCTCAAATCTTCATCCCAGCAGAAATAGCTCCTACCCCCCCGTCTCTCTATCTCTCTCTCATCTTGTCTTTCTTGGGGTTAATTAGGGCCTTGTCCTCCTCCACGGTTCCTCCACATGAGATTGAGTGAGATATGAAGATGGCCTTAATTACACTGGCTTGACTATTTATCCTTCTATCTGTGAGGTCTGATGAATAACACAGACACAGACATAATAATTTCAGCTCTATTATTAGTGCTGGCAGGTGGGTCGTACCTTTAGTCCCACTTCACCTTTAGGTCCAACCGGACCGGGCCGACCCGAAACCCCATTAGTTCCTGGTACACCAGTAGATCCCTTAAACCCAGTGAAACCTGGGAAACCAGTCACACCCTACAGATGAATGGATTAAAATTATTTATTTAAAACATATATATTTGACAGGGAAATGATTATTTAGAATAAAAGTTCATCCAAAAATTAACATTTTGCAATCATGCCCTTATCTACATAGATTCACAAGATGATGTATGGTTTTCTAATGTCTATTGTGACACTATAACAGTGTTATTAATACACTATTTATTAATATATATTCTTAATATTTATTTATTTGGATTTATTTGGTTCTAATTTAAATTCTAGTTCATTTTTGTATTTATAATTTATTGTTATAATTATTTCACACGTTTGTATTGCAGGTTTTGTCTTTATTTCTGGTTAGTAATTTTTTCAAATAAAAAATATATACAGTTTCATTTGAATTCAGTTTATTTTTTGCTCATTTAAAACATTTTTAATTAACACTGGCCTCATTTTTACCTTCTCTCCTTTCTGTCCAGGAGCTCCATCAACACCATTCAGACCACTATCACCCTTTTCTCCCTAAACATTAATAATAACAATTACTCTTATACCTAAACTTGAAACGATGATGATGAGGTCGTCAGTATCTGTTTGTGCAGTGACTCACCTTTCGTCCCGGGAGACCGTTTAGTCCTGGAATACCAGGCCTGCCAGGGTCCCCAGAATCACCCTTGTGATTTACAGTAGAAGAAGAAATGTTCTTAGTGCTTTATTTAATCCAGTTTTCAATTTAAGATGAACGAATCAAAAATACCTGTTCTCCATCCAGTCCTGGACTTCCTATTCGACCAGGGAAACCTCTGAAGCCCTACAAGGGAATAAGTATTGTGCTTCAGTGATAACAGACAGGTGAGAACATAAAAACTAAAAACAAGCTTGACATTTCATACTTTCTCTCCTTTAATTCCTGTATCTCCAGGTAAACCGGGGTCTCCTTTCTCACCCTAAACACACAAACCAATGAGTGAACGTTCGTGAACGAAGTGTGTTACTTTAAAAAAACAACTTACAGGAAAGCCTACTTATTTATTTAATCTTTCATCTAAATAATATATTTAGTAAGAAAGGTTAAGGAATGGTGTTCTCCCTCTCAGGCACCACTGTTGAGCAGAGAAAATTCTTATCAATTAATATTTAATTTAGATGCTTCACCTGATCTCCCTTTCGGCCCTGCAGGCCCATGTCTCCCTTATCACCTTTCTCACCATCCAATCCATGTTCTCCATTACGACCCTGTGACAAATCTCATCCAATCAGTGGTATATAACAAAACAGAAGCAAAAACATTTGTTTTGAAGCTATCACATTAACTATAGGAAATAATAGGCTACCTTTTCTCCATTGGCACCTGGCTCTCCTGGATCTCCCTGAGAAAATATTTGCACCTTAAATCCCAAAATGCACTTTCCACAGAAAACATATAACATGCAATATAAAACAACATAATCAATACTAAAAAAGTGAGTTTCAAGCAATATAGTGCATAATCTACAAAGAAATACTAATTTTGACCTTTTGTCCTACTGGACCACGCACACCGAAAGGCCCCATGCCTCCTTTAGTACCAGCCTCTCCCTTCAGCCCCTGAAATTTCATGAAATTCACTTTATTGTGATCCAAGTACATGTATATCTGCAGGTATCTGACTGTATAATTCTCTCAGAAAAATGTATAAAATACCTTTGCACCAGGTGGCCCATCTTCACCCTTCTCTCCTTTATCTCCATCAAACCCTGGAAGCCCACGTTCACCCTGGCGTGTGTAAAATTCAGACACACCCAAATATGTGCCTGCATCTGTCATTTATACTTAAAAACAGCTAAATACTCAATAAGCTCACAAGTAGTGGTGAGTTTGTACAGTATGGTCTTTGTAGGAAACATTATAGTAAAAATGAAAGATACAAATATAACTCACTGTCTCCCCTTTTAGGCCCTTATATCCTCTTGGTCCTGGCATGGAAAGAGGACTACCCTACAACACCAGGAAACCAAATGGTATGGTGAAAGAATCAAAATAAACAGTAAGCAATCGATTTGTCCTTACCTTGTCTCCTCTGTGACCAGGCACACCTTTGTCACCCTGTCAGTCAAAAAGTTATGTCTTTAATAAAATTTTTTGGGATTTATTCTAAACAAAGTCAAATTGGCTGTTAAAGGTTTCTATGGTATTGATGCTAAGAAATGTTCATTTTACTTTACATGTAAATCTCTCATACAGTGCTGAAGAAAATGAAACCTATTTCATTCACAACTGACGCAGACTGTGACGTTAGTGCAGGTGTATGTGCGTCAAAATAAAGTGCTGTTCACAGCAGTTTCTTCCATCGAAAGATTGGCTTTAGCAGTGAAAGACTTGACGAGAAGGCACTGGCAAGTCAATACAGAGAGAAGAGATCTTTGTAAGCACAGCAGTGCTGTCAAAGTTGCCTATAAGTCTTTGAGCTACAGAAAATGACCCTGGCAGAGTTGGCTTGGCTATAAATATTTAAAGATGTTCTACCTTTTGAACTTGTTTCAAATTTCGAATTTCGAACTGAGATGGGTTATAAATAGACACTCACCTTTTCTCCTTTCATACCTGTCATGCCTTTAGGACCCTTAATTAAAGAGAAAGGTCAAAAAAACGTTAACACATTGTTCAGAATCACGATATCTAACTGACTATACTGACCTGTTCAGTACTGATCACTGCATGAATGCATGAAAGCTTTTTTAATCCATTTACATTTATACTTTATTCAAAGTAACCTAAAACGTGAAGAAAAAAGTTAAGCTAAGAAAATAAAAGCAACAAATTAATACAGCGAGACAAATTAATTAAAGAACGAAAGATTAAAATAATAAATAAAATAAAATAAAATAAAATAAAATAAAATAAAATAAAATAAAATAAAATAAAATAAAATAAAATAAAAT
>JAUCNO010001091.1:6229241-6278169 GCA_032353835.1 Enteromius viviparus | reverse complement strand
ATACAATATATATTATGTAAAGAAAAACTTTTATTTTGGATGTGATTAATCGCGATTTATCGTTTGACAGCACTAATATACAATATTAAAAATATTTTTTATAAAACAAAGATTATTAGTAAAACCTAGCAAGATGCTAAAATCACTCAGCAACACAGCTCACGTTTACTACTAGTAAAATTAGTTAAGCCAATTCTACATTGGATGCTGTTTTAAATAACTTTAGCCAAACTTTACTCCATTTCTTAAAGATTAGCAGGGAAATGTAATGGAAACCAAACAGATGATCTGGCCACTGACTGGAAATGGAGCACTAAATGAAAGACAGACACACACGCTCAAACATCTTAGAGATCTGCTGTCTTCAACTAAACCTTCTTGTTGAAAAAGGTTTTCTAAGTACTTGGAAATAATGGCGTTGCCCTTACGCCCCTAAAATGCTGAGCTCTAATGCTGCAGATTAACACTAACATGAAAAATCAAATGATCACAGCATATTCAGTCAGTAGAAAAATACAGATTCAACCCACAAGCCGCTGAAAAGCTTGCCGAAAAGTGTGAATGTGAGCACAAGTGCACCTGCAGGACAGAGAGAGGGCAGTTCCATTAACCCCCATTCATCTCTGACACTGAAAAAACACAGCCATTTATAACAGTCCTGACAGGACAGTGTCCCAGTAACCCTTCCTGTGCCAGGGCGTTAATTCACCAGACCTGGTGCTGCCTGCTCATTAGAGCTCAAAACAGGACAGTCTCGTATGCAGCACTTTTATTTGACACCCAAACTTGGCTGTTCAAATATATAGTATGCTAAAAATGACATTTTATCAGTATTACCACTCTTTCTTTCACAGAACACAAACAACATGTTTTGAAAAGTATTCAAACATAATAATATAGTAAAAGTGAATATATAATATACAATTGTCAGAGTCTGTGTTTAATGTCACTAGTTTTATGTCTTAGTTTTCGGTTATGATGTCATGTGTATCCTTGTATGGTCATGATCCTGTTTTAGTTTAGTTAATTGAGTTAACCCTTGCCACCAGTGTCCCTCACCTGTCCTTAGGTATTTAAGCCTGTTGTGTTTAGTCCTGTCCGACGATCGTCAAGGTTACAATGTTTCGTTTTGGATGCGTGTAGTTCGTTCTTTATTTACCACAGGTACAGTATATTAAAGTTGAATGTTAAACTGCTAAGTCTTTGACTGCTGCTTCCACTGCACGATCCGAGACAACAATGTTGTTCTATTGATATTTGCTTACAATTACAGTATTTATTTATATTTTAAATTAGCTTTTATTTTTACATTTCAGGTTTTAATTTGAAATTTAGTTTCATCTTTACAATTTTGTTATGTGCTTTTGTCAATTTTATTGGTTCTTGGTTTTTTGTTGTTGTTTTTAAATAATTTTAGTACTTTCATTTTATGACAGTTGTCAAGGCAAGATTATAAAAATTATATAAAAAAAACTGTGCTATTATAGTCAACTAAAAATAAAACATTACTTAAAATAAAATAAAATATACTAAACTAATATAAAAAAATTTAAAAAAATTAATCAGGATTTTCAGGCATTATTTATTATTTTAATTTAGTTTAAATTGATTTACTAAATTAAACTAAATAAATAAATTTAAATAAATAAACAAATAAATAAATAAACATAATATACACACAGAAATACAAGCAATAAAAAGGACAGTAAAAATCACCAAATAAACCTAATAAAATTAAAACAGGAACTTACCTAGAAAAAAAGAATACAATACTAAATAATGATATCAAAATAACACTGAAACACAAACTGTGGCACTTTTATAATATTGCCAAATATATAGTTCTCGGCAAGCAATTTCATGGGGTCTTAATCCAACATAAAGAGGGCAGCTGTCTTTTACGTGCTTCTGTATGTTTGTTTGTTTGATGGGTGTGCCAACTATGACATTCTCCACACTTCATTTCACACACATTTAAAAGCATTTAGGGAAATCACGGCGAGTTGCTAATCTGATTAACTCTCCTTGGCTTTTAAAACAGTTCCCTTCCTCCCCTCACCCAATCCTCTCTCTCCCGTTAGAAGGTAATAAAGAGCAGGAACTTCTCACACATCAACCTGCACCTGTGTGTGTGTTTTGTGAGTGCCATTAAGTTTTAATTAGACATTTTCTGTGTGTACAGTAGTGCATACAAAGGGTATTAAGCTAATTTATGATGCATGCGGCGAAAGACGCAGGGAGATGTATGTTGTTGCGAAGGGAGATGGTGAAAAAAAACTCAAATCAGCACAATTCATTTCCTCCAATTTCCAGCATGTACAATATTAAAGCCATTAAGGGCTGCTTCTGTCAGCGCATTCTCAGCAACACATTAGTTAGCGGCTGAGAGAGAGAGAGCGAGAGCAGGCAAGATGCCCAAGACGATCCCCTCCATCAAACAGAACACACATACTTGTCACCAGAGTAACAAATGCCAGTGCCTTCCGTGCAAAAGAGCATATCAGGCATTCAGGACATTCCCTCCTGCATGCTTGACAGCTCCGATTTTCCTGTTAATGGGAACATTTTGCAGACGGAATGCTCTTTCATCAGCTGCTCTGTTCTAAAGTGAGGTGAGGCTTTGAAATGAGGCGATCTGACCCTGGTCTACATATTAGAAAACACCTGAACAGAAGGAATCATGGGATAGAAAATAGAACAGGCTCAAAAAAGGGTTTCTGGGCTGTAGCTGAAGTAGAAGTAGAGCTGGACAATATTTTTACCTTGCAGTTTCATAAATCATCATTTCAACACAATTGCAGTAAGTACAAATTAGTCAAACAATGAATCGCATCTGAAATAAAAATGTTTGTTTACCTAATATGTGTGTGTGTGTGTAATATATACTGTGTATATGTATATATGTAAACATAAAAACAAGCACATGTATATGCTATATATATATATACTGTATATATATATATATACAAGAAAAATATATGTTTATACATTAAATCTATATTTAATAAAAATATAAGAATATAATATAATATAAAAATAAACAAAATAAAATCAAATAAAATTGTGTTTAAAAAATTTAAAACATAAAAATTGTTAAAGCATTTTCCTATTTCTGAATGGAAAAGTGAAAAAAAAATACTCATATTCATATTAATAAACTAAAATATTTTTTTACTTATTTTAAATGCAAAATTAAGACTTGAGTAAGCATTTTTGAAAGATGATCGATATCGATAAATCACTGAATTTATAGAATATATTAATTTAAATAAATAGTTTGGTCTGATCCCAAATAAACTGAAACATAATTCTTGCAGGCAAATAAAAGCACATCAAAAGCACTGCAATAGTCACAGTGTTGCCTTATTGAATTAATGGCATCCAAAAACAGTACCATAACTTATTAGGGATACTGGTTATATTCATGTGTGCCCAATGGAAGTTAGATTTTCATGGCCTCTTATTACTGAAGTGATAACCGAGAAGTCAAGAACATAGCACAGGCGTGAAGAAATGTGAAAATGCAGAGCAGTACATGTAGATAAACACAACAGATAAGGAGAAAAGGCTCATGTGACTCACATATGTTCAAAAAGAAAGACTAATGTGCTGTCAAGTACAGCTGTGGGTTTGTTTTGTAGTTATCGAGAGCGCAGTGCAGCCGTGATGTAAACAGTCCAAGCCGTCACCCTGACCTGCTGACTAAATGTCGTTTTTCCAGAAGCCTTTACAAATGGCCTCACAAGACAGGTGCTTTTCCAACAGCTTGACCTCTGACCCATGCATGTCAGTCAGCCGGGTCACTGAACTGCAAATTCCTAACAAATTCCCCTTTCCTTACTGAATGAGAGAGCATGGTTTAGATTTTACGCTGGAAGAGAGAGAGAACGTGATCAGCATGGCTGGCCCTCACTGCAGCAGATTCTGCCATTTACAAACAAAGACACTGTCCTGGTGACATTTTTAGGACTTTTTGAGAACTTCCAGTGTTTTGTGTGCTGCTAAGGGGGTTTATGCTAATTGATATTATTCTTAAAATTACTACACCTATATGGAAAACTGCATTTAAGAATGTCTAGACTTCTTAGTTCTGTTGTAGAATTTAGTTCATGTACTCAGTCACTCAGGGGTGCATTGTTAGCGAACTACGGTGGTAAACTGAACGCAGAAATTCTGAACTTCACAAATTCTGAACGACAGTACTTGTGGTTAAAGTTGCTTTTGGGAAACACACACTAGATTAAAATGAAGGATTTCTGTCATTACTTGCCATCTTTGTGTACAATTGGCATCAGATGGTCTAGTGTTGTGGAACAGTTGTAGACTTTTCTATCCAATTGCACTATCAAGTAAGCTTTACTTTTTGCACTCCCATTGGTTGTTATCCACATTAAATAGTTACTTATTTGCACAAGGTAAATTTTTAATGTTTTATAAATGTTTATTAAGCTCATCAAGCTTGCATCTACCTGATAAAAAATGCAATAATGTGAAGTACTATTGTGACAAAATATTTTATTCTATTTTAATATTACAATTACAATCTCATTTATTCCTGTGATGATAAATTTTTCAAAATCGCTTTAGAGTCAAGCCGAGTACCAAAACAAACTTGTAGCCAATCAGCAGTAAGGGGCGTGTCTACTCATTATGTGGGGGAGAGAGCATCCAGGGTTTATACATTTTTATTCTCTCTTTTTTTTAATTAAAACTTATTTAGCAAGGATGTGTTAAATTGATAAGACATTATAGCAGATATATACATTGTTAGAAAATATATATTTTTTGAATAAATGCTGTTCTTTTTTACTTTTTTTTTTTCATCAAAAAAGGTTTTGCAGTTTCCAAAAAGAATTTGGCTGCACAAATGTTGCCAACATTGATAATTCTAATAATAATCAGCATAATAGAATGATTTCTGAAGAATAATGTGACACCTACTGTAAGACTGGAGTAATGACTGACTGAAATTCAGCTTTGCATCAAAGAAATAAATAGTAAATACATTTTAATACTGTATTTTAAATCAAATAAATGCAGTCATGATGAGCATAAGAAACTCCTTTAAAAAACATTAGACCAGAATAGTGTCTCGGTAGTTACATTCAGCAATTATAATTCATTCCTGTGGTTCAAAGACGATTTTTTGGCTACCTTTACTCCTTCAGCGTCACATGATCTTTTAGAAATCATTATAATATGCTGATTTGCTGTTTAAGAAAAATTTCTTCTTATAATCACTACCCATTTTTTTCTGTCAAAACTGGATCCTTAGTTAAAGAGAAAACTCAAAAGAACAGCATTTATTTGAAATAGAAATGTTTTGTAACATTATTAATGCCTTTAATGTCCCTTTTTAGACAACATATGTATCTGCGGATTCAAAATGCTGCTCATACCAAAGTATAAAGAGGTTCTGTAACAATTAATCCACATGACAGATGATTTTTTAATTTATTTTTTACAAGTCTTTAACTAATATACAATAACACTGGAGTTAAAAACACATACATTTTCTCACAACCAGCAGTCTCTTGCCAGGTCTGGGTGACGTTGATTAGACATTACTGAGGCACCTGCAGGACTCTGGGACACGGCCTGGCTCAGTCTAAGGCTGTGAGCAGATGGTGTGTGTATGTGTATGTGTGTGAGCATGTAGCGAGAGCAAAAGCACTCTGGTTTTGCTTGGAGACTGGACCAACACCATGCGCACAAGGTCATTTCAATGAAAAACTACTATTGTAGTTGTTTACTCCTGATTTAAACATCAAAACCTCCGGCAGTAGCCCTGCAATCTCGAATTACACTCCCTAAATAAATAAAAACGCTAACTGCTCAAATGCACGTTTTAAAGCACGCTTTCTCCACTGACGCCGCGTTTCTTATCACTAGATGGCACTGTGACCAAAGCCTGACGTAGGAGAGGAGCGCTGCTGGGGTTTGGCCACTGCACTGCTCAGCTTTAACTCAAATCGATGGTTATTACTGTGTCCTTGGCCCAGTCGCCCACAGCAAGCATTCAGATGGGAGAGTGGCCAACGATTCCCCCTCTTCCTCATGGGCCTTTCTCCATCTCCCAGCATCCACATATATGCCTCCATCTCTTACAATGATTCCCTCAACACACCGGCCTTTACACACACTCAAAGCTGAATGTAAATGGCAGGGGTACAGCTGCGAGAGTCAGGTGTTACAGTGCTTGTTTATGAGGGTAATGCCAATGTATTCATAAGGGGTTTATTGAGAGATGCTCTCTCTCTGCTGCTGTGTGTGTGTAGGAGGGGTCAATCAGAGGAAGTTTGATAGAGAAAACAATGTATTGTAATTCCAATCACCACCCATACATCACATGACATCATATATGAAAGAGAGAGAGTGAGAGAGAGACAGCGAGAAGGGGGTCAATAAATCCAGCGCTGTAATAATCATGCAAGAAATCCGCCGGGTATTGATTCCTATTGTTTGTACAGCAAAATGCACATTACTCCATTTAATTTAACTGCCCTCACAGTGATCTTCCCATAAAAATATAGAAACATGCTGTTATAGGCTGACTGGAAAGAGCTGATATTGACTGAACTGAATTATTTCCCTCCCCCCAATGCTTTAACCTTTTTAATAGCTGAAAAAGAATGCAAACAACTATTTAAACAAAAACTCAACGTGTGTGTTTGAACAATATAAATCTGATAATATAATATAATCTGTTTATTGTGTTTATCTAGATATATTTCTCTATATCATCTTCCTTGTTCGCATTTATGTGATGTTCACCCAAAAAAGGAAAATTTCGGGCCTTATTTGTTGAAGTAGTTATTATTGTTTTCTTTGCACACAAAATTTTTTCTCGTAGCTTCATAAAATTATGGCTGAACCACTGGTGTTACATGAACTAGAGTCTTAGATCTCTTAAAAAATATCTTAATTTGTGTTCTGAAGAAGAATGAATAAAGTCTTAAAGCGTGTCTAATGCAAAAAATGTGTCCTCATGAACCCTGAAAAGCTTACTTGGGGCAAGTTCACACTTTAGCCTTTTTTAACAAGAAAAAGTTGACAGTGCAGAGTGTCAGAGTGCTTTTTGGTAGTGTTTTGATTACAAATAGTAGCTAAGGGCGTCTTTGCCGTAGAAATTGTAGCTTAGCGCTGTGTGGTGAAGAAATGTCGAGAAAGAGGAAGTTTCTGTAGGTTTTCAAGCTAATAGGAACGTTTGTGGATGCACAACACACAACAATTAAGTCCGAAATTACGATTACAATTGGTCAGATGTCAAAAAGCGATTGACGTGAGGTATTTTTCACAGAAAATATTAACTTTTTTCAACTTGAAAAGATGCTTTGAGCTGATGAAAAAGACAAGACAATGGCGTTTGCAAAATTTGAAAATTTGGTTTAATCCATAGCATTATAATTTTAAAATGATGCCGGGTGCTTTTAAAAAAGCCGTAAAAAAGTGTGAACACAGCTTTTTACATGTCTTCCTTGAACCAGTTGTTCAGGCAAGCTGAATTTGAAATGATGTTTTTTTTGCACAACCCTACTGAGAATATTTGTGTATTCTACCTGGCAAAATCCAGATCAGCCTCGCGTGACATTGTGATGTTGGTCAGGTTCTGCTGAAGCACAAAGATATTTCTGCACATCTTCTTGATGCCGGACTCACTGATGCGCTTGAAGTACTGAGCTCCGTTTATCAGAATACAAGAGATCAGGTGACCCAGACCTGCGCCAAGACAGGAAGATAGTCAGAAAAGAAACACTGCTTCAGGCATCGGCTTCCTGTTGAGGCAAGAGGTCACTCACCCTCAAAGATATACTGAAACTTGTGCTGCTGCAGGGCGGCTCCCATCACTTCCTCTATGGCACTGATGTCCTTATTCAGCTTCACCACCAGGGGGTCGTAGTCCATGCTGGCTGCATTAGCCACGATGGCGTAGTTGCCTTGTTTTGCCAGAGGGATCAGATAGTGGAAACAGTGGACCCTGATGGGGCAGAGATGACAGTCACGGAATGACAATTACCAGTGGAGACAGAAAGAACGAACTTTCCTGAAGCTTGAGATGTGACTTGTTTTAACACACATAGGACTTCACCTCAAAATGAATCACTTTCACATGAAAAGGTCTTTTTACCAGACTTTCCTGGAAAACAGCAATTAAAATGCCTTTGATCATGGGAACTAATTATACCACATTTGGTACATTTTATCAAATTTTTATTTTAAAAGGGAGTTTGTATTAATGTCTCTGTATGATATATACTGTAGGCCTACAGCTTTAAAGGCAAAAACAAATAAACAGATAAATATAAATATATAAATAATATTATGTATTTATTATTCACACACATATATAGCACTATGATTATAAATATATATATATATATATTTATATATATATGTGTGTGTGTGTGTGTGTGTGTGTGTGTATTTGTTCATATATTTGTTAGAATATAAAATATCAATTGCACAATATACACTCACCACATACACTATGTGTTAATATAATAATACATTTTATTATGTTTCAATAATAAATACAGATTTTTATGAATCATTTTTCTAGATAATAAAACCTACTAATTTCCACAAAATTCTGTTGAAAAATTCAGTTTATTTCCACATAATCTATCCTCAGGGCATTACCACATAACCTAAACTACCACTAAATGTAAGAAATAATGAAAACCAGTTTGAACAAGTGAGTTACTGTTATCATATGGGAGTAGTGTTAATGGCACTCTAGACTGTCATCGGTCCTCAGAGAAAAGCCAGATGCTGGTAGTGAATATCTCGCTTCACTCTATAAAGGCTGAATGAACTGGGATGATGGAATGTCCTGTGAGCAGGTGCATGTGTGTTTGTGGGTACAATCTGTGAAGTGTTCATGGACTAATAAGTCTGCGTATAGGTGCACAAAGAAGGAGCATTCTTAAAAAAAAAAGAAGGAAAGGAGGTTTTCATAATGGCCTCCAACAGCCCTCCCATTTCTTCTTCAGCATTAGAAAAGCTTTAAGCGAAGCCGCCTGCACCAAACCATAAAGCCTGCATCCTCTTCTTCTTACCTTCTCTTATGGCTTAATTTACCCTCAAGCACTGTCAGGGGAAATTTGCTTGATGGAAAAAGTCAATAACGCGTAGCATGGGAGCCCTGAGTTATTGTTTCCAAATCATAAACAGGATCACATAAGCTAAATGATATCAGAGAATAATCAGGCAAGCGGGAGGAAGGGTTTGTGGAGGAGGGCACGCAGAGTGACTGACCTAATGGTGCTCTTTTGGGCCGGGCAAACTCTTAGTAAGGTTTAAAATAATAGCACGTTTAATTCTGATGGAGGTGATGGTCTGAAGCATTTCAATCTGCAGCACTGAAGTTGTTGTTTTATGAAGACATCTTCAGACTTGTGTGTGGAGTAGTTCTTTTAGATTGAGATGAAGTGGTCAGACCTACCTGACCTCCAGATGAAGCACCAGAAGGCAGCGGTCAGCGATGTCCTGGAAGGATCTGGAGAGGTCAGTCAATGTTTGGAGGATCTGCTCTCGATTGCGGATGTTCTCGCTGTTCACCTGAGCATCTGAGCCTGGGGATACACCTAGACAAAAGAATATAAAAAGAGAGTCTGAGCCATAAAGCAAAACAGAAAAACACATTTATAGACAATATACTGTACCAAGACCATGTGGAAATATTTTAAAGACTTCCTAATAAGTAATGCCAACATATGTAGATGTGATGTACTCTGAATAGTGAAAGTGCTTAAAAGGTTCTTCACAGGGATGCCATAGAAGAACCATTTTTGGTCTATTCAGTCAAAGGTAATTTAAGAAAACGGAAATATTCTTCAAATGTTAAAGGATCTTTCTGGAACCATTTAGACAAAAAAAGTTCTATGGCGTCATTAAGCACCCTTATTTTTAAGAGTTGTGTTCTGGTGTCATAAATACCAAGCATAAATATGTATGGCAAATAACTAGTATTTTTAATAATGTAATAATAATGTTTATTTACAACTCATTTTATTTTTTTTACTGTGTAGTCAATGAAATGCAAGTACACATACTGTACGGCCACAGGATGACTATCAAAAAGAAAAGTGTGTGTGTGTGTGTGTGTAGGACACTAGGCGATCAATGAGGCACAAGAGATGGAGATGGACACTGACTTCCTATAACTCTCTGCAGCATGTCTCTGCACTTCTGAAGGTCACATTCGCACACACACACACAAATCTAATGTTATGTAGAGAAGTAGTATGTGTGTGTGGACATGTTTGCTGTGCTGATGGTTGCTGGTTTACTCAAGTAGTGGCTCTGGGTCCCTTGTGTTTGTTCAGGAAAATGGGCATTGCCATTGAGCAACTATATTTACATGTATATACACACAGACCAAAGTCAAAAGACGTGAAAAGAGCAACAGCACTTGTGTATGTGTGTGTTCACTTGGTAGTTAATTACTGTCTGTCTTTAACTCTTATTAGAAGAAAGGTTTATGGGAGATAAGGGTGTGTTTGGCATGAAATAATTAAAAATGCTTGAAGACAAGAAGTGCAAATATAGCAGTGATGACCAGGTGGTAGATTAGAGGCAGTGGGTCGCTGAGGACTGATATGTTATTCCGGAGAGCACCAGTTATTCCCCTGATGTGACATCCCATGGATAACAGAACTGTCAAGCCATTGTAACAAGCAAACAGTCCATTTTAGGTCTATTTGGCAAGGTAATTCAAACTGAGCACCAATTCAACAATTATATTTTTCCGTAAATTACATTTACAGAGCCGGTGCTCACATAAAATTAATCTTTTGCAATAATTTCCTCACATTCACATTTATGTGGAACACAAAAGGAATGTTTTGAAGAAGATTTATGCTGCTTTCATTCTTACAACAAAGTCAGATGGAGATACTGTGTGTTAGGATGCTAATGATACCGAACGACATTGGTTCTTTAGGTGACGAAACTTAAAAGTAGGGTTGTTCAATTATTTGATAATTATTTTGGTGTAAGCACGATTTATTACCATGATTAGGTCACATGATGTTATAAGCGATTTATTTAAAGATACTGATATACAGTATATATATTAAATATACATTTTCTTTAAATAAGGCTGCTATTACATCTAGAATTATTCACTGTTATTGTAAATTATTAACAAACACTGCATGTCTTTAGATGTATTTGACCGTTGAGGAACAAACCAGGAGATAAAAGTTTAGTTTATTTATCTGGTTTTTGTTCCGTATGGGAGCACATGCATAGAAAGTTGAGGAACAGTGCAAGTTCTCAAATAAACACAAATAATCTAATAAACTTAAATAAACCAAAAGAGGCCCAATTTGAGAAAGTCGAAAGTGAAGTTTGCGAAGAGGTGGAATGGGGCACGATAATCATTTTACCTTGATTATTGTTTTTTCATAATTCTTGGAGTCAAAAAGTGTGTTTTAATTACTTGCAGAACTTTTTGTTTAACTTAAATTAAACAAAAACTATTATATGGCTTTGAAAGACTTGAAATAGAGCATGCAAGTCAAATAACCTACACTATTTACTACACTAATATTCAAAATCACTATCATTTTATGTTTTATGCAATAATTTCCAATGTCATTTTCAAACAAAGTAAAGCAAACTATTTCTCGGCTCTCTATGAAGCTTTTAATCATCATCTGTTTTTGCACAGCCAGCCAAAGTAAAACTGCTCTACCAGTAGGGCGCATCTGAAAAATGCTGTTTATTTAAGCCAGTTCATCATTTCATTGAAATCTGGAACTTCGCCTTTCATAAACAGCGTGATCCAGAGTGTACCGCAAATCCAAACGCAGCCAACGCTGCACGCCAATTAACCTGCATGTTTGCATTATGCAGTTAGTGTGAATTCCATCCATGTGTAGAGCTGTTTGTCAAGTTGTGTGTTTATTAACACGTGTGTGCTCATGTATGCACACGCCAACTGTCAACGACTGAGTGCAGCGGCATGTGGCAAAGAATGGCTGCTCTGTTGAAAGTCTGTGTGTGCCAGGACCCCCCGGCCCAGACCGCCCCCTGGGGGTGCGAGAGAGATAGGGCCTGCTGTCCATCGCCTCCAAGCTCGCCCTGCTGTGACGGTATGATCAAGGCTGCGCCACACGAGGCCGCCAATTTAGACTCACTGAATGTCTTCTTTCAGTCGTCCTTTAACTTATAGGCTTTAAATTTCTTTTATTGGTGGTTGTGTGCTTGCGTAGATGTGTGCCCGTGTGTTGGGCTCATCCAATTATTTTCAAATTCTATCTCGCCTAAGCGTCTGTTCGATGCCATCTGCGAGAGGGTGGAACTCATAAAGACAGAGAGAGAACGAGAGAGCGGAGATCAATCATTTGCTGATACCCTTCTACGCAGCTACGTCCCACTGGCTGCCAGGGTGAAGTTTAAGCACAGCGGCTTAGCCCAAAAACTGCTGTTGAAAAACTGCATCATCTTGCCACACACCTCCCACCGGCTGTTAAACACAGCGCTCTAATAAACAAGATATCTGACCTCTGTGGCAGCCGAGGGAGAGGGAGAGAGACAGAAGCCTCATGAATGATGCATGTGATTGGCTGAGAGCGTTAATTATTCGGCTGCAGCAACAGCGGTGACATCTGCATGGGGAGAGCCGAGCTGTGTCTGCTGGTGACCTTTGACCTCACTGCGTCAGCACTACGACTTGCTGGCTGAGCCCTCAGGACGGGACTTGAGAAGAGGAAGAAGGGAAAAACGAGTAGGTGTCGTCGGTTAAAGCTATTGCTGAGATTTAAGTGTGTCTGTGTGTATCTGCACGCATTATGCTAATAGATGGAAAGCAGACCTTTACTGTTGGCGATAAAGGTACTTTAAAAAACTCCAAAAACCAACAGATCGCTTGACCCAAAACTCATTCTATTTCTTTGGCACTAAAGGCTATAAATGCTCAAAGCTCTGCATCTGTTCTGAGATATGAGAGCGATGAATCTCTTGGGAGCTATGGGAAGATGGATTTGGAAGCATGTGAAAGGAAGGGGGTTGTTTTGACAACAGTCTTAAGAGTTTTGTTTGTCTAGCCAAGTTGGTAAAAGATCTTGTACTAAGGCATGAGTGCAATAGTCAGAAGATAAAGATAAAACTTAACCTGTGGCTAAAATACCTCTACATAAACTTCACTTAGAGGTCATCTTATTTAATTATGCAAGTATGGCTCCTGTATGTACTTGAATAAAGAAAAGTGAGAAGGGCAGATTTTCCATTTCAGTTCTATGGAAATAGCCTGTCTCTTTCTCCTCATACCATCTCTGCTGGCCTCCTGCTCCTGCTGATACTATTGGCAGTTTTAGACTAGCTTTATTTAATATTAAAGACAGTAGAAGATTAGTGATGATAGTGAGAGTTGGAATCTATTGCTGTGTCCGAAACCGCTCACTCATCCCTAGGTAGGGTATGGCGTTTAAGTGGACTTTTTCAGAAAAGAGTGAACGAAAACAAGTGTGCGAATTCAGACACTGATGTAAATAACATTCAGAGGACCATTTTGCCATTAACAAAGCCTACCCATCTGTAATATTGGATTATTTTGCTTTATGAATTGCACTGTTCACAGTCACGTGTGTTGGATTATTTGATATTTAACGGTCAACCTGATACAAATGTATGAACGTACGTTATATGAAAACATTATTTTGACGGACTTCCAGTATCATTCCAGGTAAACTAAAACGTACCCTGTCTTAAACTCCTTTTCTGAGTAGAAAACAGCTTTTTTCAAGACCCGCCATGTCTAACGTTCCGTCCGTTCTTTTTCTTTAATGCTCTATCATTGGATTGTGGAAAATAGTGCTTCAGCGAGTGTACATTGGTAAAAAGTACTGAACGAATGTAGGGAATGAAGTCATTCTTCATTCAGTCATATATCCTACTGATATAGTGCAGGGAGTGGTTTTGGAAACAGCTAATCTGACTGTTGACAGGTTGCCATTCACATCATTTTGTGTGAATTTTGGGATATTGTATAAAAAAATAGATTTTATTTAGTAAAAGATTCATTTGTTGGCACTGAGCCTAGTGGAAAACGCCCCGAAATATAAGGCAACTGCACTGCGGGCGTCCCGAGTTCGAATCCAGATTTGAGGACTTTCCTGATCCCAACCTCCTCTCTATCTCTCACACACTTCTTCTTTTACACTATGATATTTTATTAAGTATTAAAGTTATACGTAATTTACAAAGAGAACATGTAAGCTAATTCATTTGTTTAAAAAAAGAAAAAAAAAAGGGATCAATATCATCTCATGGCAATATATATTTATTCTAAAATGGCAGAGCAAAAGCCTGTTATCAAAATAATTGGCCACTATTACCTTCAAGAAGTGTTTGACAGGTTGTCACTTCAGACATACGTCATATACCACCGTTTGCTAGCAAAAAAGAGTTTATCTAAGTAATGCATTACCTTTAGCAAAAGTACCACACTGGCTTTTACTTTTTATTTTGCATCAGTGTTTGAGACTTTAAATGGAAATGCTGCATTTTCTCTGAACTGTTCCTACATTCAGTTTTAAATGAAGTGCATTCACATACTCTAACATAGGTTCTCTAATGTTTCATCTAAATGTGCTGAATCCATCCAATCAGCATCTTGAGCGCACGAAAGTCTGAACACTCAGAGGGCAAAAAACAGAAACAGCGTTAAGAAAAAAGACCAGATAAACACACGAAAGGGAGAACATTCAGAAACACAGCTGTCCTGAGAAGGCCACAGATAAATTTGAGCAGGATTATGTGTTACGAAAAATATCCCAAATTGGCGATGAGACACAAACCCTCAATGTCTTCATCAGCAATCAAATCCTATCAATTTCTACCCAAATAGCATGTCCAAGACTGAAGAACATATCCTAGTGCCAAATCAAATTTCGATTACATTAAGATTTAACACCATGACGCTACAGAGCAGGATTATCACATGCATCTTATCACAGAGGTCCATGTGTTGTTCTAGCAGAGACTGGAGGGGCGGAGATCGAGCAACGCCACGGATTAAACTCACTGAGACAAGGACAAGGTCTCACTGTCTGACAAACCGCCGGACTTTCTTTGTGGAATAGTCCCGGTCGCACAAACGCCACATCAGGGTGGTCACAGGTGCATGAAGGATGTCTCCTCCTAACCGCGGTGGGCCTGCGTTTTAAAAAGACAAGGGCAAAAGAGCTCTTTCTCTCTCTGTCTAGGAACTCTCTTCACTCGATCCACTTCAAAGCTCAGTCTCTGGTGGTGAGACGCTGTTTAATCTCCCCCACATTACACTGGCAAACGTGTATTAGTCTGCAAGACAAGACAGGAGAAAATGACTTGTTCATACCTGACTGGCTCCATAATATAAAATCCAATTTAAGGGGGGGTTACAGAGATAAGAGTTTCCGTCGGCGACGGTCCCATCAGCTCAGCAAACACTAAATAATGAACAATGCTGAAGCTGTCCCACCATGATAAAACACTCCATTACGGTTTCTGCACAGAACTAATGGTAATTACACCACGTCCTCCACCGCGCTCTTATTGAATTTTTATCTGCTCTGGACGCGAGTCTCTCTGAAGCAGTCTTTACCCGAAAAAACAGAAATAACAATAGTTTTAAAATAGCTTATTTACAGATTTTTGTGAAGGAAGTGGAGGAAATTTTGAAGGTATTGTGTGAAGTTTTACCGATGTGGCCGTGGTGACGTTAGAGATGCAGAGCTGAAGTTTCATTGAAGTCAGGAAACTGAAGTCACTGTAACAATTTATGCTACGTTTTTGAACTAATGAACTATATATCAGTTCAGAAGAACTGGAAAAATACAACTTGGCACACAATGAGGACTAAAAGTTATGAGGAACTGGAATTAAAATCTAGAAATAGATTAGATCTGGAAATACAAAGTATATTTAAGGATTAGATAACAAAAACTAAAAAATTGTTTAAAAAAAAGAGCACATACCAGATACTTAAAGTCAAGTAAATCTTTCAGTTCAAATTATCACTTATCAAATTGATTCATGATAATTTTGACTCACATACAAACCTCCGGTCAAACACACAACCACACACACTCACTGGAGCTCTGGGGCAAGTTGCTGAAGAAGGCCCTGAGACGGGTGGCGAGCCACTCCATGCTCTCCTGCAGGTTAGCGAGAGCCTTCAGATCACTGACGTCCCTGAGAATCTCATTCTGAGGAATCAGCTTATCACCCAGATTCCCCGTCAACACCTCAGACTCCTTGGCAAATGCCGCCCTAAGAGACAGAAGAGAGAAATAATGACCACTCGTGTTTTAACCTGTGCTTTCCCTTACTTTCCTTCTCGTGAGCTTCACACACACATTCAGATGAATGATGCTCAAGCAAATCTATAAAGTCAGTATTTTCTTTGACCTCCTCCTCTACAGGTCCGTGATGAATGTGGGAGGAAAAAATCCAAGCGGCTCATTTCTGAGCGCTGTGAAATTCCTTAAGATAAAATGCAGCGTCTATTGAAGGGAAGACTTTTTAACAAGCTTTTATCATTCTGTATAGGATTGCCATACATGTGGCATAATCCCTCTTTAGCTGATGAAACTGTCAGGGTTATTTATATGATAAAAGCCTCCCGCTCGCCTTCTGCGCTTAGCTTCAACAGGTCGGCTAGATTGGATTTTTCTGTCCCACATAACCAGTTCATTTATTTATTGTACAATTGCAGGCCACGGCACATCCAAACCGACGGGAGAACACTTTGAGGGCAATTTTGATAAAAACGACGGCCCCCCCTCCCTCTCGTCCAATCACAGTTTTCCTCATACTTGTGTCTTCTTTAATTCAAGTGTGCACTTGAGAGGAAAAGGCGGAAAGGGAGGGAGATAGAGCGAGCAAGTGAATTGAAAACAGAATTGCGTGTGTGTTTGGGATTCTGGAATGTTTTGGCAGATAGTGTGATTGCCTGGAGTTGAATTTGTTCTTGTTCAAAGATGTCTGCGGAGGCTATAAGGGCCAGATTTCATCCTCTGTAAAACAACACAAGCAGAATACCAAAAAGCTTTATGTGTGTCTTACAGCTAAAAATAACCTTCATTTTCGAAGGAGACAGAAAGCCCAAATGCAATTTCTGAAGTTGAGTACATAAGTGTGTTTATTGATCTCTTTACCGGACGTAGAGGCCTGTTGATCTGTGTTACACAGCAAATGTCCCACGGCGTCTCTGACTGCACATTACGTGAGCTGATAGGAGTTGTGTGAGCGTGTTTGTATATGCTGTGTGCTCTGTGATGAATCTGTGTGGCGAGCTCACATCGGGGATAGTGTGTATTTGTAGTATGTATGAGTGTGTTAGCATGTGCTCTCACCGTGTGAAGTCCTCTTCCTCTTCTCTCTTCTGTCGGAGCTGTCTGGGTTGGGTCATGCTGGCCCAGTTGGGCAGAGACTGCAGCAGACGGCTGATGTCTTCATCTTTAGCCCAGGATGCACTGATGGTCAGCTTCTCCTCGGACTGTACAATACCCCTACAACACACACACACACCACACAACAGTCTTAAAAACACTTCAGGATTAAACTCTGGGAACATATAAAACTGTGAGCAACATATTTATATAAAGTTAGAAATAGATATGAATTTATGAATTTAACAGAAATAAATTCATAAAAAATTGTATACAAATATAAATAACCAAAATTATTATATTAGCTCCACACTTCAACGTGACGGAAAAGCATCTGCTAAATACTGGGCTGACATGTTTTATCATCCTCCTCAGATCATAATTAATGTACACTACAAAAGCTAAAAACACTATGAAATTTAAACGCACACATTCAAATTTTCATTATCTAGTGTTTCATTAAGTACTGTATAATGATGTTGTTAATGACTTCTAAATGGAAGTTACCATAAAGTGTGATGAAACTCTGAGTAAGTAGCTAAAATAAGAACAAAGTCAATGATTGGCTCAGGAATTGGACAAGCTCCATTTCACTTCACGTCTCAAAAAGTGCCAAAATATGAAAATGAACCATAAGTTCAGATTAATGTCTTCAGTATTGCATAAGCGGGCCATTAAAAGGGTGCACTGCATGACAGCTGAACGCGGTTCTGCAGAAGAGCTCGGAAGATACAGAGAGGCAGACGATGCCGCGGATGAATGAACTGTTATTGTCTGCGATGTGTAGATTGAAGAGATCATGTAGAACGTAATGCAGTGCATTTCACTCATCTTATGGATGAGAAACAGGGAGAGAACAAAAGACAGACAGAGAAGGAGACAAAGAGAGAGACAGATTGGTAGCATGTGATTATTGCACGAGGAAACGGCTGCCTCTGCACTTTCTACCCATGATTGAGCTCAGTTCAGACCCCTGCTGACTTACACATATGTGAGCAAACACACATGCACACACACTTTACTTAAACACATGAGCAGACCAATCACACAATGTTTCTAATACCAATGTTTTCAAAACATCCAGTAGTAGACAGATTTTCCTTAATTTAAAAAGATATCTCTTACTATATTAATGAAGATTAATGAATGATCTGAGGCATTATGTAATTTATTGATGTAAGATTATGCTCTTTATAAAATTAATTAGCATTAGAGAGAAATGCTCCATCTGTCAGATTCACTTAAACTAATCTTTTTGCACTATTTATTAGAAGAACTGGCTCATACGAGTCATTCATGAATCTGTCTAAACTGATCATGCTGCATGTTTTTGATTCACTAAAAAGAAATGACAAATAAGAGTCTTTCATTTAGGAATATGACTAAATAATAAGATTTATAACATTTAATAAGAGTCATTTGTTCATTACTTGCACTATACTGGTCATGCATTATTTTAACTCACTAAAGAGAACTGACTCACTAATAAGAATCATACCATACTGGCCCCGATATATGTTCTTTCTTGCATGCAGTCCATTTTGACAATAAGATTTAACCACACACATTATTTTACATTGTACTTATATTTTAAAAAATAACTATATGTACTGTAGTTACATCTGTAGTTAATTAACATTGTACAAATTTTGATGTAAGTGCATAGTAATTAAGGCCACCTAATATAAAGGGTTATCAAAAATGACTGTGTGTTACAGTATTATTACCTGTATGCAGAATTGCAGATCTCTTTGTACTCCTTAAGCTTGTCACAGACCATCTCCAGGAACTGGTTGGAGTACGCGCTGAGGTCCTGCATCAGATTCATTAGATCCTGAATGGACTTCTCCACAACCACAGTGCTCTAAAAACACAAACACACTCAATATGATACGCTCTGAAGTCAGGGCATCACCTCTATTCATTTCTATGGATCAGATGATTGCTTAGAGACTGTAAATGTCGCTGTTGTTAAGGTGCGGGGGAGGTTCTGGTCCGAGGTCATGGTTGATTTTAAGAATGGCCAGTCCAGACGGCATCTATAAAGGAGCGTTATAGACTACAAAATGCTGCAGTCATCTGCTCAATTGCTCGCTTCAGAGCAAACATGTCAAATAGCTCGAAAGACAAACACGATCAAACCCCCCATTCACCTGTCAGATCCAGACAACCCTTCTGCCGTAAATGAAGCATGGCGATACAGAAACATATGACCATGGATATTATTTTATGTGTTGCAATGACAAACCTCCACTTGTCCACATCCTTCAAGCATTTCCTCTTCCTCAGCCCTCTCTACCATTTACCAATTTCACCTTGCCATCAAAGCTAATGACTCTAATAGTAGAATATCTCTCTCCTAGAACAAGGCACAGAAATGGATCACGTTTTAAACACTATGAAGGGCCAAAACAAAAGAGCCATGAATGTTTGCATGGCTCCCAACATTTGGCTGTGTTTCTAATGCCAGCAGTGATTGACTGAAAGTGACAGGGAACAGCAGCAAGGCGTTGGCAACAGTGCTGCCTAGCCTAGTGAACAGAATCATAATTTCCTTGTGGCATTGGCACAAACTTTCTGTTTAATTGGACTCAGCACTGACTCAATCCAACCACATTGTGAGCCATCATGCCCAGCAGGGGGCAGCTGCGAGTGCCCCCGAGTAGTTTGTTCTTATTAGCGCATTGCTGCACATTTGACGTACAATCTGCTAATACACATATCAATGCCTGCTGTTTGTGCCCCCTGCCTGAGCTCTGGGGGTGGAGAGCGAGGTAATGATCCGTGGCACTGCCCTGGACCGTTGAGCTCTCTCGCAGTCAACTGCACCAGAAAACCAGGAGGGTGCGGGAGAAATGACTCAGCGGGGGAACACTAGCCTTCAAAGCTGTGCCCCTGGTCACACTGGAACAAGTCCATCAACGCCATAGAGTGTCCGATTATGTGTGTGAACGAGTGTCTGGAACAAGATTGGCATGGTTACTGGGAAATGAGCATACAGTACATATACATTTTTTTCAACATTTTCATGGTAATAGAGTATATATATATATATAAATGCGTATCAATTATATATATACAGTATATATATATATATATATATATATATAAATTGATCGAATATTGATGTGTGTTTACTTCTCATATACTTTTATTTTTTAGAAACGACTATTATGTATTATGTATACACGTATTTATTAAAATATTTTTATATATAAGTATCTTGGACAGATGGATGGATGGACTAATAAACAGGCATTTTATATATCAGATTTTTGGAATATTCAGGATGGACGGATGAAGAGACTGACAGAGAGACAGACAGACAGAGAGAGAGACAGAGACAGACAGACAGAGAGACAGAGACAGACGGAGACACAGACAGACAGACAGACAGACAGACAGAGACAGACAGATTGATACAGTAGATAAATAGACAGACAGAGACAGACAGATTGATACAGTAGATAGATAGACAGACAGACAGACAGACAGAGACAGACAGATTGATACAGTAGATAGATAGACAGACAGACAGACAGACAGAGACAGACAGACAGAGACAGACAGATTGATACAGTAGATAGATAGACAGACAGAGACAGACGGACAGAGACAGACAGATTGATACAGTAGATAGATAGACAGACAGACAGAGACAGACAGACAGATTGATACAGTAGATAGATAGACAGACAGACAGAGACAGACAGATTGATACAGTAGATAGATACAGTAGATAGATAGACAGACAGACTGACAGACAGAGACAGACAGACAGAGACAGACAGATAAATACAGTAGATAGACAGACGGATAGGACGGACGGACAGTAGATAGACAGACGGATAGGACGGACGGACAGTAGATAGACAGACGGATAGGACGGACGGACGGACGGACGGACGGACGGACGGACGGACGGACGGACGGACGGACAGACAGACAGACAGACAGACAGATAGAATGTGTGTGAATTTGTTGTGGCCTTTAGAAAAGTGAAATATTTAAAAGTGGATTAAAATCGTAGTCAATATTTATGATGTTTGTTACTTCTATATAAGCAACATAATATTGAATATGTCATACATTTCCAATATACTGCCTAGAACCTAATAAAAGCTGCAGAGACTGACCCGAGAAATATCATAGTGAAAGGTGCAATATTTGGTCTCTCTCTCCCCGTCTCATTTGTGAAGCTCAATATTTCCCAGTAAACAAAGTCTCTAAGCTCCATTATTCAAGTAACAAATGCCCCAGCGCTCTGCGGCACATGTCTAATTCTCCTCATTTAACACACTCATTCGTCTTAGCCCCAGAAATCATTAAAAAGTAATCAAGCTCCAGAGAGAGAGAGAGAAAGAAAGAGAGAAGGAGAGGAAAACAGAGCTGAAGGATGGATAGAAGCCTTACAAGCGAAACAGACAGACAGACGGCAAGAGCTTTAGAGAAAAATCAAACCAGCAGAGGTTCTCTTGTTTCATCGCAAGCAAAATCCTTCCTTTCTACTTAAATGTCAGACTGTGCCATGGGAGGTTTAAGATCTGTTGCCGGAAATTTCTACGTCTCCTGACCCATTCTTACTCCGCTCACAGAGCACCTTGGTATTCTTATTGGAGTACGTCCAGCTGCGCCAGCCTTGATTACAGTCCTGCTTCTTTGTACAGAGGTGTTTAAAATGAGCAGAGCTGCTGGAGGGAGTGTTTGCTAATGGCAGAAGGTTTTAGCGCAGTATAAATGAAGAGAGTCATAATAATGAACGCTCAGCATGCTGTGGGACTCGACTGGTGAGCATCAATAAGAGGAAAAAAAACAACACGCAGTGGAGCGGAGCGAGAACTTAACGCACATGCTTAGGGACACTCAGAGGCCAGAGTGTGTATATACATACAAATCACACTACACATGCACATGCAGTGCTAACAGAACCACGAGCGTTACAGCAGTAAAATAAAATACCCATGTTTGCCAGTCTTAAATAAGTAATCATTTTTGTGAACTTCACAATTTATTTTTTTTATAGCAGAAAATAAATAAATAAAACACTGTGAAATATAATTGCCTCATGTAACTGTATTTGTCCTTGTCAAGACAGCCTTTGACTTGACAGAATGCCTTTTAATTATAACCATATAAACTTGAACACAGTCTGTGATCAGGCTTTAAATAACTATATGCAAATACAAATTTAATTTCAGGTAACAGGTTTCAAAATCTGGTGTCCTATAACTAGAATTAGTCACGACATGTGCTTAAAGCTGCTTTACGCAGTTTCTGCTTTAAAGTTATTTAATGAGAACATTCCCACTGTCTCTTGATATAATCAGTCAATTAGAATTTTTGCTCTTTCAAATAAATGAAGTGAAGTTTTTAACGTCTTGACAGAATAAAACTTTGTACTCTGTACTTTTTACATCCCTGCAGCGTGAGTAAAAGTTCCATTATTCCGGTCCTTGATTCTGATTGGTTGAGCCGTGTTCGAAGCTGTTGTAAAATATTCCACAAACATACAACTTTGTTTATGTCTGTGTGTTGCTCGGCAACCAGTGTGTTCCAACTACAACCCTATCTGAGGGACTACATTGTTTGGTGGAAGAATAATGTTTTTTATTAATATCATTACACTTTGGATCTGTTTCATTTTATGAAACCTTCCTACATAAAGAATAAACATGTTATAAAAGCAATAAGCCCCATGAAGCTGTGGATTACAATGAATTTTCACTGTGGCATACAACGCCCCTCAGTTGTTATAAACTGCTGCTTCTTGGGGCTTCAGTAAGCTATACTAGAATACAAGGTTCAAAAACGTACATTTAAAAACTTATTGCTTTACCTTCAGAATAAGTAATGCATACAGTATAACATAGCATATATACATAATTGTGATGTATTTAAAGATTATATGAAACATTGAACAATTTAGCTTTGACTTCTGAAGTATTCATGAATGAAGTGAGACATACCAAGCAAAAATATGTATGAAAAAAATATATAATAACATACAAATATACATATAAAAATAAATTATACATCTATATATAAAATTATTTGTTTTTCCGTTTTTTAACTGTATTCATTTCCATTAAATCTCCAAGCCTGGAAATCACAATGTAAACATTTTTGGGTTTTCCGTGAATGAGAGAACACTGAATCCAGTTCAGAATGGATGACATGCTGGTGGACAGATGTTGAGATGAGGCTGTGTGTGTTTAGAGGAGGTTCACGGGCCATGGGTTTTCTCCATTAATCCAATTTTGACCCCATTGCACAGAGTTCAGAGCATTTAACCTGAACCGTTCCGGCACTTCAATTACACCACACACATACACACACACACCAACCTACACCAAACCCATATCAGCAGGTTGAAAATATAAACATTTCTGTGTGCTTGCATTACACGCAAACCTGATATTTGCAGAAATAATGTGGTAGAATCATTCTTATGTTATCAGAAGCATGAAAACACATGCAGAAACACATAAGCCTCTCCAGGGTAAAAGAGTGTAATGCATGAGAAAGGCAGCGGTGCGACAGTTCATTCATCACTGTCAGTGTGACCGTACACCACTGAGACCCACAGACATGCACACACGTGCCAACATGACCCTGCCACTCAACCGCAGCACCACCACAACACATCGGTGTGGACAGATGCAGGAGTTTGCTTCTGCTGGTGTGTGTGTGTGTGTGTGTGTAATGCCTTGTTTTATGGGTTAGTTCACATAAAACAAAAATCTTGCCACTGTTTATGCAATCTTGTGTCATTTAAAACCAATTTATGAGAACAAAGCAAGCTTTAATATCTCAATATAATGCAATTGAAAACTAGCAGGGACTACGAAGTTCCAAAATTTTTTTATTTTTTAAATAAAATTGTAAATATAAAATTTTATTTTATTACATTTGTATTAGATAGATAAAGCATTACATTTTACCATTATAATTTTTTAATTTAGAATATGTAATATTATATTTATTTACTTTTTGGTATTTGATATTTTTTTATTAGTATAATTAAATAATGTATTATTTTCTTCTTTCAGCTTGGCCATTTAGCCAAAAAGCTTTTATTCATGAAAAACATGAAGTTGAATAAGTGATGTTTATTTGTGTGAACTATTATTTTTAAGCCTCTATTATAGCTCTCAGCATCCTGCGACTGACATTGTTTGAGTCTGACGGGATGAAGCACAGGCCAAACACACAGACGCAAACCACAAACATGCATTACATGTGCAAGAACTCAATACAAGCCTGTCATTTCTTCTAAAGCGAGGTGTGTGAGTGACAGGCTCAACCAGCGAAGCAAACCGAGCGGCATAATAACTCCAGGACTGCATTTCCTGCTGTAAATCCACCGGCAAAGGATTAAGCCTGTTTTATTAGAAGTGATTTAAATATAGGTACAGGCTCTCTATCTCCAGGGGAGAACTGATTATTGAACAAATGAATTCAATCCAAATGTAAATTCACATTCAACACAGCTGAGGGTCAATCTAAGATCTGTGTTTATGGGTGTGTGCATGCATATCGACCTCATTTGAAGCTTCTAATTAAATCAAGAATGAATTTGTGCCAAAAATACCACAGATTTTAATACAAAGCACAAGAAAAATGAAGTTCTTGACATATACACAGAACCTCTTGTACCTCCAAACTTTGCTCACTCACTTTTTCTTTCTTTTCCAGAGTTCTTCAAAGTCTTACTTCAGCATAATAATATAGACCCACACATAAATCTATCATAAATGTAGCAGCTCTGAGATTCAACTTTATGATTAGTTCTAAATTGTGCACACAGGCTCACATACACCCCCTGAAATAGAGACATATGGGGCTAATGGTGCAGAGAGGGAAACAAACAGAAGGCAATGATATACACATTATCATTATGGGACGGATGTTTGTGTGCACACATATGTATGCACACACCCTACAGCACTGGAAATATACGGAAATATTTTAAAAAATGACTTAAAAGAGGAGTTGTCTTCAAATTTAGCATAAGTTAGGCTTGAATCCAGAACTTGGCCTGCTTTAGTGCAGCAAGGACTGAACATATTTGGCCACTTTTTTATTGTTTTAGTTCCACAGGCAAAGATTAGCTTCACTTCCACGGTGTTAAACCCCCTGTACATGTAAACCAAAATAAAGCTACAGTCCGAGTGCAGGCTGCAGCTGGTGATAACCGTTGTCAGTCTCTTCCACAATCCCGGTTTATGTAAGGGTTTAGCCCAAGGTTAGGCCGGAATCGGTGGGAGAAAATGACTGGCGAGAGAAGGGATTGTTTTTCGGCTCAGTAGGTAGAGGAACACACTCAGCAGGCCACTTTGGTGCAGTTGAAGACCAAAAGACTAACGCTGGCCTGAGGGAGGAACCCAAGTCAGAACAGAGGAGTTTCTGAGGTAACGACAGAAAAGAAAAAAACTAGAAAAAATAACAGGAGTAGGTGACGGTGCCCTAAAGGACACAAGAGAGAGTGCACACTGCATCACTGTCAGACGAGTCTTGATAAATTCCATCAGTTGAATTTAAAGGACTGTAGTCTTTTGAAGTAATAACATGAATTTGCCACATTAATCTAGTTCAGGTCTTGAGTCTTCTGACCAATGCATTAAGGTGGAGGTCTTCAAACCGCAGGTTGTGAAGAAAGGTTAGAAGGGGTTATGAAAATGATTTATTGCTGTCATAGAAAAATGACTCTAAATACTTCCATAGCATGTTAACCAAACTGTTGGAAATCAAAAATGCACTCAATGCTAAATCATATTATGGCTTCTGATGTCCACGTCCTGTAACTTTGTAAAAGTAAAAAATGTTGCTTGAATGGCATTGGAGCCAGTGACATATAGGCATTATCCATTTAGAAGCATTATATGCGTCTGTAATGTGGAAAAACATTTTTTATTATATTTTTTGGTCCTTCTGCACCTATTTTAAAAGAAAATCCCATTCTATGTGTAAAATAAAATAAAATACTAAACATTTTAATAGACCTTTAATAACTTTTTATATTAATAGGTTTTTCCTGACAAAAACAGAAAAAAAGCATTATATGCACCTGCAACCCAAGAAAAAGTTGCATCTGTTTTAAATGGTCCCATTTGTAAAAAAAAAAATAAAAATAAAAAAATTAATAAACTAAACTAAACTAAACGCAAAACAAACCATGGAAATAAATTGCAGACAAAATCATAGTAACTTGGCCATCACTTTGATTCTGGTATGAAGTGGGTGTCTTTGTAGGCCAGGAGTTCCTGCAGACTTATACAAGGTCTAGACAATACCCCCCTACCTGTCTGTTTTGGTTTCTGCAGTGATGAGAAGTCCCTAATAAAGGCCCATGCCGTTTGTGAGCCACACCAAGCCGAGCTCCTCTAATAGAGCAGAGCACTACAGGATGCCAATCAGCTGATATCTCACAAACACACAGACCAAATACACACACCCCCACACAACACAGACCCTACAAACAAAAAGGTCACTCTCATTAGTTCAACTCTAGACTGATGTGTATGGCTGTGTGTGTGTGTGTGTGTTGACGGTGAATACAGTGTGATTAAAAAGGTCAGCTTCATTAGCAAAGCGCTGGTGGCAGCTCAAGTCCACATTTCACAATGAGCTTTGACTGAATGGCACAGACAGTAAATCACGTCTCTAAAAACACTCGTGAATAAAACACAGCCTGGAATATTCTGACAACATTATAGCTCCAACCATGAATTCTGGCCTAAAATATCTATACTGAGATCTCTTACTGAAAATAATACTGGATCTCTGTAGCTTTCTAGAAAACAAACATATTTGCATTTATGATACCAAAACTTTTTGGAACTTTCCAAAAAATATTTTGAAATATTTTAATATTACACTAACAATATATATAAATTACCAGTGTTATTGTAACAATATTTATATAAAAAATATTATATTACAGCATTTATTAATATAACAACTTTAACCAGTGTTTTTATTTCTTATTTTCTAGAGTCAAATATACTTAAATACAGTATACAGTATATTTTGAAAATATGTATATACATTTATATTCTTATATTATATATAATATAAACATTTAATATCTAGACATAACATATGTTTCTTAAATATATACATGCATGTGTTTGTATTCATAAATACATGACAAAAACACACGTTAGAAACATGTTTTATAAACAAAAACTTTTATTTTTAAAATAATCAATTAAGATCACTATAATTTTTATATTAATTTGTGTGTTTTACTTTCTATGCTTTATTTTTATATTTTAAATGTTTTTCTCATCTTAATTTAGAATTTAAATTGATCTATTCTTATATTATATTTATAAAAATTATAGTTTAGTTAACAATAAAAACACTTTTAATTATACAATGTAATTACATTTGCTTTTGCCAGTGTGAACATACAAGAATATAAACTGTAACCAAATGCCAATTCTCAATATTTTGGAATATTAAGCATTTTTCCCTGACATCAACCAAGCGTATTCTTGACTCTCAAGGTGCCTGCAAACGCGGCCCTTGTAAGCAGCATCGTAGATCCTGTGGTGGTGAAGATTAATAGAGCCAATCTCCAAACAAGCTGCACAGTGACCCCCTCAAAACATTTCTAATGAAATGAATCAATCAGTGGGGCCCAGGACCTGCAGATAGCATCAGTGGAACAGCTCAGCAAAACTAAGAACTAGAGAGGAGTTTAAGGCAGAGAGCAGACAGAGCATGGATAGCCAGGCCTTCTGATATCACTGGCCTTGTTGTCATACTAGACAGAGCGAGGACAGCTAACTCCATGATAGCAGGGGCTGTCTGGATTTAATCGAGGCCAGTACTTAAAACTGTAACCGGTAATGCTAATGCAGTAACACCTCTCTCTGCCAGAGCACACGGCTGTCAACTCAAATATGTGCCAAGAAACCATTCTCCAACTTTTCATTACACACAGGGGAAAAAAAAACTTAACTATAATCTTTAATTATATTTAACAATTAATAAATGTCTGCTCTCCATTACAGTCTAAATAATCAGTAAACGGTCCTCTATATTTAATTTAGCTTGAATTAAAATAAGCATGTGATTATTATAAGTACAATCTGTTAAATGACATTCTACCTTAACATTAATTTCCCATAAAAAACATTGAAAATGTGTTTCCAGAAAGAGATGAAATATGCATAAAAATATGCTTTTTTCAGTATTATTAAATAATCACACAATCATAAATTTGTTGATGTTTTTAAAAGGAGTCTCTTTTTCTCATCAAAGCTGTATTTCTTTACTCAAAAATCCAGAAAAAATATGTTTGTAATTTCTAATATTGGTTTGCTATCGTAATATACTTCAAAATATTATTTATACCTGTAATGCAGGGCTAAATTTTTAATTTCCATGAACTTATTTTCAGAACTTATTCTTATATGCTGACTTATTTTGAGCATTGAAATCGTTGTGCTGCTTAATATTTATTTGGAACCTCTGATACTTTTAAGTTGATTCTTTGATGAATAAAAAGTTAAAAGTAACAGCATTAACCTTTAAGCAAAACTATACATGATTTGATTCCGGTAGTTCAGTTGGTGTTTGGATGACCTGTATACAGAAGGAAAAGGTGACACTGGATTATGACAAAAAATTGTTCAGCTTTAAAAATGCTGACAACAACAGTCATAAAATCTATCCTGGGAGTTTTTCCTTTGCAGTATACTGTAAGTAAATGAGAGTGCGTGTTTGTTTGTGTTGTGTGTGTGTGTGTGTGTGTGTAAACATGGTTCCTGATGGCAAAGAGCAATATATTTAATGTTGTGAAGCTAAAAGAAAACCCCCTTTCCCCACGGATCAATGCTCCACTTCTCTCAAGCTGATTTCTCATAAAACACCTGCTGTAACATCCGAGCCATGGCACCAGGAATACACCGACATGCACCCATAAACACACACCCACATCTTTCTGTCATCATTTCCTTGACCACAGGAGAGCACTACTTTAAGCACCATTTGCTTTCTCCATTTGGTCTACAATGCATCACAGAGGCAATAGACAATCTGGAGAGAAGCCTCACTCAACTTCACATGCTTCTCACAGAAAAGATGGCTGTTCAATCTGAGATGAGGGTCAATTTTAGTCTTGCACTTTCTCAAAGACACAGGGCTCACAATCCTAAAATAACTTCAGAAATGAAGCTGAAGCTGATTTTTCTATGCATTTAGTTGCCAGAAACATATAGACTTCGAGGGTAGTAATACATACTTGCTCTGCACCTGATCTAAGCGATTACATGCTAATGAGGGGTTCAAGGGGATGCATGAAATGCATGTTGAAACAGAAAACAGCTCTTTTAAATAGTACTAGTATTTTAGCATATTACTGTTGTTACTGCAGTACAAATACAATGCAGTCTTTGTGAGCTTCACATTTAAAACTATTTAACTTGCATGAATTTTAACAGGCCATTTGGTGAGTAAAATTTCATTTTACTCACTAAAGCCAACTTTTACCCGCATTTGGTGCTTGGCAAATGTTCATTTTGGCCCCTGATGCACAAGTATACGAAGCCAATGCTTTCCAAACGCCGTGCTGATTTTCTTTCCTCTGCGAAGTTCAAAATCAACAGGCACTTTGCAAAGTCTGTGAGAACACAAACAACTTTGCACACTAATACAGCTCTTCATGAAAGGCTTCATTAAAGTGCCTCTGAAGAGCAAACTCTCTCCTTCTTTCAAACACTCACAGACCACGGCCCAAGAAACGCTTCTACAACAATACAAAGCGAAAGGTCGAGATGGGACGTGCCACGCGAGCTGTCAGGAGCAAAGCTGCGGCACCTTTGATTGAAGGTAATTAAAAAGAAAGAAAAAAAAAACCCAAAACAAAAGAGCATTTTATGGAGCTCCCGCTATCCAGAGAGTCGCTCATTAGCCCAGCAGGGTAATTAGCAAGATGCCGCAGTCCTCGTTAAGGAGAAATCATAATCGTAAACAAATGGCTGTGAGCTTTTGGTGCCTTCCCCTCTGTAATGAACTGCCACTGTTCTTGAAATGAAAGCAATGCTAAGACGTAGTGCACACATGAACACACAACTAGAGAGCCTTGAGATGACAGGTCTCAGTTTAAAGAGTAAGGGGGCCCATAATGGCTCTCATCTGAGTTATAACAGCGCTAAACTCATCATGCTCAGCACAAGTGCATTCTCGCTCTCATATATTTGCAAAGAGAGGTTAATTGACCAGATCATGGATTCAGAGATCAGGAAGACATTCAAATAACTCAGTTGTACATGCACAATTGCACATGAATACACTCAGGAACAAACAGAAGCATGCAGCTAAACATAGAAGATGGGGTCTGTTAGACATCTGCTTCTTTAGTGCACTATAAAATAAAACAATAAAAATGTTAAATATATCATGTAATAATATAATATAATAATATTCTCTAATGATTCTTTAGTATAATAGTACATAATATAATATTTTAATAATTTGTCTTTTTTTAATATATTTGTCTTTTTATTTATATAGCGCTTTTAACAATACACTTTAGCAAAGTACTTTTATGTTTTAATAATCTTAAAATTGGCACTAAATAACTATATTTTAAATTACATTTTTAAATAATAATATAATATAATATTACTTAAAATCACCACTATCCTATATTTCAAAGTGTTTTTATATAAAGTAAAATAAAATCAAAAATAAAATATAATATACTATAACAAAACATAGCATAGCATGATATAATAACATCATTTAATCTCATATAAATGTATAATAATTCTGTAATCAAATCTAATACTATATAATAATCCTAAAAGCAGCACTAAATAACTTTTTAAAATGCCATTTTTAAATCATAATAGATTGTTATAGCCATAAAATCAACACTTTCCAATATTTTACAATTTATTACTTTTAATAATAATAAACAATTCTAGAAAAATTATATATATATATATATATATATATATTATAACACAATATAATACTAAATAACAGTAAATAACTTTTTAAAACAGTATATTTAAATCCTAATATATTATAATAGCCATAAAGTCAACACTTAAATGCAATATTTTAAAATTGCAATACTTTTAATAATATATATTTATATATTAAATGTATTATAATATACTATAACGCAATATAAAATAATATAAACATATCATATAATATATCATATAATATAACATAAATTTTGATTACATTCTGTAATCAAATCTAATCCTATATAATAATCTTAAAAGCAGCACTAAATAACTTTTTTAAATGCCTTTTTTTAGCATAATATAAAATATAATATAATAATATCAAAAGCAGCACTAAATAATTTTAAAATTACTCTATAAGGAGCATGTAAACTACAACAAGCAAAAACTGGAAAGGTTAAAAGTGAGAGAGTAATCGTTCCCTTGTAAGCACATGCAGTGGTCTCTATGGCAATAAAAGCTTGCACTTCCTGTGCTGCCAGGAAGCAGGCCTTGGAGAAATGGACAGCTGGCAGCTGGTTGCCACAGTGGTGCCACGCTGTGTGTTATATAAGCTGCACTTAACTGCTGATTCCAGGTCAGCCAGGATCAAACACAATTTCAGCTCCAATTATGATGTAGGGTGATAGGGGGGTAGGTGGCCTTTATCGGCACTCTCGGGAGAGTGAAGGAGAAGAGACGGGAAAAGAAAAAAAATAACCTTCCCCCTCTGTGTAATTCAGAAGAGAAAACAATCAGACCGGGCTTTTGTACACTTGACCGGTAGGCAAATGCTGTTTGAACAGTTAGTCTAATAAATGGATCGACTAATGAAAGGGAAGGAGAGCGGGAAGAAGAGAGGGAGAAAAAGAAGGCTGTGCTATTTTTCCACATGTATGCGTGCACCTATACTTTATCTTCTAAAAAAAGTTCTGTTTAGGATCACTTACAAAGAAAACAGAAGCAAGATACCTGTAGAAGAGGTCTTTGAACGCCCAGGTTTTTCATGGTGTCAGCGCTGGCCAGGATTTTGAGCGGGTCGGACACTTTGGTCACAGCCTCAATCTCTTTATTAGTCTCGGTGCGGACCTGGCTGAGGAACAGGTCGTTTATGTAGTAGGTGAGGAAGGTGCGTAGCTGACACTGCTTGGCCTGAGCTGGACCCATATGGGACTCGATCTCCTGAATGAACCTGAAGACACGGGGAAAAAAGCATTTCTATTAAATTAAAGAAAAAAGACATGTCTATACAAAGTTTGCATATGTCAGAGCTTTGTGAATAGCATATTGCTCAGTGGTGCCGATATAGAAAATTTGGGTTTGAAACCAACCAGCATTGCATTCCAATACCTTTTTAGGATCTTACCACTTTTGGATTTATTTGCAAAACTGTGTCATTCTTTATTTTAAGGTAGAATTACAGCTATTAACAAATCATCAACTATGGTTTTGTTTCAATAAACTCCTAATTTGGTGCTTTTTAGTTGTTATTAAGTTTATGTGTTAAAAGGATTAGGCATGTAGATGCTTTTGAAGTCCTATATACAGTAGGCTTTCTATTAAGCAACTATAGTTTTCTGTTTTTTTAATCCCAGATTTTTAGTGCGAACTTGAAAAACACCCACAAAAGCAAGATTTCTGGTTTTTAAGTACTGCACATACACCATGTGTGTCAGTCGGGGAACAAGACAGGTGTTGAGCAGGGACGGGCCGTTGCGTACGAGCAGACAGAGGCTCATAGATCAGCGGGAACGCTGATTTATCACTACAAGACTACAGCTGCACAACCCCCCGACTCTAAACACCTCCCTCAGCACTGCACAGCCAATTAGTCAACCCAGCAGAGGGGAGCCCATCCACACATGTGCACGTGAGTGTGTGTGAGACACATTAACAGTGAAAGCATAGCTCTGCTCTCAGTAAGCAACAACTGTACCACGGCATTTAGTGAAACACTTTTCTCACTATGTTTATTTTAAGAAACACTGATCCATATTGGTTTTAGATCATTTATAATTAATATCACCTAGGTAAAAATAATTTACAAAAAATCAGTGTTAAGTACGCACAAAATAGCGGTACTGTATCGGTAATCAGCCGGTAATTTAATTTAATTTAATGTATTAGTCAATATTGGACATTTAATTGTTCATGGACATTTCTCCAGTGTGCATTCTTTCAAATTTGGATTTTTTCTTTTTCTGTCATAATACTTAAGAGTTTATCTTGATTTTTATTGTTTCATGGGCTCACTGGCACATTGTGAATCATTTCATTGTCTGGCTGATTTGATAATTAAGTAAACACTAATTCATATGAGTGCTGGTTAAGTAACATTAAATATAAATAATATTGGGAAAAAAACATTTATATTAAGTATGCATTATATATGAATGAAATATTGGTTATCGGTTGATGTTAATCCTTTTTTTTTTATCCATGTCAGCCGATATTGCACATTAAATTCTGCGTGATAATTCCTCAGATTTTTAAATCTAGACTATCTTTGCCATCATCTGAGACTCACTTAAATTTAACATTTACAAAAAATAATCATTTTAAATCATTAAATCTAAGAAAAAAAACATCATTGGCCTGAACTTTAAAAAAATGCACCATAGACCATTTAGTCAAGATTGAATTTTTTGAATAACTAACCTAAAGAAGGAAAAGTGAGGACGAATTGTATATTGTAATTGAAGTGTCCCGTTTAAAATTTGTTCTGTGTATCACGTAATCCTGCAGCCGGAACTGTATAGAATACATTGCAGGGCTCCTCAGGACCCTCTTGAATAATTTGGCATGGTTTCGAAATACAGAAAAAGATAATAGCTCAATCTCCACTTCATTATGTCACCAATATAAATGTCCTCTACAAGAATTATTCACACCAGATGGTGTCTCTTACTTTCGCTCTCACTCATCTAACAGACACACAGCAACACATGCACACATTGACACATATACGCGTATCACAGGCGCAGCCTTCATGTGATCACCTCGCTGTGTTAATATTTCATTCCATAAGTCTGTCTGATCAGTGGTCTTATGAGTTAAATGGAAGGTGACAGCTGCCATGAAGGCTCGTTGGCTCTCTCAGCTAATCAAGTTTTGCGTCGTCCAAATTCAGAGGAGAAAAATGCATCGGGGACATCGTGAGCGTGACCGCATTGGTCGCCGTAACAAAAGAGTGTTCTAAAGAAAGACCCACAGAGCAGCCTCTGAAAAAACAAAAAATGTGGCAATATCATCAATTTTTTAGTTTTTGTCACATTTGCAGTCATCGTCTGGAGCTCCGCTTAAGTGCTCATCAAAGGAACAGCAGACAAACTTAAAATCGTTCATCCTACTGGGCAGGAAGTAGCAAAACACTCTCTTTCTGTGTTTGATCTGTGGCACGCTGCATTAGGCAGGTGGAGAAGTTGGACGCTCCTCTCTGCAATCGCATAAGATGTGTGAACAGCATGCGAGTGTGTAACCAAGGCTTGAATGTGCTGAGAGAAGTTTGAAAGCTGAGTCAAGAGGAAAAAGAAGGAAAAAGAGAACGTCATTACCTGGGCTCACCCTGCTGAGAACAGCCACACTTTTTATTATATGACAACAGTAGAAGAATCCATTCGAGGATTAAAAGTATTTAACCAACATTTTCACTACTTATTATGATGATGGTAGGCCATCTATAGATCAGAGAAATCATTCATTTTCATTTCAGTTATGATTCTATGTGGATAAAGAATTTCTGGACAGGTGTTAAAACTTATTAAAATTTGGGCGAGATGTATTATACCTAAAAGTATGTTTATGACATAAAAATTGCATACATTTTATAATCTGTATACAATCTGTACAATTTCTGTAGAATGGACAGTTGTATCCTATAAGAGTAGTCGATAGATTTAAATTTATAACCAGATTAATCACACCCATTTTCTCTGATTTATCGTACACTTATCATGAAATTAAGCTTATACCATTTATCTAATGTTAATTTTGTCATTTGCTATATCCAGCTAAATAAATCAATAAGTTGAAGGGTGATTCTTAAAAAAAAAAAAAAAAAACTTATTTCAAGGTAAATGAAGATAAAATAGAACACTTGGAGACTCCAAAGGGACACCAAAACAACCAGGTAAGAAGTCAACTTACATTTATGCGCACAAAAAACAGCTGATTGCTTATGAAGAACACAGATCTGTTCAGAATTAATAAACATCATTCTTAACGTGTGTGTACGTAAATAACATAAAGTGTTTTAAATAGGGACAAAATGTCTGAAAGCTCCAGAGCGCAACACACACAGCTGGACCTTTATCTCCACAGAGATACCATGAAGACACCTTGGCAACTGCACAGCGAGGGTTATCCATGTCTGTGAAATCTTAATTAACAAGTCACAAATCAGTTTGCTGAGAGAGAAAGAAAGGAGGAGCATTGGTTTTGTGTTTGCAAGTAAGCAATGGGAGAAAAAACAACCCTGATGTGGGATCAGAGCAGTAACAGTGAGCCCCCCCTCAGAGCAGGATGAGATGTCTGTAAGCATAACTCACAGCTAATAAGGGGATTATGGCATGTAATCAGAGCTGGCCTCCTTTACATTCTTTACTGAAATACTATTACTGCAGTGTGATCAGTACATAACTGTTCATTGATGGATGATCTTAATCCAGAGGATAACATTTGATGAGGGTCCAGAGGACTAGGAAAAATGATTATAACTCTACTGTAAATAAACAAAAGGTTTTAGCCTGTGTGTGGTCACAAGATTCATTATTTTCATTTTTCACACTCACAATTAGACTAAAGTTTAGTGTTTATCATAGATGTGCATTCTAGGGACCATTTTATAACCACGCAGAATATCCTACAATAGCAACTGCATCCCACTGCGATAAAATTAATTAATTTTCAGAAGAGTTTAATAGTCTGTTGCCAGCTATGTTTAGATAAATACTTCTAGTTGGTAACATACTTCTCAGTAATAGTCACATCTGTCAGGATCTTCTATTCAACATCTTTGATTCAACAACAAGCTTTAACAGAAACGTAATTTCACTGCAGTGCTTGGCTGAATTCAGTGGCTGATGTCAAAAGCAACTCATAGTATGTGACTCTTCTAAATCAAAGCCCTCATCCTGTAGGCTCTCACACAGATCAAGAAACATTGCACACACACTGAGTCCCAGTTTATTAGCGCTGACTGCCTCTGATTGCGCTCAACAGCATCTAATTAACTGTCATTAGAAAGCAGATGTCTGTGCCCAAGGCCTTCACTGGATTATTGTGTGCAGAGAGCCCTGCCTGTGAATACACACACACACACACAGAAAATGGTACGTAAGCCACTTCCTGTACTTCTCCCCTCCAAACCAATTACAAGCTCAGTAATTAAACCATCCTTGTAGTATAAATATGTATTTGTGTATTATTGAAGATTATTGAACAAAAGGGTAAGGGAGGACATGAAGGATAGTGTGGCCGAGTCATTTTTAATAAGAGTAAAGTGCCCTGAGGTTTGCTGTCTGTCGTTGGCTCAGCAGCTGGGCAGGTTGGCTTGTGTAACGGACATGCTGCGGTCTGGTGTAATATTCACTTCTGAAGACTGACAGAGAGCTTTACATGATCTGAGAGAGAACACTGAGGACATAAACAGAGTGCTCACGTACAAGCCGTCAGATTTGCCAGGTGTCACAGTTTCACAAACTTCTCTACTACATTTTATATCTAGACATAAATGTCTAAACAAATGTGTTATTCCCTCAGGAAACAGTTCTTTTTAAATCACATTTCAATCGTTTCCTTTAGGAGGTAAAAATATGAATTTAGTTTACATAATATAAAAGCTTTTATTATGTATAACGAAAAACATCTTTTATGCTCACAAAGGCTATATTTATTTGAAGAAACACAATAAAAAAAAATATATTGTGATATTTAAATTTTCTTTTTAAAATAATTGCTTTATATGTTAGTATTTTTTTTTAAACGTATTTTATTCCAGTGATGGTAAAGCTGAATTTTCAGTCTCATTCTCATGCTGATTTGGTGCTTAAAAATATTTCTTATTATCAGTACTAAAAACAATTGTGTTGCCTAATATTTGAGTGAATAGCATGATTTAAAAAAAAAATTACAGTATTTATTTCCAAGTAAAAAAATGTTTAACTGTCTTTACTGTGACTTCTGAGCAATTTAATGACTCTGTGCTGAAGTATTTAAAATAAACCTAAATTTACTTATTTAAAAAAAATTTGAACTGTAGTAAATGTTCTGCTGCAACTGCAGCAATTTAAGCTTAAAGTAACACTTACTGTAAATGCAAAGCAGCCCAAAATAAATTCAGAAAATCGTTATTGCGTTTAAAGCCAGTCGGAGTGTAACAGAACAGAACAAAACGCAAGGGTCTTGAAATGCATTTGGTTGTAAAATCGTACTTGAAAAACAGTCCATCTAGTGTAAAATAAACAGAATAAATCATAAACAATGACAGATTTAAACACAGAAATCTATTGCTGTGGACTGGATGCCATTACTAGGTCTATATTCAATTATATGGACATAAAACAAACAATATATTGACATAAAACACTTCTAATCAATATTCATCTGCTAAATGTCTTTAAAGGTTTTTGACACTAAATATTTTTAGGACAAATGTACGATTAATTAGATTAATTAAAATAATATTTGTAAGCCTAAACAACAGACACAAGATCAATCAAGACAATCTTTCTATATTTAATGATCCTTTTTTTTTTTACCATGTCATAATATAACAAGTAGAGGATATTCACCACAACGACAATGAGAAGTCACCTTTCAATGATCGTAAAAAATACTGCTGTGTGGATGATGTTATGGAATTTATAGACCATAATTAATATTGCTTCAAAAGCAGGTTTTTAATAGCTGATGCTTCATCTCAATTACAAAGCCAATAATGTATTAGTCAAAGAAAAAGAGAGAGTTTAATTCTGTAGGTCTCACATGGTTGCATCTATGTAAAGACTAATTATATATGAGCATGAAGAGCAAGGCACTGGAATACTCAAATGGACCACTAGATGGCAGTATGTCAGTTCTCTGCATACATATTTGTGCAGGCAGTTCTTCAGCCACCTTAATGAAGGGAAACTGTCTTTAGAAAGCATTAAGATTGCATTTATTGGGTTACTATCGAAACCAACTTCGCTGTGCGATGTATTTAGCTTTCGCCGCGTTTCTACAAAAACAGCGGTGACATAAATGAATATGGCCAACCCACACATACACCCACTAGCTCTGAGACCTCCTGCTGTCTGCTGCAGATCTTACACACACGCGCGTCTCACCAAAGGTAGAAAGATGGGTGTAGGACAGAAATTCTGTATTGGAAAGGAAAGGACCGGCACGCTAATTAAAATGCAGAGGCGGAAATCAGAGAGCAAACGCAATACATTGCCAAAGTCACAAATAAGTTCACTTTTCTCCTTTCTATTTCTCTCAATTTCCTCTCCTTTTTTTTACAGCATCATTATTTACAAAAACAAAAGTCGCAAACCAAAGTGAGCAGTTTGTAATGAGCAGCATTTCTGGTGGAAATTAAGAAATGTTGTTCAGGGCCGAAAAATTCAGCTATTTAAGGTATAAAAAAATGCAAGTGTGCGGCCGAGAGGGAAAAGCAGTGTTTTAGGCCAATTAAACTAGGTGAAATCTATCACACGAAGAAGACCAGGGGCTTGGATTCCTGCAGTCAACAGGAAATGAGATCGGCTCGTTTGGCTGACATGTCCCCGTGGTGACAAATTACCCTTTCTGATTCACTTTCACATTCTTTGCTTTGCCTTTTCGCCCAGTTCTCAATATCCTTCCCTCCCACTGTCTAGTTTCTCATCCTCTGCGCTCTTTTTCTGCATATACAGTTGGAGGAAAAAAGTATGTGATGCTTTGACCTCAAGAAATGAAGAAATCCCAAGAACATTGCTTAACTAAAACTATTTTGGAAATGACATTGGTGCAAAATATTTCTCCTGATCTGCAATTAAAGGAAGCGTTTAGTTGAGGTTACCGGAAGGTTATCAGATTAAAAATGATTCTGCCATCATTTACTCCGCTTTCTTACTTCTGCATAAAAATGTGATAAAATAAAAAGTCAATGGAGACCAACAATAGGCTGTTTAAAACATCTTTTGTGTTCTGCAGAAGAAAAAGTTTTAAATGACACAAGGTTGGGGAATAAATGAACCTTTTAAACTGAGGTTCACATACTTTTGTCACATTCCACAGTGAAGTGCTTTCAGTCAACAAATATTAAAATCTATCATTGTTTGTATACTATTAGCTTAAGCAGACTTTGTTTTCCTACCGATGACAATCACAGAAAAAGTATGTGAACCCAACACTACATTATTCCACCTCTAAATGCTTAATGTGGCCTTTACACACATCACTGCCTCCCAAAGCAGCCCACCGCACATCTGGACTGGATAATGACCTGCCAGTCTTTTTTCCTCTGAAAGCATTTGTTTTCAAAGCAGTGGAGGGCTGTTATTACCCTGCGTGGTGTGAGCGAGGGAGGAAACTCTGCAAATTGAGCCATTAGAGCAGAAGCTGGGAGTGGCCTGCGTTTAATGGGAGCCTGCATGGGCGAACGGCATCACGTACAAGCCGATAACAGCATGTGTGTGTGTACGAGCCAGAAAAAGGGAGGGAAGGCAAATGATTGTGCGGTTAAAAGGGCGAGGAGTGTTGATTGACATACTACCGGCTTAACAATTCAACCCCCCTTGGGATCTGGTCTAATCAAGCTCCCTTTCAGGCCACAAAATGGCGAATCGCAAGGGCCCATTTCAACTTCCTTCTCAATAGAAGCTCAGACTGCTCACTAAATAGTGCAAGAGGGGGTTCTGGAGTTTTATAAAGCCAATAGCGCGGGTAGGTCATCATCCTATCCCGTTGGCGAACGAGACTCCAAGTACTTTAGAGCTCCTTCAATTAGAGCTCAGCGTCTCCTACTGAAAGAACCCAGTAAGTGCTCAGACGCTCCAGCTCCTCGGGGCTCTGCTGAGGAGAAGGACTTAATTAAATCACAGAGGCTTTGCCAAAGAGCGCGGCCCAGGGCCAGCTTTATGATTTATGTGCCGGCCGTGGAAAACAATGAAGGCTGGGCATCTGAGGTGACAGTAGAGACAGTACAAACATGTGAACTCAAGAAACGCTCTCCCTGGAGCGTCGGCTGAACTTTAGAAAGTCTGTGCTCAGTAACACCTCGTTTGGTGTTGGTGTACAAACATTGGATTTTGGCAGGAGGATGTTAACACAGTCTAAATAATGCCCTTTACTGACATCCGTTCTTCCCCATTATCGCACATTACAGGCAACAATAAGTGTGTTTATATGCGCATTTATAATCACGCTAAAGTACATTGGGTGCCAGCTACAGTTAAAATGACACAATATGTCTAAAACTGTAAAAAGAATTAAAATGATTTTACTTGATTTTTACATGGTTAAATTATTCATTTCGAGGCTCCCAACTAAAAAATGAAGTCATTGGTTTCTAATATTTAAAGTGCCCCTATTATGAGTTATGAAAGGTGCTCTATGCGATGTTGCAGGATTTTAGCTCGACTTTATTTTTATCTTAAACCGTATGCATAACCCCTCGATCGTCTTGCTGTCTGCCCTCTAAATACACTGGGGGAAAAAAACGGGTCTCGAAAGACAACACAGAGGCTGCAATACTGAAACAAACACTATGGGCACAGGATGTTCATCACAACAAATACAAACTTCGGCCAACTAATCGGCAAGAAGAGGTGGGGATAATGCACACGTTAAACCCCATCTCTTCTTGCCGATTGGTTGGCCGAAGTTTGTTTTTGTTGTAATGAACATCCTGTACCTGTCTTTCGAGATTGAGGGGTTATGCATACGGTTTGAGATAAAAATGAAAGCGAGCTAAAATCCTGCAACATCGCATAGAGCACCTTTAACACTACAAACGCGGAACCTAGTGCCAAACAACAGAGAAAAAAAAAACTTTATTTTGTCGACATGAAACTACTTGGGAATCATTCTATTAACTATTTATTACACATTTCAGACAAATTCAGAGACACTCTGAAGCCTCAGCATTAAACTCTTACTTCTTGACAAACAATAAATGAAACTTTTTTTGTTCAACTCTTCCAATCCAATTTATCCAGCCTTTGTGGACACAGTGAATGATTCAATATGACTCACTGCTTTAAGTGTAGTCTGCTGCAAGCCCCTTAAGCATCGGACACTAAACGCAACTGTCCCTTCCTTTCAGAGACAAAGAGAGAGAGCCAAACTAGAGTGCAACTACACTTAACACCCTCCAAGACCCTACACTGCATTGCAGCAGACACCAAGACTAAAAATAAGTGCTTTCTCACTTCAGACCAGAGGACGTATATTGCAGAGCAGAGCCAGATAAAGGGCTTTAAAGCATGTAAGGGTAGCTGTTATCTGCCCGCGACCCCTGCAATAGATCATTATAGTGGTCAGATCATACAATGGACTCTTAAAGCTGTGCAACACTGCACTGCATTACAGCATCACATCACAACTGTGTGAACCAAGTGCACGGATCATTCTAATAAAAATATGGGCTTTTTTTATTCCCTCCATCACCCACAGGTGCACTTAAAAGAGAAACCAATCTACAAGTCACTACTGGTCTTATAGCGCTCAGGAAGCCATTTGCAAATTCGGAATAAAACACTAAATCATATTTACCACCCTCATATTCGTTTCGCACTCCACAACACAGTTTTTAACCGATTCTCTCTCTCTCTCTCTAAGCCAGTGTATTCTCCCAGCAGGACTCTGCTGCCGTATATATCTGCACGAGTGCTATACTGAAATGGTTTGAGGTATACTGGCGGTTGATTGGATGTGAAAAGAAAACAATGAAATAAAAAGGGGAGGGAATCACAGTGCTCTGAAACAAATACCGTGTTGTTTTGGTCACCAGGGGGACAGAGGGCAGCTGCAAGATTTGGTTAAATTCAGAAGGTGCTGCTCAAATAGCAACCTATTAAAATGGCATGCTTTGGCGTCTTCCTCGCTTGAGGTGAGTCAATCATCAAATGTGGCATTGCCGAAGGCAAAATAATATGGTTCGTATTTCGCTCGGCGAGATTCAATCTCAGAGATCACCTCTGCTCCGAGCTGTCATATATATGATTCACATTAGCGTGCAAATGGCCGTCCTGTCTGGCTTTCGCAGGTATGCGGGAAGGCAGAAGTATGCAGACACGCGGGCGGCTGTAGAGCATGTGGATGAGGTCGGGTGACCCTCTCGCTGGAATGCGAAGCCGTCTATCTTCAAGGGCCTGGAGAGCACCTGCAGAGTGATTGTGGAATGAGGGAATAACCTTGAGCGAGATTTGAACTTTTGTTGGGTAGTTTTACCGCTCTCCTCCATTCTAATCCAGATCAATGAGAAACACAGGCTACCGGGAGTTGTGGCTACTGGGAACAGGAGGAAGCGGAATGTGTGCGTGGATGGAAGGAAGCAGTAATGGTGCGCTGCTAATAAATATAATAATATAAGACAGAGCTTCTGCTCTGACTAGCGAGTGATGGAAATAATGAAGTGTTCAGTGGAGATTGCTACATAAATATTATGACAAACGGCAGGTGGTAAACAAGCTAAGCACAAACATAAGCATCAGAGTTAGTTTGTTTTGTGCTGTTAATGATCATAAATGAGAAAATTAAAGTACTGTAGTTGAGAAGATGAGGTCTGGTAAATAATGTTTGGCTGGGGTATGATCAGTCAACATCACACAAGGAGAAAAAGGATATTAGAAGATAAAGACGATGTTAAATTAATTCTTATTGGTTTCTCATTATACATATATATATATTGTGAGGTCAATAAGTATTTGATCACCCTGTGATTTCGCAAGTTCTCTTACTTAGAAATCATGGAGGGGTCTACAATATTCAGCATACAGTAGGTGCATTCCCACTGTGAGAGACATGACTTCTAGGTAAGAGATATATAAGATATAAACATAACATATTTTCATTAAATATATACATGCATGTGTTTGTATTTACAGTATATATACTTAATACTTATACTTGGAAATCTTCTCCAAACATTATTTTTGTCATTAATTCAGTGAGATTATTGTTTAACAACAGGCAGCACTCCACACAGAGATCTGATCTGATCATCATCCAGTCTGCCTGGATTCACATGAAGTAACAGAAAGAGACTAAATTCAGAAGAACTGTGGCCACGTCTCCAAGATGCTTAAAAAAAACCTACCAGGAAAGCTACCTGAAAACCTCTGGGCAAGAGTACCTCGGAACAGAAGCTGTTTTACCAAAAGCTGTAATACCAAATATTTATTTGATTTAGTTAATAGAAGTTCATTGATAAATTCAATCTATTTATGCCATTATATTTGAAAGCATCCATCCCAAATTTTTTTTACACAAGTTTCTAAAACTCTGAACAGCACTGTAGCTTTCATATGTGTGTATATAAATGCATATACATACTTAAACAACTTCTTTTCTTTTCTTAAGTTTAAACACTGTTGCACGACTCCATTAGTGACATGCAGTCATGTTTCAGAGTTGATTTTCTGGTAATCTTGATTGAAACATTTTGAAAAATGCAGGCATATGCTAATCAAGAATAGATTTGCTCTAATCAGAGTTAAATTCCAGTATCAAATTTGTTTGCAACATGACGGGAAAAGAAAATCACCCAAACTGGGGCTCTGCAGCAAATGCTTTCAGAACAAAAATAAAAAACAAGCATCTATACTCCTCCACCAATCAAAACAGCAGCTGAAAGAATATCTGTTGGTACAGACAGCTAATGAGATTTCTGAATACTCTTTATGACGGCAAACGCTCGGATGTAGAATTAATCTAAATCAACTGGGTGCACAGCAACATGCTTTTCTTTGTACTTTATTATGTTTTATTTTGATCTTTGAGCAAAAAAAAAAAAAAACTAGAGGATTTTTGGACGGTACCTCTGTAAGGGCAAGGCATTATGGGTAGGGTGACTCTGTAATGAGAGTCTTGCCGCTCTCTAAAATTGGCTTCCCATGCGTTCAATTTCCAAAAGAGCTAGAAAATGAAAGGAGCTCATCTAAAGTTCTCAATTCATGGCTAAATGAAAATGAAAGTCAAATATGGCAGATATTCTGCTTCACAGCAACAATAGCACTGTGAAAAGACAGCGCATGCAAGAGAGGGAGGGAAAAACTGAAAGAAAGAGAACAATCTTGATCTTGTCAGTCGTCTGCCTGGTTTGATTGGAAAAATCTAGCCACCTAGACTCCCGGCAGCTGGGATCCATGTGGCCTGTAAAACAGAGACTTCTGATGGCTCTTCATCAGAAAAAAACTCATTTCAAGCCTAGTACACACTTTTGAACTCTTATTCTTTCCACTCAAGACCAAAGTAAGTTCTCCAGCATCTGATAAGTCCCCAGCTCTCTCAACAACCATCTGTTATGGCATTTCCCCCTAAAGAATCACCCCAGTCCTCCTCCTCTCTCTCCTACCGAGCATAAAGCAGAACCCCACTGATGCCTCGTACTTAGTAAATTACATTTGCAACCAGCAGGAATAAATACTAGAGATAAAGACTGCTGTAATGTCCTCAAATCCATTAGAATCTCATATTCACACGTTGCAGAAATCACATTACAACACAACTAACATCATTTCACCCAATTCGGCTGCCGTGAGTGAAACAGTAACATCACACATAATGGATTTTTTCCTCAGTCTGCTCCGTCTTGGATTCCATTAGGATCTGTGTTAGATTTCCCTCCCATATTCTTGCTTTCCTTGAACATTCACTTGTTTTCTTCATACTATGTAAAATGTAAATTATTTGGGTATATTGCATCAAAATCCAGGGCGGGGGAAACATTTACACTGTATCTGATTATGTTGCAAGCACTGACAGTGCAGATAGATCCATACAATATGTGCTCTAAAACACATTCACAGCAAAAAGTTTAGTACGATTCTGCCCTAAGAACACTAAACTTTCAAGTGTACAGTAAACTAAACTTCCACGCACACACTAAACTAAAAACTATATTTTTATGTGCATCATAAACTAAACATCTTTTTTAAGCTATTGCTAAACTACAAACAAGAAAAAAACTTCTATGTGCATTGTAAATGAACTAAAAACTAAATTAAACCAAACTTTTATACACTCTAAGCTAAAACCTCTGTTCAATGTAATTTAAACTAAAATCTAAACTAATTTATGTGCGCTCTAAACTAAACTTTTATGTGCAATGTTCACTGCTTCTAAATTAACTAAATGCGAACTAAATGCAAACTGGACACTAAACTCGTTCACTGTAATCTAAACTAAAGTCTAGACTAAATTTTTGCACTCAAAAATAAAACTAAACTGTTACGTGTGCTCTAAACAAACCTCAACATGCACTCTAAATTACAACCAAAGTTTTGTGTGCACTGTAAACTTCACTAATCTAAACCAAGAAAAAATGGCTCATTTAATGCCTACAATGAATTAAGCATATTTGAATTTATTTAAGGTTCACTGCATTGTGACATATTTTTATGACAATTAAGAAAGCTATTCCAACAGTTCTCATTAGTTTAATGACAGAATAAACTTCATTCTTTAAAAAAAGAAAATAGAAAAAAACATTACTTGTAAATTATTTGTACATCACAGATTTAACCCTAAAATGACATTTGTTGTACTGCCTTAATGCTGATTTTGACTTATTAAAAACATAAAATCAAAATCTATACTGGTAAAAGACATCCTGTATTACAGTAATTAGAACCTAATAAGAAAAATCATTGTGAAAAATAAGAATAAGGTGTTTAACTCATAAGTAAACACCTTATTTTTGACGCATTACAGTAATGAGAATTTGAGAAGAAAATATATTTATTTGTCATTAAAAACATGTTTTATTTCCTTCATGCAAAAGCATTTGAAACAAAAAGTTTAAGAAATAAATATCCAACATCACTTTGAATCACTTTCTATCCTTATGGTGAGACACCATAAGGATAGAAAAAGAGACGTGTTTAGTAAGCCAGGGCATCCCAAGTCACTGATGCACTGTAAAACCATTAACTGAAGAAAAAAACCCATGGTAGCAACTTACAAGCGGTTGCAGTTAGGCAATAAACACCTTAATTGTTCTCTTCGGTCTATTTTAGGGCAAAAATTTGCAGCACTACCTTAACTAACACTTACCAAAAGTACCATCAGAGAGGACACAGAGCCGCCCACAATAATGAAGGATGCCAAGGTGAGCTGTATCAGAGCCCCAACACAATCAGGCTGCGAGCCAGAGCTTCACAGAGCCTGCACAGAGCAACCGGGGGTACGTGGCAGAGGATTCATTTCAATATGAGAGAGAAAGAGGGAGTAGCCTGGAGTAACTGCAGTAAATCATGTTTTAAATCAAATTTAAATCCTGTGGCTTCACCAGGGATTCACCAGCCAGCTTGCCCAAAGCTACAACACATTCCACTAATGCAACATTATGACACCAAAGTCTACAGACTCATGAATAAGCACCATTTATAAAGGTCGTCTGGAGAGATGGAAGATACATGTGCAGCCTTACCTTTAGGAACATGATGAATTAATCAAATAACACCAGGGTTGGTAATTGAAATTTCAACAGAAAATACTACATATGTAATATATTACATATGTTTTTTCCAAAGATTTAATAAAAATAAAAAAGGTAAAGTACTGATTTTTAAAGTTTCAAAAAAGTACTGAGTACTGATGTTCATTTTTTTGAAGTTACAAAAAAAAAATATATATATATATATATAAAATAAAATAAATAAAAAATAAATAAAAAAAAATGTGTGTGTGTGTGTGTGTATATATATACACACACACACACACACACACATTTATGTTTTCCTCATTCCCTTATTTTCAGTCTAAAAAAGTTTTCAATCTGAAAAAAAATTGCTGCTCTAATACAAGATGACCTCTATTTTGACAAGCTTGTTGCTTTTTTTTCATTAACAGAATAATTTAGGAAACAGCAATAAAACAAAAACTAAATATAGACTTAAAACATTTTGTGTTTAATGTTTTCCAAACATTAAAACCAATAATAACTGTTTTTCAAAACAAAAAGCAAACAACAAAATATAAAACAATTAAAGTTTTTTTTTTTTTTCTCTAACACTGTACATACAACAAAAGCTGTTTGATCAAAAACCAAAACAAACCAAAAACAAAACAAAAAAAATTAACTGAAAATGTTTTGGCCATTCCAAATACTATTAATCTAACAGCAAAACAAAAGAAAACATGTTGTGCATTTTTCAAAAAACTCCAAACTCAATTCCGAGCAATTTTGTCTTTCATAAGACTGGCGATTGAATCACGGCGTATCATTTTTACAGGTGAACGTTGGCAGGGATCTAACCAGCATGAGAGCTAAGTGAGCACAAACAGCCGTCTTCATCCTCCGTTCCTATTTTCAGCTTCTCTAATTTGCTTTCCACCTCTCCTCGCGTCTTTCTCCTCTAGAGAGCTGGGCCTGGTATTCGGCATTCATTCTCTCATATAAAGAGCCTAATCGGGGGTTATTACCTGCTCAGCATGGCAAGCACACCGCCTGAGCCAGGAACTCTGATTCATCATTAGAAACGTCTCAATCTGCAGTTTAAAAACATAGCTCTGCACATTCAGTCCACTGCTTGAACAGGAATTACAAGCTTTGGAGACATGTGAACATGATCTGCTCTATAAGCTCTATAAACTGAAGCAGCATTAATGCTGAAACATTAAGCCTCTGTATTTAGTGCAGTGTTTTACCTGTTAATAATATTAAAGCTTTGACATCTTATACACGCACAGGAAGCGTGTCTATGTTGGTCACTCGGGAAGCATACGGATGCCGTCCGAAGAACACAGGAACAGGTCATCATCAGTAATTGTCAATTATATGCTTTGATGTGGATTTAACTCTAATTTGTATTCTTTAAATGAGCAGTTTCCCTACAGCACTTGTTGGATTATGGAACGACTGGAGAGTGTTTGACCCTGAGCTTAATTAATGCAGAAAGATAGATTGTCCAATCCAATAATCCAATTACATTTTATTAGCCATTAGACACTGTGCATCTCTCTCTGTATATATCTCAGATCCATGGGTCTTAGATAGTAGCGCATTTAAATTATTATTTGATGTAGAACTCATTTATGTGAAAAATGCATAAAAATGTTTAAAGAAGTTACATTTTTAATTGTATCTCTCACATTAAAAATGTACGTTAAAATGCAATATATATAAAGTGTATGACTCAGTACATCATTACTGGTTGTTTTGCAATGAACACATAATAATAAAGCATGTAAAGCCAAAAAATATGTCACAAAATGGGAAAATAAATAAATTATTACCCAAAAAAGTCTCTTCCTCTATGTGTATATACACACACACACACACACACATATATATATATATATATATATATTAGTGGTGTCAAAAGATTACTCATGATTAATCACAGCCAAAATAAAAGTCTGTATTTACATATTATATGTGTTTAT